>JARHVA010006205.1:200000-535000 GCA_037957365.1 Torreya grandis | reverse complement strand
TAATTAGTAGTTATGAGTATCAACATTTTTCCTATCAAAGAGTTTGGATTAATAACTCCTATGAAATAAATTCCCCATTGGGAAAATAGATGCTCTACTATTACAAGTTTAAGGGGCATTACTACATGAACCTCTTGTTTGATGAAGGTATGACATATGTGGCATGAATTCACATGGGAATTGGCATCCCTTATGGTGGTGGGTGAATAATAGCCAACATACATGATTTTTTTGATATTTTTCAGCCACTGAAAGGTGTCCACTACCCAACTTTTCATGAAAACTGGTCATGACTTCCTTTTACTATTCCTCTAAAAGGCACATAAGGTAGATGCCTTCATATTTGTTTTGATATAGAATGTTTTCTTTAGAATTCAACATGATAGCTCTTTTCTATGTCTAATTGAGTTCTGGAGGTGGAATCCCATATAGAAGATAATGGATGATCTGAGCATACCAATATAAATGGTGCACTATTACTTGGTCTACTTGGTATACAGTACTATTGGGGACAATCTCAATGATTAATTGAGTATGAACCAATTTGGTAGGATTGAGCTTGATATCAAATTCTTAAAATTTAGCCATCTAAATACCCTTGCATTCTCTCACTTCAATCTTACTTAGCATGAGCTTTATAGCTAGGTCTAGTACAATATCATGTACCTTGTTTATGAGAATGTAATGTCTAAACTTATTCTCAACCTTGACTAAGGCATAAACATTATTTTCCAATGTAAGATACTTCAACTCTACATCCATTAAGTTTTTAATCATGAAAGAGATCATTTTTTATTATTCATCTAGCTTCTAGTTTAACAAAATAACTAAGGTATGATTAGAATCAAAAGAGTAGAAGTAGAAATATTTGGTGTAGTCTAGGATAATCAGTACAAGCAATTGCATGATTAATTTTTTAATGTATTAAAATGATGTCCTTACTTTGGGATTCCATTTTGATTTCACTTACTATTTTAACATTTCATTAAGAGATTTAACAATCTCATCAAAATGCAATATAAACTTGTGTACAAAGTTAATCCTGCTAAAGAATGATTTTAATTATCTTTACTATTGGGTAGAGCAATTTTATAAATAGAATTAGCACATTTAGGGTCTATATAAATACCTTCCTTTGTGATGATGTGACTAATAAACATACCTTTAGTAAGACCAAACATGGTATTCTTTGGGTTGAGGGAGATACCATATTATTTACATCTTTAAAATATAATTTGGAGTGTAAAATGTGATCAGACCTATATCTTGAGAAAATGGTCAAGTAATCTATCCAAATAATGATGAATATTCCTATTATAACTTCAAAATAAAAGTATATGGATCCCTAGAAGGTTACTTTTACATTGATTAAGCTGAATGGCATTTGTTTATATGCAAAATTTCTCCACTTGGTTGTGAATATAGTTTTGGATCAATCCTCTAGGTTTAATTGGACTTGATTATATCTTGAGAATCCATCCAAGAAGGACATCATATGAGATCCACTTACCATATGGATCACTTCCTTAAGGTAATGTATAGGGTAGTTATCTTTATCAAAATATTAGTTTAGATTTCTAAAATTGACACAATCTAATATCCCCATTATTATTGTGAATGAGCACCAAGTTTGCTACCCATGTCTAGTGATGAATTAGGAAGATAATCCTTGATAAAATGAGTTTGTAAAATTCCTTATAAATAAGTGGCTTTAAGATTGGGTTCATAGGTCATTGTCTTTATCTTAAAGGCTTTTGATTCTACTTAAATGGGATAGTATGTGTAATCACACTTAGGTCAAAAAATTTGAGGTATCCATAGGTCTAGGTGACAACATCTCAATACTATAGTAAAAACATTTTTAGTTGTTCTATCTCAATAAAGGTGAAATATAAGCCATTATTAATATCTTGAGGTTGGTCTAATGATACCAGTTTAATAGTCTTAGACTTATGGTCTAAGTTTACTAACCTATCAAGTCAGTGTGTAAACTTATTAAGGTTAAATATTCTTTCAAGGGAGATCAATTTTATTTCAATTTTATGATGTCATCCTAGTCATAGTATTCGTTTATAGAGCCATCTCTTTACACCTCATCTATAAATTGGGTATCAAATACCCTTGACTTATTAAGGAATTCTAAAATGTGGTGGTAACCTTCAAAGACCTAAAATTTATTCACATTGTCTAGTATTGAGGGACATAGGATGATATTTACTAATTTTTTTGTGGCCTTGAGTCATCCAAAGGTGATATTTTCAATAGAAACTACTAATGAATTAGCCACCCATATTTCTTTCCTAGGGGTAGGGATGACATTGAAAGTAACATCTCTATCAAATATCATGCACTCTCTTTATACTTCTTTAAAAATGATAATTCACATTGGAATTTTCTCTTGACTTGATTCAATACCAACTCAAAATCCCTATATAATTTGAGCTATTTGGAATTATGTTTCAATGTAATTTATAGTCCTAAGATCAAGGCTTCATATTACACTAGGTTATTGGTGAAATTAAACTACATCCTATAATCATCCAAATGTCATTTCCCTAATGGGTTAATCAAAAGAATTCCTATTATAATACATTACTTTAAAAAATCCCCATTGAAGTACAAGGACTAGAGACATAGTAGCTTAGTGACTTTATTGACTTGGTTCTTATTATATTTAATGGATAAGGTGTAGATTCATATGTCATAGGATACTAAGTTTACCCTTTCATTAACCATTTTATATTATGTGATCACGTATTTCATCCTTGGCTCTATATCAACATGTATTTGGTTAGATAAACCCCTCCAAGGTAACCACATATGGGATGAGTTAGTATCCATGTACCCATTCAATTTCTTAGACTAATCTCTACTTAGAATAATCCCATAGGATTTTGGGATATCTACCTCTTGAATGTCAATGAACTATTAGATCATGGGTTCAAATTCTAGTTGCATATGCACATTTAAGAGTTCACCTAACAACTTAACCTCAAATTTGTCCAATTTAACCATTATTTTGGTTGAATTAATGGTTGTTATCCTTATTTTATGATAAATCCCTACATGCATGCCATTTTCAAAGGATCCTAAGTAAACTAGATAGTTATGAAGGTTCTTCCCAAATAGCCTAATGATAAGGAGGAAAGGTGGAACCTCAACCTTATTATTTTTTATCAATACATTGGTGTGTGTGGGTTTGGACATGGGATAGACTATTTTGTCTATGATGGATTTCAAGAGGAGATTGTTACATCTCCACTGGGATCTACTTAGAAAAATGTTATTTTTTAAATTTAAACAAATATTTTTTATTAGACTTCACCATGAAAATCTAATTAGTGATATAGATAAAAAATTATAAGTATACCAAATTTAAAATACTCATGTAAAATATACCTATTATAGATCACTAGCATCATATGAAAGACATCATAATTGAATATAGAAAGTAATTATAGATGTCTAGCCACAGTTGGTACAAACATATAACCATTACTACTAATTTATAATAAATAAATAAATAGATTTAGACAAAAATAATGTTTCAATAATAATAAATATAATACAATATACAAGATGCAAGACTCCACAAAGCAAGAGTTCCCCAATCTCTACTATTCTCTGGAAATCTCAAGTGTAGTCTCAAAATAAGTGTTACTATGGGGAGGGAGAGAATCATCTAAGTTTTTTTACATACCAACCATGGACCATCAATTCCCCATATAATCCCTCATTAGGGAATGGCCCTCCCTTTATGGATGAGTATATAGTGATGGTGTAGGAATACAAAGAGACAAGACAGTACTCATGTGTTGTATGATTCCTAATAACATGTAGTATACCATAAAGAAATCCATTCTAACATGATATTGTACAAATATGTAAATCATACATATAAAATGGATATGTCTAAAATTACTTTGGCCAAAGTTTTAAATATTCATTAGTCTCTAAGATTAATAAAATTCATACACACCACTTGATTAGATTACCTTCATCTAACATTGGTGATACGAGTAAGATAGTAAAGTATGTCTCACTACTTTCTTAGTAGTAACAATACGATATTTGGTTAATATAAATATAACCAATAGATTCATATATATTACTTCCTACTAGTAATCATAAAACATGCAAAACATAAAAATAATCAAAATTCATACATTTAATCCATAAAACATATCAATTAATCTCCATAATATTATCTACCATATTCATTATAATCAAACAAGTATAAATTACACCAATCAAGTATAATATATTTTTAGACTACATAATATAATTTTCATACGCAGATTTAAGTATATAACAAGAAATAATATCATAGTCCATTATTTTCATGTTTACACTACTAAATTACAATATCCAATCATAATAAAGATGTCATAATTCTCACAAAAACATAACCTTTAGTTTAAACAACTTGCTATATTTTTTGGAGGATATATAAAAATAGGGTCTTATTCTTCAAGAAACTATATCTTAGTTTTTAATAATTAATAGAACTAAAGACATAGGTACATGACCCATTACAATGATATATATATATATATATATATATATATATATATATATATATATATATATATATATATATATATATATATATATATATATAGTCCACATATTTTATACTTACATATGTAGATGGAATATATATATTTGAAGATTTTGGTGTTCTTATAAGATTATTATATATATATATATATATATATATATATATATATATATATATATATATATATATATATATATATATATTCCACATATTTTATACTTACATATGTAGATGGAATATATATATTTGAAGATTTTGGTGTTCTTATAAGATTATTATATATATATATATATATATATATATATATATATAATACTCTTATAAGAACACCAAAATCTTCAAATAGATATATTCCATGTACATATGTAAGTATAAAATATGTGGACTATTATAGCTATAGTCATAAAAAACATCTATATAGAATATCATTGTATATATAAAGGATTTAGATGAAGTTATTGTATGGAATCTAGATAAATCATGGTATTCTTAATTAGTGATCAAAGGAAGGGACTTTAAATTATCTAATTCCATCGATTTAAGAACATATTATATAGATACAATAAGGGTATACCCTTATGAAATCAAAGCATATCCTATATATTATTGTACTTATATATTAATGTATAATACCATGATTTGAACTCAATGTCGGAATATATAATTCACATATATAGGTCTTTAATCATTATGTAATTTATGTATATAAGGAGTGAATTTAATATTATAAAATATACATCAAGATACATATCAATAACTAGGATACATACATACATACATATATAGACACACACACACACACACACACACACACACACACACACACACACACACACACACACACACACACACACACACATATCATTCCTCAATTCACCTTACACATACTACTAAATGAAGACAACAAATGTTTTGATGATAATATATGTTATAATATATATACATGAGTAATATATAAGTCAGTTTCAAAATTCATATAAAATAGTATTATAATTCCTTAGATCACCATATTTATAAAAATAACAACTAACCTTAGATCATTTTAATCCTTTGTGCCTTCCTATATCTGGTGATAAATCTACACCTTGATTGATATATGTCATGTGGATAATAGAGGTCACTATATGAAAATAAAGCATATATTATGGGGATAATATAGGTTGTTGTATGCATGGTATATGTAATATATACATGCTGGATCACTAAAGTACATATAGCTTTCTATAATTAATATTTAAATTATCTTTGTATATAAATTCAATATAAGAATTATATTGAGCTCAAATAGCTATATTTTCTTTATTATAAAACAACTTGTAGATAAATGTATATACACAGTCTTTTATATAAGTCAATTATATAAATATACATATCTTGGTAGAGTGATATTCATATTATAATTATACATGTTATATGTAATTCGTATTTGTGTAAATTTTCTTCACTTATATTACATTTTCCTATATCTACTCAGTATTAAATTACTATAGTTCATTCTTATCACTATTTCAAATATTGAATATACACACACTTTGTATATATATTCTCACTGTTAGAAAATGCAAGTATTGACAGATATATTTTATATAAGATTTCTCAGTTTTGGGTATCACACATATATAGTCCTTATGTAGCACTTAAAATTAAATATACACATAATTTTTTTGATTTCATAGAGATAATAATTGCCTACCTAGTAAAAACTTCAAATCTATAAATGACATAATCTAGAAGATCTCCTCTCCAAGTCACTTAGCTCCTTTACTTCATGTGTTGTAGCTGTAATAGGAATTTGAGCAATTGGATTAAACTATGTAGTTTAAAAACCCAAAATTTCCAACTACCTAAGTAATGTCTAGAGCCATTAGGATCAAAATGCAACTATATTATTGCACAATTCAAACCAACACTCTAATCCTAAATATAATTTCTATAAACCATGATTAAATGGATATAAAAATAATATTGGATTTAGATTACCTTAAACTCAAATTTTTGACATTATGGTTGCTTGATCAAGGATGTTGGATGCTTTTTATTTACTTGTTGATCATGTGGACATGAAGAATTTATGGATTGATGATTTGGTTTCTGTGGAGTATTGGGTTGTTTAAATAGAATGTGGAGGGAAGGATTAAAAGGAATTAAAAATTCCTTGAAAGCCTCTAGATTTAGAGGCTTTTAGAGATGAAGGGTGAGAATAGAGATGATTCTAGAATATTCTTAGGGGTTAATTAGGATTAGATATGGGATGTGATAATGATTATGTGGATAATTAAGGACTAAGAGTGTAGGAGAGCTTAGTAATAGGCCTAGTACGTGGGTAGATGGGCCATCAAAATTTTAAATTACTAAGTAATGAGTAAGATAGATTAGGATAAGATTAAGAAATGATTAAATGAATTAATGAAAAAGTGGGATAGGACTAAGATTAGTAAATGAAGATGAATAAAGGGGAAAATGATTAGAAATGGGTTTTATTAGGATGGAATTAGAGGTGATAAATTAGATAAGCAAAATTATTATTGACTAATAGTAATATTAGTGATGATAAATGAAGCGAGTGGATTTAGGTGCAAAAAATTTTCCCCTCTTTGAAAGGGAATTGTGAGTAGATTGAAGTGGAAGGAGTAATGATCTTTCAAATAAAATCCATTTCATGAATGAATTTTAGTAGTGATATTCGTGACTACAATTCCCCCTTGAGGGGACATGTGGGGAAGAATGGGATGGATGGTGACTCAAAAGAAGAAATGACGGATGGGATGAGATGGATAGACAAGGGGATGGGATGTAAAATGTGACAAATAAATTATGAAGAAGATGAATTTGATGTGATTAGTGAGATAAAAATTGATGATTCCTTTAGCAAAGACACACACACAGGTAGTAAAGATGACTTTATCATGTTTGTTGACACATCCTAATGGGGAATAAACCATAACATGATGTTGATAAGATTAAAAGGCCACAATATTTAGACATATCCCATGAAAAGATGCATGTAAGGGAGAGCTATATGATAAGATAGACAAGGACTCTATAATATTAATTATGGTATAGCTCAAAGCTAAAGTTAATTGAGATGATGAAGGAAATAAAATAGAATAAATGATAGGATTGAGTGACCAAAAGACAAAGCATAAGAATTACACTAAAATTCAAATCAATGAGCCATAATGTGATTAATAATAATTATTCCCCTAGAAAGGACATATGTAAGGGAATAATAGATGATAAATTAACCAATTAGAGATGACTAATGGAATAAATATGGACGTTGGGAATTTTTTTTGGGTCCTAATTAATAGGTACAGTAAATTGACAAAAAGATTAGGAAGATGATTGTGAAGATGGTGATTGATCAATAGACTAATTGATGAATGATTTATATATAAGATGTAATGATGATGAGTGACAAAATATATGTGACAATGAATTATAAGGAAAGAGGATATAATGGTTGAGCTATTATTGGGCACTGAAATTTGACCAAGTGTTGTCTCCATAGTCTAAAAGACTGACTCAAGTATCAATCACAATGATGGAGCAGAAGATAATGATGATGAATGTGATTAGTGATTAAATGATATGACTCAAAATATGATATGAGGATAAAATATTTGTTGTTAGTTGAATGGGTCATGAGGATTATATTAGTGATAGGAATATGGGTGATTAGATGATTAGATAAGTGATGAAGGTGTAGATGATAAATCCACCATAGGTTTCATAAGGCTCATCATAGTCTAATAAATCCAATATATATAGCACTTCGTAGTATTCCTCATGATATAAGTATGACCAATAGGAAATTATACCAAAGTACATTGGCAAATAGTGAACTTTACATCATTAAGGGTACTTATAAGCATTATGATAGCTTTGGTGACCTCATAGCATCCTTCATTTCCCAATAGACAAAAAGAGACATGATGAAATTGAAACATAAGTCAAACAAGATACATATATGATACAAATAAGTCATATAACACATAGTATACAAGTAACATACATAAATATCTACATTCAGTGTCATTGTGTCTTGTCTAATGGTGGGATGAATGATTGGGTGATGGATTGGACTAAGATGATCATTATGTGATTTTGGACTAAGGATAGACTTGGATTTTGATAGGATGATCATGATATGATTGTGGACTAAGGATATATTTGTATTTGGATAGGATGATCATGATTAGGATTAAGACTTAGGTAAGGATATGGATGTGGATATAGATTAATGATTTGGATGAGGATAAGAATGTGGAGAAGGATATAGATGTGGAATACTCAAGGGACTAGAATTAGGAAAATGTTGTTGAAGACAATAAGACAAGATGACTAGGATGATAATATGATTTAATAGATAATACAAGGAAATATGAATAAAACATAAGACAAGATAAGATGAGATGAAGAACTTAAGACAATGGAATACATATGACATATGACAAGATGACATAGGACAAGCCAACTTAATTTTTTTGGGATTTTATGGATTTTATATATTTTATGGATTTTTTGGAATATGTATGTACACTATATAAAGGGGCGTTAATAGAAAATGGAATACCAAGCCTAACAACCAGGATATGGATGGATAGAATAAATAATGGATGGGATGAGGGTGATGCTAAAAAGGGAATGAGGACAAAAGAAGAATGAACTAGGGATTCCTAATGACAACATCATGAAGGAACCATATTTTTAGTTACCAAAGTGTTCATTAGATAATATGCCAAGATGATTCTAAAACATTTCTCAAGGCATCTTCCACTTCTTTACAGAGGTCAAGATTAGAAGAAAGGATGGACATAATAAGATGGAATATATGATGATGGATAATGGATAGATGGATAAGATATGGATGGGAGTCACAAGGGATGGGATATGACTATAGATATGAAGGCAATAGATTGTGTGCCTAAGTGTTGAGGTATAATGCAAACAATATATTATTTTACCATGATGTCAAAAACTAGTTTTCATCATGGTACTTACCCAAGGTTCTAAAAGACTAGTTTTCACCATTGGATGAATGATTTTCATTTTATTTTATTTTTAATTTTTTTTAATTTTTCAAAAAAAATAATTTTATTTTATTTTTGACTTTTGGATGGTATCTTGATTTATTAGATATGGGTATGAGATACAAGATGCACACAATATATGTACTACTAGTATCATGTTGTCATTGATGGATGTATTAGGGTCCATGTGACCTTTGATGCTCATTAATTGAGATCCCTCTAGATATCTAGACTAGGTGTCATCATCACCCCTATAAGAGAAGTTTTCTCAGGTGGGTGATGTGAGGTATGTATTATATTAGATATTGATGTTTATGGGGGTGTATTGGGATTCAATGGATGATAGGATCATGATAAGATAGTGTGATGGATGAGGGAGGATTAGGAATATAAGTCACACAAAACATTGGAGATGTTGGAAATTCTATATTTGATTGGTTTCAATTGACAAAAGAGTGTAGAAGATCCAATATGCTTTGACTTTATGATTCATCTCTAGTCTAACTATGTTATGGATGATTAGTCATACTAATAGTGATTTTGATATTATTTTATGACTAGATTTGAATTTGACTACCCCTTAGTGCCTAATTTTGGGCTTAAGGAGAGGATATTATTTTTTGACATTGATGATACCCTGGTGCCTAAAATTGGGATTCACTAGGGGAAGACATTTTTGGATTACACTGATGATTTGAATTATCCTGATTTTGACTTATGGGATCATATTTAATTTCATAATTATGGATGACTTTTTGAATATGGTTTTGGACTTTTGTATTTGCGACACTTGTTATATCACTTGGGCAAGAGTCTAATGATGTATGTTCTTGTTTATACTTATGGAGGGAGGTGATTAAATGATCATTGATGAGAAGGAAAGGATTTATGATGGATGAAGGTGATGAGGATGGTATGATGAGGCCAATAAGTGATGACGGGATAACATAGTCTTCATAGGGGTTTTCAGGAGACCCAATTTTGACATCAGAGAAAATATCCTTAAGATCAACAAAAGGATCACAAAGATTAATTATAGTATATGCATCCAAAGTAGGATCGTATTCACTCTAACAATATTTAATAAATAAATATTAAAATAACTTTATTATGAATTCATTATCCTTATTTGGTTCCATAGCTCCAAGAATCTAAATAGGACCATTAGTGTTTGGTAAGGGAGTATATAGGGTACTTAAATATACACCTAAAATGCTAGAAGGCTTAGGGCATCTATGGGCTACTAGATATCTATATATTCTATCCAATTTTCTAACTTACACCAAGATATAGAAAGACTCATAAATTATGTTAGGGATAATGTGATCAAGCATGCAAAGGATGCAAGTATATATAATAGGTGTAACAATATTAAAGTAAGAAACTTAAACTATAAATATACTTACATACAAATTATATAAATGATAATGTTGAATAAAGAGACCTATCGAAAGATGCATACACTTAGAAGAGAATAAAATTTAAATCCAAATGAAAGACATTTTAGGAAGCAAAGATATTTTTAAGTAAGGGTGCAAGATCATACCTAATCTAAACCTAATATGATTTCTTATTCTCAACACTATTATTTATTAATAATAAAACTTTTTGGTTTAACAAAATAAAAGATTGTTTATTCAAATACATAGACTATTTTGAACAATTAGGATTTTATTATGCAATGAGAACTATTTATAAAGTATGACATATAATGGAAGATATTTTCAAGCAATGAAGGATATTATTAACCACATACACATGCAAAAACTTTATAAACTATCCTAGATAATGCCCTAAGCAAGGTAAATCACTAAAATAATCAAAACCTAGCATATACATTACTGCAAACAAATAGAAATTTTATTTTGAATATAAAAGTGTCCTCGTGTCAAAATCAAAATTATTGTGTAGAATTTTTACCAATTGATTATCAAATCTAGGAAGAAATAAAGGGGGAGGATCATGTTGTGTGTGAGATGAGTCCAAACTAGGAGATAAAAACAATGGAGAAGGTGAAGGAGAAGCTACCAAATGTGAGAGGGCTAATGTGTAGAGAACAATAATAGGTATAATGGAGTATTGAAGGGGTTAAGAGAAACAAAAAAGCTTCAAGAACACTATAGAGATCAATGTGAATCACCAACATGAACTATAGAGTCGTAGGGCATCCCCTATCATAATGAAAATTAAGTATGCCAAGAGTGAACTAGGTGAGGTTCAAGAAAGCACCAAAGATTTGAGAGTGATGATCAAGAGAGAATATTAGAGAAAAAATGTAGGAAAGGGAGAGGAAAATGATTGATGAACCATCATATAAGGCAACCCTAATCTAAGAAAGGCCATAAATTGATTGTTTCTAGCCATTGGGACCACATTTGCCCCTTTTATACACATTCTACCCAAGATATAGCTGATGATATAGATTTTGTGAAGGAAATATGTGGCCTGGGATGCAAGCTTTCTCCCTAAGCTATGATCTAGGTCAGAATCCCACCCTAGGTGGTCAACAAGCCTTTGAAAGGGCCTTGGAGGGATGTTTGAAGGGCCTTTCAGTGCATGAAAGGGTAGTGAGATGCCAAGAATGTATAGGGGATGGATATATGATGTGGAAAGGGTTCATGCTAGTGGAAAATGTCTCTAAGTGGGATAGAGTCAATAGTCTACATATGAGCTGATGTGTACTCATAGGGAGGATTAAGGTAATGAGAAGTATAATTACATATGCTCTCAAGATATAAATAGTCAGTGTTTAAATGAATAAGTAGTGTTTTTTAGTACTTATAAGCCACATAAAATCAAAGGAAATTAAGAAATGAAAAGATAAAAGAGAACATTACTTGCACTTATCAGATAAATATGGAAGAAGTTAATGGTATGATCCATAGGTGAGAGTGTAAATGATACATAATTCAAATCTAGCTCTAGATCCAAATAAGGGACATAAGTGATATCAAATCAAGTCATATAATCTATAATGACATTCACTAGGGCATCAGCCCTAGTGTTCTACCTATGATGGATATGGGTGACCTAGATGTCCTCGAAGGAGGAGAGTAAATCATGCACCACATTGAAGAGGGGGAGTTACTCAAATCTAAGGATGACCCATGAACTTGTAAGTTGAGACATGACTAAGAGTGAATTAGAGAATAACTAAACGTAATATGTGCCTAACCCTTGAGCATCAATCAAGACACTAATGATTGCATTATACTTGATAGTGTTATTTATCTCACTAGTAAGGAAGAAAATAAATACAACAAGCTCATAGAACCATGGATCATCGATAACCCAAGATATAATAGTAGGTCCTAGGTTTCCCTAACCACCACCATTTGTGTGAATCATCATTGATAGGTGTACCATGATGGGGGTCAAAGATGTAGGACTAACAACTATAGAAGGGTGATGTCAAAGTGAATAAGGATAAACAATTTGCATGAGGGAAAAGGATAATGAAACCAAGTCATAAAAAAGTGGTTGACCGATACTAGATATGATAAGAGGTGATGAGGTAAAGTGGTAAAAAGTTCATAGAATATGAAGACTAATCAACAAGACTAGAGCAAGTCCTGAACTATTGCCACTAGTTAATGACCCCACCTATAACCATGAAAAAAAGAGAAAATGTGAGCTAGAATGGATTGACTATAGAAATGTAGAGAAATGACTAACTTAAAGAATCATGGCAAACAACTTTTATCCTTGGGTGCCCACAAGATGGGGCACTAGCTTGGGAGGTCAACAGGGACCCAAAAGGGGTCTTAGGGACTAAAAGACTTAGAATAAAAAATAGTGGATTTTATTACACTCAAAATGGGGAAAAACTCCTAAGATGGAGGTTTAGTTGTTTTGAACACAATAGAGGGTGAAAACCTAAAAAGGGGCCCACTAAAAGTAGAAAAGAGAGTTAAAAGATGAAAAAAGGATGAAAAAAGTCATTTGACACTCATTTTTAATCTAAGAGACTCTGAGGAGAATAAAACCACCACCAAAGTCCAAGTAGAGGATATGAGGATGTGGTGAGCACATTATACACACACACGATGGTCTAAGTAAGTCCCTTGATCAAAATTGGTCAATTTTTCTTAGTTTTGGGGTTTGGGAGGCCCAAAGGCCATTCTAACTAAATTTGAATGATTCAATGGATGAATCAAGTGGACCAACTTGTCAAAATGAATGGGAGGTTGAGGGAAATAATTTGGATCTAATGGAAGACAAAATGGAGGTATTAGGAGTGAGAAATGGTAAGCCCTAAGGATTCCTAAGGGGCCACACCCTAGGCCATGCCTAGATGGGAAAACCTATGGCCTAAGATAATACTAGACTATGAGGGCCATAGCTTGGGTCACTTGTAGGATATGAATTTTCCCAAAAAGTTATGGCCTAGGCTAGAAAGTCCTTGGAACAGGTTTTGGGGAGCTTGAGAAGGCCCAAGAAGGCCTATAATAGGCTAAAAGGAGGGGAAATAGATAAGTAGTTTCAAACACTTGTTTTTAAATCAATCTATACATTTCAAAGCTAGTGATACCAATGTATTTGCCTGTTATTTAGTTTTATAGACATGTAAAGGAGTCAGTGTACCAACTAAGGGAGAGTTGTCATAGGTGGGTGAGTGGGTAGCATAGAGAGAGACCCTATGAGGTGACCAACTAAGAGAGAGTTTCATCATGGTTGACCAAGGAGGATGACACTCTACCTATAAAGGACCAAGATCACCTATAGGGTATAAGACTATGGAGACTAGTACACATTTCTTCATTACATTACTCTAAGGATGTGGTGAATGCATTGGTGACCACATAGGTACTTAAGAGACATGTATTCCAATTGGGACCCAAGCTAGAGGTGATATTAAACATTTAGGATGTCTACCAACTCTATCAGCTAGAGCCTATAAGGAGGGAGATAAAACTACCATAGGTATAAGACAGTCACAATCAAGCTCTATCTAATGGAACCCCACCAAGAGTGGAATAACCATGGAGTATATATCACATAGGTATCACCAAGGGTTCCACCACTATGAATAATGGTAGTAGGAACTATGGTCAAGAGGCTATATGCCTGCTAGAGTATGGGGAAGTTGCCACTATCCTAGATAGGAGTTGTCTAGTGAGTAGAGGGAGGACAAAGGTAAGCTTTGGGTTAGTACATCTTGGGAGGACTATACCAATATTTGGATCACATCTGGTGTGTAGGGGTAGGAGGATTGACACTTCCTAGCCTACTACTATCTTAGGCTTATGAGATACTTCCATTGACATGATCGAGGACACCATGGGTTAGTGAAGCATACTTTGCATTAGAGGAGGGCACTACATAGGTCACATGATTTATATATAGGGATGGTGTTATGTGTACCACCTTAGATCAAGATGTAGTGGATAGCTACATCCAAGATTCATATAGATTTGTGGTGTGTCTAGAGGATGATAGAGTGGAGAACCATATAGGACAAGAGGAGTTTTAAGGTCTATAGGGTACATATCAACATCCAAAGAGATATGATCTAGAGATATGGGAGAGATGGGCACAACCTAGGTCAGCTAGGGTTGATCATGAAGGAGAGCCAATATAGAGTAAAGAAGCCAACAATGGAGAGAGGTAGTTACAATAGGGCCACCACCATCAAGAGGAGCACAAACTATTGGAGGGCTAGAAAGGCCATAAACATAACTAGGTAAAAGAAGTGTATTTACTAGATAGAACTTGTCTTTTATACTTATTATTTAGTAGGAGTGAATATGTGACTAACATATTTACTTGATGTGTGTGTAGGAAAACAACTTAGATGGACTGGGTCCCAAGTAGACTTATTAATGAGGGAGTTATTACCTAATATGGAAACAACACCATGCATAGAGATGGTGCCACATCGAATGATAGGGCAAGAGCCACATACTCACTTCTGGTGGGTAGGTCCATGAACATCACTTGAGCTAGAGAGAGCATTACACTAGATACCATGGCTAGAGGCAAAGCTATCATGACATGAGGTAGCTATGGCACAACATGAAATAACTACAACATGGGATGAGGTAAAAATAGCTAGAGTGGAGGCTGAGATCAATTAGCTATGGGCTAAGCTAGCTCAAGAGTAGGTTAGAGAAGTGGAGGCACCTAGAGAGAGGGTAGACTAGTTAGGCACCTTGAAAGAGATCATGGATTTACTAGTCATGAAGTAATGATCAAGATCTCCACCTAGAGTAGGGCTACCATACATAAAGCCTAGTCATAGTTTGAATGGGATGGTATCATATATGTATCCATGCATGTGGTATCTTTAGATACTATAAGTCTAGGTTTAAATAAAGCCATTTGATGTACCTAGAGAAAAAACATGTATTTTTTATGATATATATAGTCATTTCTCATTATTAGCACATGTGTATATGAGTTTGTGTGTGATGTGTATGCTTCATCTAATATAGACTACTAAATACATGTTATTAGATAGTAAGAACCACTAATAAATAACCTACATGCATATTCATATACAAGTGGCATAGAGGTTAGTGGTGCAAGAAGAGGGGAAAGGTTTAGCTTACCACCATAGGCGACTTTTCTAAAGGGCCACATAAGCCTTGAAAATGAAATATCTTAAGGTAAAACCCACTAATCAGGTGCCATAGGGGTTCAACTTTGATATTTAAGAGATGATAAGCCCCATTCTATAATGAGGTAGTGATAATAAAGGGGGGAAACCACTTATGCATGAGTTTTCCCTTCTTGTGATGATCCTTGTACAAGGTATGCCAATTTCTTAAATTGGTAGCATTAATGGTGTTAGTAAGCATGGTTTTTCTTAGGAGCCTTAGTATAACACTCATCTAACCTCTCAAGCTTGATGAGGTGAGTGACACATTATTCCTCATTAGAGAGGGATCTAAACATTTTAACACACAATGAAGGGATTAAGACCTCTAAATAGAGAATAGCCTCATACCCATATATAATTTCATATAAGGTTGCTCCCATGGTCATCTAAAAGCTAATCTGATAGGCCCAAAGGGTAGGATAGAGCATGAGGTGCTAGCCATGCTTAGACTAGGCAATAGTATAGAGAAACATCTTCTTCAAAGTCTTGTTTTAAGATTCAACTTGCCCATTTACTTGGGGATAATGGGTGGAATAAAAATGGAACTTGAAGTTGAATCATTCAGTGAGATTGTATGTATTGGGGCTTTGGAATCCCAATCCATTGTCAATCATGATCATAATGGGACCCTAAACATAAAAATGAGCTGGTTTAGGATAAACTTGGCCAAAATTTTCCCACACATGACACTAAGGGGCATGGACTCAACCCACTTCATGAAATTTTCATTGGTGGTGGTAAACCAATGATGGCCATTAAAAGAGGTGGGTTTAAAATCATTGATGAAGTTGAGAGCCCAAACTGAGAAGGGCCAAGGAACTGAAATGGAATGTAAGAGGCTTGTAGGGGTAATAATTGTATCCCTAGTGACTTGACACATCTTTCATTTCTTGGTATATTAGATGACATCCTTAACAAGAGTCGGCCAATAGTAACCCATCCTAATAATACATTGAGTTATGGCTTGCCCTCTTAGGTGGCCATAATAAACACTCTCATGAGACTCCTCCAACATGAGAGAGGTGTTTTTAGGGGATAGGTATTACATCAACATGCCATAGAGACCTCTCCTTAATAAGACACCACTTATGCTGACATAGTAATTGGTGAGCTTATGAATGTGATAGTGTTCCTATAAAGAAGAATCAATGGGATAATATTGATTCTCAATAAAATGGATAATGTTTTTATACCAATCACACTCAAATACCTCAATCTAGTTGATTGAGTAGACCATCTCATTATTAAAGGCATCATCAATGAATTCCATACTAGGATTGGGCAATGATCATTTAACAAGTTACTCAATTATAGATAAACCCTTGGTGGATTTTAGGTTAATAATGTGGAAGTTAAAATCCTAAAGAAGCATGATCCACCTTACAATTTGACCATCAAGATGTGTCTTATTGAGCAAATAGTGGAATATATTAGATTTGACAATCACATTGGTGGTGTGGCCCAACATGTAATGTCACAACTTCTTCATGGAAAAGATAAGGGAGAGGTATTTCCTCTCAATGATAAAGTAGTTGAGATCAGGGCCAACTAATGATTCAAAGTTTAGTTTAGAAAAAGTTTTCAAGTCATGATGAAACCAATTTTACAGCATAGAGCTGGTCGAGATCTTTCTAGCACTTTTTGTGGTTTGCAAAATGGACACCGTATGCTTGAGTTATAGGTTGTTGAAGTTTTGATGCGACAAGAAAAAATGTGGTGTCGCAAGATGACGTGGCGCAATGTGGACATGCCAAGTGGACCAATTAGGTGGCAACACGTGGAAATCAATGGGTGTCCAAAAAATTTGGGTTATTTTTATCTTTGACAATGTGCATGGATAAAATCATTGTATTTAAATTTGCATCACAAGGTCCAGAGAAAATCTCATTGTATTTGAAATTGCAAGTCCATAGAAATTTTAAAATGCTTTGTAATTTTTGTTTAGTAATATTATACTTACCACGCCACCCACCTTGCCACATCTTACCCTGGGCCCAAGTATAGGCTTATATAATTCTTGCACCCAAGTCTCCCCTAAAAGGGGCATTGGCAATGTAAAAGGATGCCGCCAACCTATTAAAAGGATAGCAGGCCGTTTAAACTTCCCAATGTGGGATAATGATAAGCCAAGCACCCACAAAGGAGACCAATGGGATTGGAACCCCTGACCTACCGTGAAGAAAGCTAAGAGCCTAACCAACTCACTAGTGGGAGCCAAAGTAAGATTAAACCCATGAATTTGCACTTAAAGATAACCATTCAGCCGACTGTGTATGATAATTATAGACTAGTTTACTGTATTTGGACATTTTGGAGCCCTTAGAGGCCAAACCAGAACTCAGAGTAAACTACAAACTTGTTTATAATTCTAATAAGATTATTTAATATATTCATTTTCCCATTTTGGAGAATTTGTGATGCCATTTTCAGCTATATAAGTTTCCAATTTTGATTTGGAGAAGCCTTTGCTTGTGATTCAGGAAGGTGAAGGATGTGCTAAGTTAGCTAAGGTATTTCAAAGGTATGATCACTATTATTTTAGAGAGATATGATATTTTTTTTTTTGTAAGTATTATTTTGGCTTGAAAATTTAGCAACAATTAATGGATCGATTTGATAAGAACCCGGGGATATAGGAATTCCGAACCCTGTAAACAATTTCTGTGTTTTGATCTCTAGGTTCATTTTTGCATTTTAGTTTTATTATTATTCATATTATAAATTTAGATTTTTAATCAGAATGCAAAATTTAATGAATTGATCATTTAGAGAAAATTGGATAAAATTGAGAATTTAAAAAATATGACAGTTTCAATGGATAACTGAAGTGATCTTTCAATTCACTTTATTTCAGTTTTGAAACATGGTTTAGATCAGATTTTGATTAGTTTTTAATCATTCCAACATATTAAAAGTTGAGAAATTTCTACTTCTAATTCAGTGTAAATTTTGGAATTAAGAATTTAAAATATCCATTTAAACATTTTTATAAAAGTAGTGAAGTTCTTACTGGTGTTTACAGATCAAATTTTGGTATCAGAGTAGTTAGAAAGCTAGATTAGCTTTTGATTATGTTTTGATAGTTGCTTTCAATTTATTGGTTTTCAATATCACTTAATTAGATTGCAGTGTGCAATTGTGGAATCAGTGTGTTTGTAGGAAACCATGGGCAAGTTGTCACATAAAGCCAAGATGGAAGAGCTTGAAGCTATCAATACTCAGATTCAAGATGATAATGCATTCTTGAGATGCAAGCTCTATTCCCTTAAAGAATAGATTGCAAGTTTGAAATCTAAGCTTCAATCTAAGGATGGGCTCTTGATCAAATTGAAGTGTGGTGAACCAAAGACGGCCATACCTTCTACTTCAGATGTAGAGACTATGACTAAATGCACTGTAAGTTATTCACCACGTAATTCATCTACTTCTTCTTTCCATTCAGATTCAAATTCAAGTAATGATGCTTTTGGTAGTTTTGAACAACACACTAAGGGTATAGGATCCAAATTGTTGATGAAAATGGGATTTAATGGAAGAGGTCTTGGTTGAGATGGCCAAGGAATTACTAACCCAATACAAGTAGAGCATAGATCTCTTCATACAAGTTTGGGTTACACTAGTGAGCAGGTGGAAATTGGAGAAACTTTCTCCATGGCTAAAAGAAGACAAGGTTCTAATAGCAAAGGACCGAGGCCACTAGTAGAGCATGTATGGTGTAAGAAGGAAGGTAGAAAAGGTATTGAGATTCCACCTCCTAGTTCCTACACTAGAGTTAGCACTAAATCTTCTGATCCACTTTTTATGTTTAAGAAATTTGGATTTAACATTTAGAAGATAATGTAATCATTTCCATGCACTTTTTGTGGAATGCATAAGCATAGTGTTGCATTTTTTTGGAAGAGGCATGCTTTTATTAAGTAGATTTTAGGTGTTAAAAACCATTCTCATCATGGCAATGTGAGAAGAGGTAAAAGGGAGACCTCACCTAAGAAGGTTGTTTGCACTCATTTCCATAAGAGTGGACATCGAATTGATAATTATTTTAAAATTCAATCATCTTCTCATTCTAGAAATGGTAAAACTAATATGATTTATCAACCTATTAATAAGGTCAATGAAGTTAAATCAATCCATAATGATGTTAAGGAATCCACTAAGGAAATCAAGTTAACTAGGCATAAAATTTGATTAAGTGGATTTATAATACATTCATTTTTCAAAGCATTGTTAAGAATTCTGTTAAGGGAAAGAACAAGATTTGATGATGCATTAGTAGAGCTTTTGAGAACACTTCGAGATAGGTTCATCATTTGAAGTATTTCAATTCTCACCTTATGTTTAAAATCTCTATGTTTTGGAATCTCCTATTTATGTTGTGTGAGTTGTCTAGAGGACTTGAACTCATTTGATCAGTTGGAGATAATAGTAGAATGCATGTTGTAGGTAGAGTTAATTCCTTACAAAACTTGTCTCAAATTTGACTACTATTTTTAGAATGTATCTATTTTTGGCACATGGATGTATAGATGCATTGTTAAGACCCGATGGGCATGTTTGAATGCTAGGCAATATACACTTCATGTTGTTTGCATTTGCTTAGCATATAAGTCCCATACAAGGGAATTGTATTGCAACATGTCTACAACATTAACTTTATGTTGTCAGCATTAACAAAAAAATTTGTATTTACATTTGGAATTGTTTCAGTTTATTGACAGTTCACCGCTTTACAGGATGTGACATGGGCAGACAGTTTTGGTATGTTGTGATCAAGTTATTAGCTGATGCAAATTCATTTAATCATGCCATGTGTAGGCATTTTTAGCTGAGTTGTGAATAATTTATTTTTCCAATGTTTATCTCTTTCTATAATTGGGTTTTGTGTGATGTAATGTAGTAGACTAGTTATACTATTTCAGGTGATAGTCAACTTTTGGAGACCAAAAGCCTCTTTTGTAGGGAGGTGTGATCCAGAGTTCAGTTTGGAAAAAGTTTCTAAGTCATGATGAAACCAATTTCATAGCTTAGAGCTCGTTGAGATCTTTTCATCACTTTTTGTGGTTTGCAAAATAGACACCGTATGCTCAAGTTATAGGCCATTGAAGTTCTGATGCGACAGGAAAAAATGTAGTGTCACAAGATAGCGTGGTGCAATGGGACATGCCAAGTGGACCAATCAGGTGGTGACATATGGCAGTCAATGGGTGTCTAAACACTTTATGTGATTGTTGTCTTTGATAACATGCATGGATGAAAGCATTGTATTTAAATTTGCATCACAAAGTCTGTAGAAAATCTCATTGTATTTGAAATTGCAAGTCTGTAGAAATTTTAAAATGCTTTGTAATTTTTGTTTGGTAATATTATACTTACCACGTCACCCACCTTACCATGTCTTACACAAAGAAATATACAACTATTAGCCTAAGTATAGGCTTATATAATCCTTGCACCCAAGTCTCCCCCAAAAGGGGCATTGGCAATGTAAAAGGATGCCACCAACCTATTAAAAGGATAGCAGGCTATTTAAACTTCCCAATGTGGGATAATGATAAGCTAAGTGCCCACAAAGAACGTCAATGGGATTGGAACCCCTGACCTTCTATGCAAAAGGATAAGAGCCTGACTAACTCACTTGTGGGAGCCAAGATAAGATTAAACCCATGAATTTGCATTTAAAGGTAAGCATTCAACTGACTATGTATGAGAATTATAGACCATTTTATTGTATTTGGACATTTTGGAGCCCTTAGAGGCCGAACCAGAGCTCGAAGTAAACTAAAAACTTATTTAGAATTATTATATTCTCTATGAACTATATTCATTTTCCCATTTTGGAGAGTTGGTGATGCCATTTTGAACTATATAAGTTGCCAATTTTGATTTGGAGAAGCCTTTGCTTATGATTCAGGAAGGTGAATGATGTGTTAAGTTAGCGAAGGTCTTTCAAAGGTCTAATCACTATTATTGTAGAGAGATATGATCTTTTATTGTTTTTAAGTATTATTTTGGCTTACAAATTTAGCAACAATTAATAGATCAGTTTGATAAGAACCCGGGGACGTAGGAATTCTGAACCCCATAAACAATTTTTGTGTTTTGATCTTTGGATTCATTTTTGCATTTTAGTTTTAGTTATTATTTAGATTATAATTTCAAATTTTAATCAGAATGCAAAATTTAATGAATTGATCATTTACGAGAAATTGGATAATATCAAGATTTTGAAAAATCTAATGATTTCAATGTATAACTGAAGTGATCTTTCAATTCACTTTATTTCAATTTTGAAACTTGGTTTGGATCAGATTTTCATTAGATTTTAATCATTCCAACATATTAAAAGTTGACAAATTTTCACTTCAAATTCAGTGTAAATTTTGGAATTGAGAATTTAAACGATCCATTTAAACATTTTTATAAAAGTAGTGAAGTTCCTACTGGTGTTTATAGATCAAATAACGTATGAGAGATGTAAAAAAAATATCTCTATAAATGTCATCTTTTTGACATAACATGCTCTTGATGGAGAGATCAATGATAGAGCTGTACAAAATGAACTCATGACCTTCGATAGGTGCCATCAAGATGGGAGGGTTATGGAGCATGCACTTAAATTCCTCAAAATCCACTTGGAGTATAAGAGACCACAAGAATGGGGTGTCCTTGCATAAGAGACATGTGAGGGGTATGGATTTATGAGCATAATCTTTGAGGAAATATCAAAGGAAGTTGAGTCTTCAAAGGAAGGAATGTATTTGAGTTAGATTTCAAAGGGGAGGCATCTCAAGGACCGATTTGATCTTATTATGATCCACCTCAATTCCTCATTGTAAAATATAGAATCCAAGAAGCTTTCTAATAAAAACACCAAAAATACACTTTTCAAGGTTAAGGTTGATGTAATAATCCTTGAGATGCTCAAAGATGATTTTTAGGTATCGTACATGCTCATCCCACTTATGGTATTTGTTGAGGAGGTGATCAACATATCAATCCACAATCTTGTGGATGAAGTCATGAAAAATATGGGTCATGGCATGATGATATGTGTCCCCATCATTCTTTAAAATGAAAGGCATGATGGCATAATAGAAGGTACTTTATGGGGTAGTGAATTTAGTCTTATGATGATCTTTGGGTGTAGTCTAAATTTGGTTGTACCCTAATAATTCATCCATGAGGTACATGATCTCAAAACTATCTATGGAGTCTACAATTTAGTCAATCAAAGGAGTGGGAAAATTATCCTTTGGATAAGTGATGTTGATATTTTAAAATTTGATGTAGATATAAATGTCTCCATTCTTCTTGAGAACATGGATAATGTTGGCGACCCATCATGGGTTTTCAATGGTAGTGATAAAACTAACTCAAATTTTAGCCTTGACTAACTAGGATACTTTGACCACCATTAGTGATTATATTTGGTAAATAGGATGGACCCCATCATCCATAATGAGGTTATGGATAATGACTTTTGGGTTCATGCCCTTCATATAAATGAATTACCAAGTGAATACATCCATAAATTCTTGCAAAAAGGCAACCAAGACATACCATTCCTTTAGAGCAAGGCTAGCACTAATATTGATGATCTTTGGCCTTGTGGAGGTACCAAGGTTGACATATACATATCCTTCAACATCCATAGAATTTCCTTCCTTGAAACACTCAAGCATGGGAGGGAGTGATTAATCTAATTCTTCAGGCTCAACCATCATGACATGCACTATGAGGATGTCAGGGGTTGGACCATGAAAGAGAAAAATATCCAAATCTAACTAGTCAAGGGGATAGTGATACTTATGGAAGGATCTCATGAGCTTAACCTATGTCTTTCTCTCCTTAAACAAGTTGTGTGTTGTAACATGAATGAAATATCACTCAAGATGAAACTCAGCTACTTTAGCAACTTCTATAGGAGATGAATTGATAGAACCTATACTCCTATAGGAGATGCACAATGTGAGGGGAAGCTCAACATTTAGGGAAATGTCTTGAAAGAGGTCTCCAAAAAAGGAAGAGCCAACCTAGCATCATAGACCTAGGGTAGGAGTTGACTGATATGTGCCAAATTTTAGAGGAGTGAATGTTGATGGATACTCAGCTAGATCATAAAATTCATCCTTAATAAAATAATACTTAGAATTAGGGGGCATGTGGGAGTCCATATGGTCCCATGAGGAGACAACCAAAGCCTCACATGAATGCTTTATCTTTGCATAAATTAATGCCCATGGATCTGGTTTAGCCTCCATGGTATGAACCTCACCTTTGTGTACAAACTAAATAATGTGAAATGTGCTCAATATGATGGATTTCATGCCAATATTCTAGGGATAAACAAGAATAATATTGTATAAGAGATCTAAGTCTAGCACACAAAAATCAATCTTGACTATCTTGGGGCCAAACTTGACTTGGAGCTTCACATTTCCCACTAGCACAACCATGTCATTGTTGAAACCAACATAGTTGTGGTAAGAAAAAAAGATTCTTTTGATTAATCCAAAGCTCATTGAACACACATAGGGGCATGATATTTAACATGATAATCATTGATAGAGGTCTTAATGTAGATAGGAAATGATCCCTCTTTGTAAGAACTGAAGCATCTGACAAAGAGGTAGGGTTGAAAGATAACATGGTAGGATAAGGGTGATCAAAAGAATCAGAGTTAAACAAAAATTTAAAATCATCCCATAATGGGCCCCCATGAGAGAGACCAAATTCATCAAAGATGAGGCCCCTTTGCTTAGGGCAAAGGCAAATAAGGTCCTAAATGGAGATCCCAATTAAGAGTCCATGTAACTCCTCTATGATAGAGTAAGGATGTTTTCTAGCCTAGAAAGGGATGTTATGCTAAAAGTCAAATCTAAATTTGGGGTTCCCTACATTTATGGGATAGATAGGAGGCTAAAAACCACTAGTCTCTCTGATGGGGTTAGTGACCCGACCTGAGTGCATGTTTATAAAGCACTCATAACTAGTAGAGGCTATGTCAATAGAAATAATTACCTTGCTACTCTCATTCTTATCTTTTCCTCTTAGGTCAACCTAGGAAGAGGATTTAGAAGAGCAAGAAGAGCAAGAATGGTAATGATTGGCCTTAGCCTTGGATTTCTTCTTTTTCTTCTTCTTATTCTCCTTATTTAAGTTAGGCAGATGCTCCCTGAAAACATTCAATTTGTGTTTGGGTTATACAAGTGGAGAAATATGAGGTAGAAGTGAGGTTTACACACCAAACTTTTGGGTAGCATAATTGACATCATCATGGCCCTTCATCCAATTGAAATTATAAAACTTGGTGGTGTCATCAAGAAACATCATCCATGGTTTTGTTATGTTCAATTCAAAATCCTTCCTTTCACCTAGCTTCTTGTGTTAAGCACATAATATACTGAAAGGGGGGGTGAATCAGTATATTTATCTTATAAAACTTTCCCTTAATCAAACATTCAAGATATGCAATAAAACTCAAATAATAAACATCACACAAGAAAGAGAGAGACATCAGATATAACGTGGAAACCCAATGTGGGAAAAACCACAGAGAACAATCTCAAGTATATTATTGAGAAAAAACCCACAAAAGCACCATACCCCTTTTCCATGTACCAACCTCAACTACAATTCATGAGCACCACCCCACAGGAGCTTCAAACCCCTTTACTGAGCACCAACCTAGCTATCATTCGTGAGCACCAAGCCACATGAGCATCATCCACTTTGTGTAAACCACACACCTATCTCTCAATGTTGCTAAATAAACAAATGATAGTTCAATACAACATCTCTTTCCTCTCTCTCACCTTTGCTCTTCTAAGCTAGATAATACAATATCAAATTAACCTCTCACATGCATATTACAAATGGCTACTCAAGCCTTTATTTATAGCTTTCCAAATGACCTTTGGCCTTCCCCCTTTGTGACCTTTCAATCCTCATGGAAAATAGTGCCAATCTTGGATGACCCTTCATATCCAAGCATTTGAAAAGTCATGTGGTGACCCTTCATGACCAAAAACGTCCTTTCCAATTTTATCTTTATCTTTGGTGACTTTTCATATTGCTTAAAGTGTCCCTTCATGAGAAATTTGCCCTTACTCTTTTGTCTTCACTTGGTGACTCTTGGTATTCCCCAAAATGACTCTTCAGAGGAAAATGCATCCCATCCTTCTTTTGTCTTTACCCCGTGGCTCTTCGACTTCTCCATGGGCCCTTCTTTTGTCTCATATGCAACCAAAAATATATTCGTTAATATTAAATAAATATTAACTCATATTAGCCAAGATAAATAATATTAAATGCAATGGGGCCTTTATCATCAATAATGCTAAACCTTTGACATCAATGACAATATTTCCAACAATCTCCCCCTTTGTCATTGATGGTGACCTCAATCTTGAAACTACCACATCCTGTCACCTGCACATACTATCATTTGAAAGAATACAATAACTCCCCCTTACTGTAGCAACCTGTACCTATTTCTTGTACCTATTTTTTGCACCTGCACCTATACCTATTATTCTCCCCCTTTGACATCAATGGAAAAGGGCCTACCTGGAGCTAACACTTACCTCCCCCTCACTTGATGTTGAACCTTAATGGCAAGAAGTAAGGGAAGTTACTCCCAACTTCTCTCACAGATACTCAAATTTGTCTTTTGGTAGTACCTTTGTGAAAATATCTATAATCTGCTTTGTAGTACTAATATATTCCAACTTAACCTATTGATCTACAACCTACTCTCTCAAAAAGTGATATCTAATGGGAATATGTTTTGTTCTTGAATGCATCACTGGATTTTTTGAAATATTTATGGCACTTGTGTTATCACAAAAAATGGAAATAGGTTCATCATACTTTACCTTGATATCTTCCAAAGTTTGCTTCATCCAAAGCACTTGAGTATAACACAATACTACTACAATATATTCTACTTCCGCTGTAGAAAGTGATACTAAGTTCTGCTTCTTGCTTAGCCATGATACTAAGCTATCACCAAGGAAAAAAGATCCTCCACTTGTACTCTTTCTATCATCTAAAGACCCTGCCCAATCTGAATCTGTATAAGCAACTAAAGTGAAATCTTTACCTGTGGGATACCATAATCCATAATCCAATGTCCCTTTGATATATCTAAATATTCTTTTCACCAACTGAACATGACTATCTCTTGGAGATGACTGATATCTTGCAACCATACCTATTACATGCATGATGTCTGGTCTTGATGCTATCAAATATAAAAGACTAGCAATCATAGATCTATACAAAGATTGATCTATAATAGGTGAATCTTCATCCTTTCTCACCTTATTTCTTGTACACATAGATGTGCCAATTGGTACACAATTCTCAAAACCAAATTTCTTCAACATTTCCTTGGCATATTTACTTTGAGATATAAAAATTCCTTTATTTGATTGAAATATTTGTAATCCTAAGAAAAATGATAATTCTCCAAGCATAGACATCTCAAATTCTTTTTGCATTCTATCAAAAAATTCTTTTGTCATCTTTTCAATATTTCCTCCAAAAATGATATCATCAACATAAACCACAACAATCAATTGATGCTCACCTTCTATTTTGATGTAAAGATTACTATCAGGAAATCCTCTCTTGAATCCTTGATCTTACAGGTACTTATCAAGTCTTTCATACCAAGCTCTGGGAGCTTGTTTGAATCCATACAATGCTTTCTTCAATCTGGATACATGATTACTAATATTCAAGAGAATAAATCCCTCAGGCTGTTCAATGTAGACCTCTTCTTCAAGATTCCCATTTAAGAAGGCATATTTGACATCCATCTAATATACTTTGAAATTTTTAAATATTACATATGCAAGAAACATTCTAATAGCCTCTAACCTTGCTACTAGTGCAAAAGTTTCTCCAAAATCTATTCCTTCAATCTAAGCATATCCTTTACATACTAATCTTGCTCTATTTCTAGTTACTTCTCCATTTTCATTCAACTTATTTCTATAAATCCATTTTGTTTCTATCACATTATGATCTTTTGGTCTAGGCACTAATTCCAAAGTATCATTCTTTTCCATCTGGTCTAATTCTTCATCCATAGGCTTAAACCAATGCTCATCATGTCTGGCTTCTAAAAATTTTCTAGGCTGAATTTTAGATAACAAAGAGAAATTAACTTGTTCAGATTCACTTACCATCATTCTTCTGGTGCAAATTCCTTCTTTTATATCCCTAATGATGTCACTTTCATTATGATTTTTTTGAACATATTTGGATGGAGTCTTGGTGCCCTTTTTCTCCTTTTCCTCATCTTCATCTAATTCTTCAAAGCCTTCCCCATCAATGATTTTAGGAATGTCTACTGGATCACTGATCTTTTATGTTCCATCTTCTTCTATCCTAACACTTGCACTTTCAACAATTTTCTCGGTTCTTTTGTTATAACATTTATAAGCTTTACTTTTTCAAGAATAACTAAGAAATATACCTTCATCTGCTCTAGATTCAAACCTACCAAGTTTTTCATCGGTTCTCTTTATGAAGCATTTGCTATTGAAAACTCTGAAATAATCAACTATTGCTTGTTTGTCTTTCCATAGCTCATAAGGAGTTTTGTCGATGTTGACTCTTAATAGAGCTCTATTCTAAATATGCACTATTGTAATAACTACCTCTCTCCAATATTTATTTGCTATCTTGGATTCATTTAACATTGTTCTCGCCATCTCTTGAACTGTTCTATCTTTCCATTCAACTAATCCATTTTGTTGTGGAGTTTTTGCTGTTAAATACCATCTCTTTCTTCCATGATCTTCACAAAACTCAATAAATTGATCTGGCATGAATTCTCCTCCTCGATCTGATCTTAGACACTTAATCTTTAGATTAGTTTCATTCTCAACTAATGCTTTAAATGCTTTGAACTGTCTAAAAGCTTCTAATTTTTTCTTTAAAAACATTATCCAAGTCATACGTGAAAAATCATCAATAAGCAACATGAAATATTTATCACCTTGAGTACTTTGAGTCCTCATAGGTCTACATAGATCAGTGTGAACAAGCTCTAGCATTTGAGTGGTACAGTACTCTTTTGTTTTGAACTGCCTTCTAGCCTACTTCCCATGCTAACAAAGTCCACTAAGGGTGTTAGATGGCTTTGTGATCGTTGGAAGATTCTTGACTGCTTGATTTTTGCAAATTTTGACAAGATTGTCAAAATTTATGTGCCCCATTCTCCTATGCCATAGCCAACTTTCTTCAATCTGACTCAAACAACATTTTTGACCTTTGATGTCTGATAACATATATAAGTTATTACCTATTCTCTAAGCATCTGCAATTAATACATCTAAATCTTTTCTTCTAATTTCACAACCTTTTGCATAAAACTTTAGTGTGCCCCTAATCAGACATTTCACTTACACTCAAAAGATTATGCTTAAGACCTTCTACATATAAAACATTTTCAATTTTAGTTCTACCATTATCTAAACTTAGTGTACCTTTTCTGGCAATTCTGGCAGTAGTATTGTCCCCAAATTTCACTATGCCACCATTGATCTTTTTCAGTGTTATGAACTTGATCTTGTCTCTTATCATGTGCCTCAAACATTTGTTAGCAATAAACCATGGCTTTTCTTCATTTCTTGCATGTAAAGCTATCTAGACCAACATAAAACCTTCAGATTGTTTCTTCTGCCATGTTTGAACCTTTTTCTTGATGAATGGAGCCTTGAAACTCTGGTCCTTCTTGACTGACTCAAACACGCTTCTACAATATCAAGCTATGTGTCTGAATTTGTTACACTTGTAACAAATTACGGTCTCTTCATCAAAGCTTGATAGAGGAGTAAAATAGTTATAGTTTCTACTTGACTCTACATGACCTTCCTTTTCCTTATTTTTGAGATCGTTAGCTCTTTTTCTACATTATAATTTCTTATGACCATATCCATTACAATAAAAATATTAACCATAAAAATAGGACCTATTTTTGAATCTCTGACCTTATTGTCATTTATAGCTTTGTTCTTTCTAGCCTTCTTTGTCCTCTATATTATCCATTCCTTCCCTTCTTGTTTCTTTATTTGTAAGAGCTTCAACATAGTTCTTCTTCTTTTCAAAACCGATACCTGTCTTATCTAATATTGCCTTTTGGCTTTATAATATCTCATTTAGTATATTAGTGCTATTCTCAAATTTTGAATCATTGACTATTTTAATATTAACTACTTTCTCAATCTCTTCTTTTAAAGAGGCAATTTTAGTAACATACCTTTCACATTCTTTTCTTGATATTTCCAATTGTGCCATCAGATCTTCAATTATCTCCTTTGATTCCTTGTCATTTTTCTCGATTTGATTCTTTAATATTTGATTTTTATTTTCAAATTTTTTAAACTCTTCTAAGGCACACATGAGTTCTCCTTCCATATTCACTTCGGCTTCATCCTGTTCTTCTTCTTGATAAACTATTCTTTTGCTTGTAGAGGCACCTTTATGTATGGCCATCTTGTGCTTTCCTGATCTACCTTCAAGATATAAAATTTTTCAAAAAGGAACCTGCTCTGATACCAATTGTTAAGCATAGAATATAGTAAGTGGAGGGGTGAATTAGTATATTTATCTTATAAAACTTTCCCTTAATCAAACATTCAAGATATGCAATAATACTCAAATAATAAACATCACACAAGAAAGAGAGAGACACCAGATATAACATGGAAACCCAATGTGGGAAAAACCACAGAGAACAATCTCAAGTATATTAGTGAGAATAAACCCACAAGAGCACCATACCCCTTTGCCAAGTACCAACCTCAGCTACAATTTGTGAGCACCACCCCATAAGAGCTCCAAACCCCTTTGTTGAGCACCAACCCAGCTATCATTCATGTGCACTAACCCACATGAGCATCATCCACTTTGTGTAAACCACATACCTATCTCTCAATCTTGCTAAATCAATAAATGATAGTTCAATACAGCATCTCTTTCATCTCTCTCACCTTTGTTCTTCTAAGCTAGATAATACAATATCAAATTAACCTCTCACACTCATATTACAAATGGCTACTCAAGCCTTTATTTATAGCTTTCCAAATGACCTTTGGCCTTCCCCCTTTGTGACCTTTCAATCCTCATGGAAAATGGCACCAATCTTGGATGACCCTTCATATCCAAGCATTTGAAAAGTCATGTGGTGACCCTTCATGACCAAAAACGTCCTTCCCACTTTTGTCTTTATCTTTGGTGACTTTTCGTATTCCTTAAAGTGTCCCTTCATGAGAAGTTCACCCTTACTCTTTTGTCTTCACTTGGTGACTCTTGGTATTCCCCAAAATGACTCTTCATAGGAAAATGCATCCCATCCTTCTTTTGTCTTTACCCCGTGGCTCTTTGACTTCTCCATGGGCCCTTCTTTTGTCTCATATGCAACCAAAAATATAATCATTAATATTAAATAAATATTAACTCATATTAGCCAAGATAAACAATATTAAATGCAATGGGGCCTTTATCATCAATAATGCTAAACCTTTGACATCAATGACAATATTTCCAACATCTTGCTCATAGAATCTACCTCAAAACTATCCTTATTTTCCTTCTTCTCTAAAGGAGAATCAATGACACCATCACTAATCACATTATGGCTATGATCATGTAAAGATGACAAATTTTTGGTTGGCATAGGGTAAACACCTGCACACACCTCAAATACTTCAATATTTAGACACTTGTTAATATTTTCATCATACAAGGTGGGCTCATGCTTGATTACCTCAAGCTAAACCTCCTACCTTAATGCTCATGTTAACATATCATAAAGTTAATCATTTAAAAACCTTGTTTTTCATGTATGGATGGTTGAGCACCACCTACACATAAAATCAAAGTTTTAATCACCCTTAGCCTGTACCATCGATGTAATTGATTAGATTCTAAGGTTAAATGGTATATATATATCAAAGTATTAGAGGAAGTCATCTAGAAGGAGATAGAAACTAGAGAGAGAATCTAGAGGTAGATTCTGAAACCAAATGAGAGCTTAAGCTTGTAGAGAATGAGTAAAGATCTTAAACATCATACCTTTATCCTATTTCTAATCCATACATGCCATGATATACTCTGTAGGACTAAAATCTTGAGTCCCATTAAAGTTAGGTAATTTAAAGATAAGAGTAATAAGGGGAATAACATATACGCAAGGGGATAGAGGATTCCTATGGGGATCCTTGTAGGCACAATTGATAGTAGGTTGGTGATGAGATTTAAGAGGAGGCTTGTGATGGTTATGATATTGCCTATGTGAATAGGCCTCATCACAACCCTGATCATGAAGGGTATGAAATTAAGGTGGATCATGATATTAGAGATGCTCATGCTAGAAATCATCCCTATCACATGGTGGAAAATGACCATAAGAAGGATATCATTCCCTATCAAGATGATGGGATGATGTGGCATACTCATGTAAACAATTATAGTGACCTAGGTCTCTATAATTTTAACCATGTGCCATCAGATGAGGGTCAACTTGAGGTCATTGATGCTTGGGATAAACATCACATTGATCTTTAGTTTGTAGGTGGTGATCAAAATCAATATGCTCATTTCAGACTCTAAAGGATGGACTAAGAGGATGGGAGGACTCCACATGATAAAGATGCCTTGCCAATTTAGAGTACCTATGTCCCATAATATGGACATGAGGGGGTTCTTTTTGTAGAGTCTCCTACCAATAAAGAGGCAAGGAGCTCACATAATAACTAGTTAAGGCACTCAAAATAGAACATGTGTGATCTTTATCTCCAGAGGAAGTATGTCACCTACTCTTAGGGGGAGAAGGGTATACTTAATTCACTTTGAAATAGATATGATAATAATCAATGATCACATGTAGCTCATCAAACCTTAGTTGTGCAAGGGGTCCCTCATCACATTGAATAGGTGAATGAATCACAACATGAGGTCGAGGGGAAAGATCCTCAGATAAATGAAGTTTAGACTAGTGAAAAAGAGACTAAGTCTATTGGTTATAGATATGCCAATCTTATTCCCTATGGAACGTAAGAGGGTTTAAGTCACTATGCTGGGTTGAGGGAATCTCCTAGGTCATATGGTGTATATGAAATTCCATTGCAGTTGCATCTTGCTCATGAGTGAGCTCAGGGATAAGGCCTTGAATTTGATGAAATTGACATCTCAAGGGTGGGAGGCTAGCCATAGATGTAATGAAGTAAGAACAACATGGTAGATAACAAAAAATGAAAATAGATAAAGAACTAGCAAGGAGAAGATCAAAAAACCAAAGTAAGATAAAACAACAAAGGCGAGAGTTGAAACATAACTAAAATCAAATCCTAATAGCTAATAGAGGGGAGTTGGCTAATAGAATTCTAAATGAGATAGAACTAGCATGAGACCATATGAGATGTCCCACTAGGCATGCAAAACTATAGTTCTAATAATTTGAATATAACCACTAGTGTTTGGCATAGGGTAAATAAATAAACACCTAGAAAGCTTAAAGGCTCAAGGCTTCTATGGGCTACTAGAGATCTATAGTGTTTCTATGCAAAATTGCTTTCTACATTCAAAGAAGAAATAAGAAACTGAAATAAATGGTTAAGGCTAGAAGTACCTGATAAAGTCATGCGCACCGAAATTAGACGTTGGAAGATTCTCCTCTTTGGCTGTGGAGGAATGACACCTGCGAAAAAGAAACTAAAACACGAGAAGACGTTAGTCAAAGATATGGTGGGTTGTCAGGCGAACGCCCGATCCCGGAAGTACGAAGACTCCCTAGAAGGATATCAACCCACTGATAAAAAAGAGCATAATATTGAACGAAAGTAGATGATAATGATAGAAATAAATGACAGAAAAATAAAAGGCATACCTGATAAGCGGCACTGTTCTGCACAGTCGTCGGCATCGGTCTCTGTGATGCCGGCGTTGGTTAGGGAAGGTGCCGACGTCAGTCAAGGTGCCGTCGTCGGTCGGGGCAGTGACCGGCGTCGGTAGGGGCAGGTTCTGGGAAACGGTTCGGGACAGGTTCTGAGAGAGTCAGGTAGGTTCAGGGAGAGTCTGGGGGGTTTGAACAGAGTCGGGATAGGTCTGAACAGTCGGGACAAGGTCTGATATGGTCAGGGTAGGGTTTGATAAAGACAAGGACGAAGTTTAGACAGAGTCGAGACAGGGTTTGATAAGGACAGGGACGAGGTTTAAACAGAGTCTGAGGAGTTTGAACAGTTGGGAAGACAGAAAATAAATAATAACTAAGAAATAAAATGAAATAAACAGAATAAAGACTTACTTGGTAGAAGACCCGATGAAAGCCGTGGTGTGCAGATTAGTTGATGTCGTAGTGTCGATGATTGCTCGGAGTTCGCAGGTTCGTGGAGAAATTCGCAGGTTGGTTGCTCAGCGTTCGGTTGATCAGCGTTCTGGGATTGGATTCAAATGGCTGGCAGAGGTTGATGAAGGCGGGGGACGGGGACGGTTCCAGAAACGGTTCGTCAACCGTTTCAGGAAACCGAATGGTAACTGATAACGGTAAAGGGGAAGGTGACCGACGTCGGCAGGATTGCCGACGTCGGCCGATAGGTGACCGACGTCGGTGACATCGGTCGGGTAAAGACCGACGTCGGCAGATGCATAATGGGGATAGAGTCTAGCTTTCGCTCTGTGCTCCTCTTTACATGCTGCCAGGGTCAAGGTTGGTGAAACAAGTGATTGGCAAGGGTTCAATAGGTGAAGAAGAAAGAAGACGAGGAATGACCAGGGGAGTCGACACGATTTCGGTGTCTACATTTGCCCCTTTTTGTCTTGTTGGTTGTTCTGGACGAACTGCAAGACAAAAATAGGAGTGAGTGCCCCAGGTGAGGGATAAGGTTGATTTTGTCTTGTTGGTTGTTCGAATGAACTGCAAGACAAAATAGGAAGCAAAATGCCCCGAGTAAGGATGAGGTATTCCCCCTCAAAGCAAGAATCGAGGGAAGGGAACCGGGAATCGGGTGCTGATTTGATAAAGAGCGGATGAAAAAGGGGTGAGGGTGAACGCTGCAAAGGTCGTGATTGCGCGCATACCACTGCACGAGATGGTCAGGTCAAAGTGTCGCAGGTCAAGGATCGAGGAGTGCCAAAATTGAAGTAACCGGGCCCCAGCATTTAGTCATCTGCTGATTGGGTCACTCAATCCAAGCTGAAGCTCCAAATGGGTCGTCGCGTTTCAGGTATCCCGGGCTCAGGAAGTGCTCCTAGAAACGCGAAAAAGTCACAAGTAGTGCGGATCAACCGGTGTGCGATCCTATACTTGTGAAGGTCCAAAAAGGTCTGCGCACAATTCTGCTAACCAGTCATGAGGTAGCATACATGCAAAAACAACCAAGGCAACAACGTCTTGGAAGTGGTCGAGGGCGGAGGAGATAGGTATGATCTCCAATGGTTGGTGGTCGATGGATGGATGAATGGATGAAAGGATGCGGCCGAGCTAACCCCAGAAGACCCCATGTCAACTGAGTGCTGCCTACATAGCCCTGGTGATAGGGCCTCAGGCCGATGTAGTTCTCCCTAGAAGGGAGGGAGGGTCAAAGGGATAAAATGGGTGGTGGTCAAGGACAAGATTATGGTTAAAAGAAGGAAAGAAGGGTTATCCATCAGAGAGACGGACAAACGAGAATGGTCGAGCTAACCTCAGAAGACCCCATGTCAACTGAGTGCTGCCTACATAGCCCTGGTGATAGGGCCTCAGACCAATGTAGTTCAGACAAAGGGTCCGAGTGGTAGACAGGTGGTTAAAATGGTTGATAGATTGGTCGATGATTGGATGAAATGATGAGGAAAAAAAAGATGTTGCAGCCTTTTCCAAATGGTGTATTCTGCAACATTGGTTGACGGGTTTTTCATCCCTAGCAATATTCCATATTCGTGATGGATGTATGCTAAAAATGAATTGAGGTCTATTTATGCTTCAACAAGTATTGGTTTATGCTTAACATAAATTGGGTCGAGTCGATAGTTTCCATGTGTATTGGTGTCCATAGAAACTAGGGTGAATAGGCTAGGTCAGGTTGATGGTCTGAAAAGAGAGTTGAGCTGAGTCGATTGACAAGTGATGAAGGTAAATGTGACCAAAGTGCAGAAGAAGTGAAAAGCATATTGCTCTTTCATTGACAAGGACCAAAAAGGAAGCATAGATAGGGGGTTATGAGAACCAAGAGCCCCATTCATGCGTGACGTCGTTGACCGTGGTTATGTTAGAGCGGTAATCGAATCACTTAGACATTAAAGTGAGCTCGAAGTCCCTTGAGCGGGTGATAGGAGGAGGAAGGAGGGTAACCCGTTTTAAGAGCAGAGATAACTTTGCCCCTTTTTATAGGAGACCCTGAGACAACTACAAGTCAAGTCTGTGACTCGTTTTTTTTTTTTTTTTTTTTTTTTTTTTTTTTTTTTGATATAGATATAGTGACCATGGATATGTTTTGACATCTTGATTTGTTTTGATAGAAATGTGAGTCATGGACAAGATTATAGAAGGTCAAGGGCTCCCTTTTATGAGGACAAAGCATCCATACCGCATAAAAGGGTTATAGGAATTGTTAAGAGGAATAGGGTTGAAAGGAAGTAGGACTAAGAGGATGGGGATTGCTCAAGGGACGAGCTCAAGTTAAGTGTCAAGTGGACGAATACTCGACTAACAGTAGAACGGTCGCAGATGCAATGCATTAAGAGGCTCAGGTTCTGGGCGTCCATCAAGAGAAGACAGACGGTAAGTCCCTGATCCATACTTGTGCGTGATAATAAAAGGTCCGAGCCAATTAGGAGCAAACTTGCCTCGTTTACTTCACTCCATATTGGTCACGTGTTGATTCTCTTTGAGGACGAAGTCTCCGATGTTGAAATCTCGTTCTCACAGATTTTTGTCATAGGTGTGTTTGATGCGACGTTGATAGACATGGAGATGATTAAGGGCAGCAAGACGGTGTTCGTCAAGCAACTCAAGTTGAGCTAAGCGATCTTGACGAAAGTCATTGTTGGAGAGAATGTCATGTAGAGAAATGCGGAGAGATGGGATCTGTACTTCGAGAGGTAAGACAGCCTCTGTTCCGTACACAAGAGAAAAAGGGGTAGCACCCGTAGAGGTTCGGATGCTAGTGCGGTAAGCCCACAAAGCGAAGGGAATGTGAATGTGCCAATCCTTGCCTGTGTCACTAACCACTTTCATGAGAATTTTGGTGAGAATTTTGTTGGAAGCCTCGGCCTGCCCATTTGCTTGTGGGTAGTAAGGCGAAGAGAAACTGAGTTTGATGCCGAAGGAGTCGCATAGCTTTTGGACAGTTTTGTTTTTAAAGGACTTGCCATTATCGGTGATGATTTTATGAGGGACACCGAAACGACAGATGATGTGAGTGTTGATGAAGTCGACGATCTTGTCGGCTTTTGTGGAGACGAGAGGAATGGCTTCCACCCACTTGGTGAAATATTCAGTGGCTGTGATGATGGATTGATGACGAAGAGACGAATGAGGATTAATCTCACCGATGAGATCTAAACCCCATTGAGAAAAAGGCTAGAAATCCTGAGCAACTTGTAAGGCGTGACTGGGGAGATGAAGCAAGTTAGAGTGCTGCTGACACTTGATGCAACGCCGAACATAATCGCTACAGTCTTGATGAAGGGTAGGCCAATAATAGCCCAGACGAAGGATGCGCTTGGCAACCGAATTTCCACTGAAATGTCCGCCACAAATTCCGTCATGGACTTGTTGAATGGCTTGAGATGCTTCAGTGGAGGTGAGACAGCGAAGAAGGAGGCCATCGAAGCCTCGCTTATAGAGAAGACCCCCTAGCATGGTATAGCGAGCAGTACGCTTGATAAAAGCTTGTCGTGCATTACTAGAGAGGTTGGGAGGAATGATAGAGAGAGATAAGAAGTCCACAAGTTGCTTATACCAAGCATCTTGTGGGCTTGGGTCTATAGTGTTGACATGATGAATGTGAGGAGAGATATATGAAGGTAACAGCACACGATGCACCGTGACAAAAAGTCTGGATGCAGATGAGGAAGATGGGATATGGGAAGCAAGAGAAGCCATAGTGTCAGCAAACTTGTTCGTGGATCGAGGAACAGTCTGCAAGAGGAAATGGTCGAAAGATGCAAGGAGAATGTCAGCACGATTTTTATACCTTTGCAAAATTTCATTTTTACAGAGGTATGAACCGTTAACCTGATTAACGACGAGCTGCGAGTCACCGAAGATGTTGATGGACTTGATGCTGAGAGAGAGGGCGGTCTAAAGTCCCAAAATTAAGGCCTCGTATTCGGCCATATTATTGGTACAATCAAAGTCGAGTTTAAAAGACAGAGGCATGGGCTCCCCTTCGAGTGGGATGAGAATGACCCCGGCACCTCCACCTAGTTGACATTTGGACCCGTCAAAGAACATAGTCATCTGATAGGTGGTGTCGTTGGAGGAAAGCGCAGCGATAGACTCATCAGGGAATTCACACTGCGAAGGTTGAGTTTCAGGGAGAGGGGCATCAGCTAGTTGATCAGCGATGGTTTGCCCCTTGATAGATTTCTGCTGGATGAATTCGAGATCGAACTCAGCAAGCAGCATGAGCCACCGAGCCATACGTTGATTCTGATATGGCTTGGAGTGCATTTATTTGAGAGGGTCAGTGTGGGTGATGACAAAGGTTTTGTGACTGAGAAGATAGTGGCGAAGCTTAGTAGCAGCAAAGACTAATGCCAAACAGAGTTTCTCGATATGGGTATACCGAGTTTCATAGTCGACTAGTGTGCGGCTGATATAATAAACGGCTTGCTCACGGTGATGCTCGTCTCGGTGCGCGATCATGGCACCTAACGAATGGTGAGTGGCTGAGATATAAAGGTAGAAGGGTTGGTCGTCTTTAGGTGGAATGAGAACTGGTGGAGAGACCAGATAGCGTTTTAAGGCTTCAAAAGCCTCTTGACAGTCCTTATCCCATGTAAAAATGATATCCTTCTTAAGGAGATGATGAAAGGGTTGGCAGCGGTCAGAAAGCTGCGAGATGAAACGGCGAATGGACTGGAGCTTGCCTTGCAAACTGCGAAGCTGCTTGAGATTGGTCGGGGGAGGCATTTCGAGGATAGCGCGAATCTTGGCGGGATCTATCTCGATGCCACGGAAGGAAACGATGAAGCCGAGAAGCTTGCCAGAGAGGACCCCAAAAATACATTTCTTGGGGTTAAGACGGACATTGTACTAAAGAAGACGAGAAAAGATGATGTTGAGAATGGTCAGATGGTCGCGGCGAAATTTGGATTTGCCGAGAAGGTCATCCACATAGTCCTCCATGATTTTGTGGAGGAGATCATGGAAAATGTAGGTCATGGCACGCTGATAAGTGGCGCCTGCGTTCTTCAAGCCAAAAGGCATGACTTGATAGCAGAAAGTCCCCCATGGGGTGATAAAAGTAGTCTTGTGTTGATCTTTCGGAGCGATCAGGATTTGATTGTATCCTGAAAACCCGTCCATAAGAGATAGCATCTCATGGCCGGCCGTAAGATCAACAAGCTGGTCGATGTTAGTAAGAGGAAAGTCGTCTTTAGGACAGGCTAGATTAAGGTCACGATAGTCTGTGTAGATCTGAATCCCCCCAGTTGCCTTGGTGACTGGGACGATGTTAGAGACCCACTATGGATAATCGATAGGTTGGATGAAGGAGACAGAAAGGAGACGCTGAAGCTCCTCCTTGACAAGGAGGGCAACGCGAGGATGCATCTTTCAAAGCTTTTGCCTGACAGGCTTAGCCTCTGGTTTGGTGACAATGTTATGGGTAACGATGGTGGGGTCGATGCCAGGCATATCACTGTAAGTCCAGGCAAAGGCCTTGCTATGGTCGGAGAGGAACTGGGTATAGTCAAGCTGCTCCTGAGCGTCTAAAGATTGGCCAATCTTTAAGACATGAGGAACATCAGAAGAAGGAAGGTTGATGTCAATGGTTGATTCATTTAACATAACCTGGGTCTCAGAAGGGAGGGAGCGCTGGATGAAAGAATCATCAGCGCCCATGTAGGAAAGAATGGCATCATCGTCAACGCAGTGAACAGTGTGGATGGTTGTCGACTCATCTTCGATCATGGTGGGAAGAATGAGAGGGAGAGACTTGGATACCCCATTGAGCTGATAAGTCAAGGGGTCCAGGCGAATGGTGTTTATGGAAAAAAAAAACTAGGAGGAATGGAAACCACTGACTCCGTAGGTGAAGGTGGCGAAATAGGCGAGTGTGGAGGAGATTGGTCAAGGATTGGTTCAGGATAAAGGTCTACAGGGTCTTGAGTGGGGTCGTGATATCCCAGACCATACCGTTTCTTGGCGTCGTCATCATTGAGCGGTTGGATAGGCTGATGGGAGCCCTGCTCATAGCGTCCGAAACCAAAACCCTTCCATGCACATCTGTAAAGGTAAGTATGTGCAAAGGCGGGGTTGCCAAGAAATGAGAAATCTGATGTGAAAGGTTGAGGTGAAGAAAGAGGATTACCGTCAGTAGGAGCTTGATTAAGCCCTCCATAGATGAGGTTGGTGCGGAGGTGAGGGGGACCATAAGGTATGATCATCCTAATTCGATGGTCGTAGCTGGGGCTGTGATGAAGGCATCCATACTCTTGCGGAGTTTGGAACATGTCTAAAGCCAACAAGCGATACTCTCCCAATGAAAGTCTTTGAAAGACGTCTTCCATGGGATCTGTGGTTGTCACTTGAAGGGGAGGTGTAAGGACGACCGCCTGTTGCGAACTGGTTGAAGCTTTTGTGGATGGAGGAGGTGCCGAGGTTGATGGCTTGATAGGAATGAGGACATCATTTGGACGGTAGGTGGTATTGCAGGTTTTGAAAGGCGAAGGGTCAGCGGGAATGGTGTGGACTTGTCCGTCATGCTCAAACTTCACACAACGGTGCAGGGTGGAGGGGACACAGGCCATGGCGCGGATCCAGGGTCGGCCCAGCAAGATGTTGTATTGGAACTCTCCTTCGATGATGTAGAAGAGCTCTGGGACTGTGCGTGGACCAACGCGGATATGAAGGATAACTGTGCCAATGGTCGTGGCAGTAGTGTCGTTGAAAGAGCGCAAGATCGCGTCAGTTTTGGAGACGCAATTCTTGGGAAGAGCCAACTGATCAAAGGCATGAGTGGAGATGATGTTGATGCTAGCGCCCCCGTCGATCATAACGCGTTTAGTGCGTGTCCGATCAATGTAGGCAGTGATGAAGAGGGCGGCGTCCTGATCTTCCGTGTTGGATGTAGGAATCTCAGAGTCACTGAATGTTATGGAGGCAACAGGGGCTAAGGAGTGGACAAGGGCAGCAAGTGGCTGAGGATCCTCAGGTTGGACCTCCGCTGCCTGCAGGGCTTGGATGAGGGCTTGACGATGTTGAGGTGAGGTTTAGACGAGATCGTAGAGGGACATCTTCACAGGCGTCTGGTGAAGCTGTTTCAACATGGAGTCGTGGATTGGTCCAGAAGAAGAAGAAGGAGAGGAAGGTTGAGGCGCGCCAAGGATAGAAATCTTAGGCTTAGGCGGTTGAGGCGGATTGACAAAAGGGTAGGTCCAAGGAATGGCGGCTTTTTCTTTTGCCTTATCCTTTTGTGACCTAGTGGTGATGTGAATGGCATTGATTTCAAAGATGGGAGTTGAAGATGATGTAGGGGTTGTAACTGGTTGATGAGATGTGGATGGGTTTGAAGAGGTTGAAGGGTTGTGAGAAGGAGTCGGGGTGCGGTCGAAAGTGTCCTCAAAGAGAAGAGTGTCTTTCTCTAGATAACGGCGAATGACAGCCTTGAGGGCACAACAAGTCTCAGTGTCATGTCCTGGTGTACGATGATATAAACAAATCTTCGTGTCGTCGAACCAGGAAGGTTTAGACCCGAGAGGTTGAAAGGGCTTGATGGGTGGAAGAGTTATGCTAGAAGTTTGCAAAAGTCGTTGCAAGATCAAAGAGTATGAGCCCACTAAAGGGTCCATGTTCATCGATGTATGCGATGTCGGTGACTTTTGCTTGGGCGAAATGGGAGGAGGTTTTCGTACCACCTTCTGGGTTGATGGTGCGATGACAGGTGGAGACGGTACACTCTTCGTGAGAGGTATCGCCCTTTTGGGAGAGGGTAGGCTAGCGGTAGGTAAAGGAAGCAAAGGAGGCAACCGGTTTTGGTTAGAGGTTGAAGCGGGAAGGACTTTGGTTAAGGTTGAAGGATGCGGGCCCAAAATGGAGGGCAATGGTGACGGAAGAGGAGGCGTTCGCCTCTGTGGTTTGGCAGTTTTTTGAGATTTAGATTGAAGACTACGATTAGTTGAAGTTTGGGTTAAGTCCACCTTCACTTGTGGATGAGTGAGGTTGGAGACGGGGCGAACGCCAAGTGATTTAATAGGTTTAGGCGGGGTAGAAGAGGGTTTTGGTTTTGATGAGGTTGATGGAGATGTAGACGGTTTGGAAGTGGAGATCGGATTTTTGTTGATAGTCTTAGAAGGTTCTGCCATGGGAGGATTAGCAGCATGAGATGAGAGGGCCCGGGCTTGTTGAAGAGCTATGAGACGGTCCCACAATCCCTGATGTTCCACTTTCCTAGAAGGGAGAAGTTCGAGTCTCTCCACTAGTCGGGAAAATGGCTGAGAAGATGCGGGATGAGGTTTAGGCTCTTGAGAAGATGCCAATGGTTGTGGGACTGAAGGTGGGACGGATGTAGTAGTCTCGGGCTCAAAGCAGGATGAAGTTGTGACAGGTTCATGTTTGGTTGGAGATGAAGGAGAAATAGGTTCTTCTCTGGGTGGAGAAGAAACTGGTGAATGAAGCTCCTCAAGCGGGTAAAGGACAGGGATGATAGTGCCCTCCACTTGTGGCCGAGGAGTAGGAAAGGTTGGGTCCTCCATGGGCAGCAAGAAGGAAGATGGTGAAACTGGCGGTGCTGGTAAGGTCGAGGCGTCCTCCAAAATGAGAGAAGTTGAGGGAGAACTAGCCGGAGAAAGAGGTTCGTCCACATGTGATGGACTGATGGATGAACCCACCTCTTGGGGTTGGTTGGAAATGAGGGGCGAGACTGTATTGACTGTTCGAATATTATGTTCATGGGTATTGTCAGTCAAGGTCTGGACGTTGTTTTGGGTTGGTGGATGATTAGGGAATGGTTGTTTGAAGATATCGATACCCTGATTAGGAGGGGCGTTAGGATTGTCGAGGATGAGGTCACCCTTTTCCAACATGTCTTGAACTATGTTTTTAAGGGTTTTACAGTTGCCCGTGTCATGACCTTTAACACGGTGGTAGTGGCAGAAGTCATTCTCCCTATACCACGCAGGGATGGCGCGTGAGGGATCAAATTATGGTGGAGGTCGGATCTGAGGGAGATTGATGGCCCCTTGTTTGACGAGTTTTTCCAGCACAGACGCGTATGATTCTCCAAGTGGAGTAAACTGTCGTTGTATGTATCTCTGCTGAAATTGACGAGTGGCGCTCATGGACGTGGATGGTTCAGGTTGATTAGTTGAAGGCGAAGAAGAGGAAGATCTAACAACCACAGCATTTGCTGAAGCTTTAGATTTAGGATTGGACGAGGAGGGCTTAGAAGAAGGGTCATTGGTTTTGGAGTTGGGATTCTTACTCCGCAACTTGACTTTATTCTCCTCAATGGCATGTAATTCAAGTTTACGAGCCATCGTGAAGGCCTCGTCAAAAGTGCGGAAGGTTTGAACCCTCAAGGTAGAAGAAATATGTTTAACACAGGCTTGAGAGAAAAGTTCAATAAGCTCAGGCTGAGGTAAAGAAAATGAAAGTTGATTGATAAGGCTCCTCCACCGAGCGACGAAATCAGCAATAGATTCATCCTCGAACTGGCGAATAGAATAGAGGTCTGTGATAGAGACCTTCTTGGTGATATTGATGGAGAAATGATCGAGGAAGAGCTGGGCCAACTGAGTGAATGTAAGGATGGAATGGCTGGGAAGAGAGCTGTACCAGTCAAGTGCAGCACCCGAGAGAGACATGGGAAACGTGCGTAAGAGTAACGCATCGTCGTGGGCGATAAGGTAACAGGCATGTCTGAATGCCCGTAAATGTTGTTGTGGGTCTTCCTTACTCTGAAAACGAGAAAACTTAGGAAGTTCCCACTGGTTTGGATATGGTCTGATGGGGACGGAAGGATGGATGGGCTCGTTACAGATTTGTTCGTACGAGAGAGTGTTGCGTGAGCCGGTAATAGAGGTCTCTAGGTTGGACATTTTATCCATCAACATCTTGATAATATCTACTGACGGATTGGCGGATGGAGCACCTCCTAGATTGTGAGGCGCTTGAAAGAGGCTGGAAGAGGTATACGATGTAGTCGGTTGTACCAATAAGGGCGCAACGTACGGATGACTAGTCGTAGGGATGGAAGAAGTGACTAAAGATGGTTGGATGGAAGATATGGGTAGGTTTGATGTTGTCATGGGAGGTTGGTTAGAGGTAACATGGGCTAACGGATGGGTAGCCACCCTAGTGTTGATAGGAGTAAGAGTGGGCGGAATAGAGACGACCAGGTTTTGAAAGGGGGTAGAAAGTGGTTGAGTAGACTGAGATTGATTGGGGGCCGAAACCCCGGTGAAAGTGGGCCCAACAACGGAAGGAGAGGCCACACTTGGATGGTTGGTGAAAGGTTGGTCATTGGTTGAGGCAACAGCCTGGGTGTCTAAAGGTTGGACTACAGACGTTGTTGATACGACCGCAGTTGCGAGGAGAGAAGTCGGCATTCCATAAATTGGATTGCCAAAGGGGTCTCGCGTTTGGCTATTCGCGAGATAGTGTTGCAGGGCTTTAGTATTGAGGTCCAAGAATCGTGCGAAGTCTTGGTCCCCTTCTGGAATAATAGGCGTTTGGGGCGGAGATGGTCTGGTAGGAGTTTTTTCAGTTTCTGAGTTGAACTCCATTATAGGGTTAGTTGTAGGCGGGGTAGACGGAAGAGGATGATGCCTCACGTGATCGACTAGAGCCTTGGCTTGGCTACGAGTCAGAACCATTCAAGGCAAGGGAGAACGTCCTCACAAGCTCAAACAAGCAGATAAGAACCAAAAAGATGAAGACACAAGCAGATCCTGAAACTCTAGAAATAAAATTTTAGGATTATAGTGGCTTATGCCTTAGAATGTGTATGTAGAGAAAGATTGGCTGAAAAAATGGGTCCTAGAAGAAGCAGTCTATGGATGGTCTCGGGTTTTGTTATGGTGCTCAAGAAGTCTGTGTTAGGGTCTGGTACGTGGCCTGGTGCTAAGGAGCAAGCTCCCCTCACTTCACGATTCCAGTGGTTAGCTGGTTTCGCTTAGCCAAGATATACCTCGCCTAGAGATTATACTCCGCCAGAGAACGGAGTGGGTTTCCCCCTTGGTGATGAAATCCAAGTAGGGTCACCGGGACGGGTAAGGTATCCGCTGGGGGATGAAATCCCAGTCGGGCCTTATCTCAGGTAAGTTAAAATGTTTGTTTTGTGCAGGTGGTTTGGTCGTGTAACATGAAGTGATCTAGATTAATTCAATATGTGATTTAATTACTATGTGTGGTCTAAGAGATGCAGGCAAACAGAAATGAATGCAGAGTGTTTTAATGTCCAAGTCGAAATGTTTGTTCGTATGAAGACAAATGGAGAAAGAGTCGAAGAATATGAGTTTAGCTAGTCTAGAAGTGCAAGAAAGAAAGAAATGTTCGTTTTAGTTCTGCTTATGATGTCGTTTAAGAAGAGACGAAAGGAGGCGAAAAGGAAGAAACCTAATGCGCCTAAATGAATGAAAGAAAGAAAGAACCCGAGGAGGACCTAGGGTCCCACCGGGCGTGCCAGAATGTTTCTATGCAAAATTGCTTTCTACATTCAAAGAAGAAATAAGAAACTGAAATAAATGGTTAAGGCTAGAAGTACCTGATAAAGTCGTGCGCACCGAAATCAGACGTTGGAAGATTCTCCTCTTTGGCTGTGGAGGAATGACACCTGCGAAAAAGAAACTAAAACACGAGAAGACGTTAGTCAAAGATATGGTGGGTTGTCAGGCGAACGCCCGATCCCGGAAGTACGAAGACTCCCTAGAAGGATATCAACCCACTGATAAAAAAGAGCATAATATTGAACGAAAGTAGATGATAATGATAGAAATAAATGATAGAAAAATAAAAGGCGTACCTGATAAGCGGCACTATTCTGCACAGTCACCGGCGTCGGTCTCTGTGATGTCGACGTCGGTTAGGGAAGGTGCCGACGTCAGTCAAGGTGCCGTCGTCGGTCGGGGCAGTGACCGGCGTCGGTAGGGGCAGGTTCTGGGAAACGGTTCGGGACAGGTTCTGAGAGAGTCGGGTAGGTTCAGGGAGAGTCTGGGGGGTTTGAACAGAGTCGGGATAGGTCTGAACAGTCAGGACAAGGTCTGATATGGTCAGGGTAGGGTTTGATAAAGACAAGGACGAAGTTTAGACAGAGTCGAGACAGGGTTTGATAAGGACAGGGACGAGGTTTAAACAGAGTCTGAGGAGTTTGAACAGTTGGGAAGACAGAAAATAAATAATAACTAAGAAATAAAATGAAATAAATAGAATAAAGACTTACTTGGTAGAAGACCCGATGAAAGTCGTGGTGTGCAGATTAGTTGATGTCGTAGTGTCGATGATTGCTCGGAGTTCGCAGGTTCGTGGAGAAATTCGCAGGTTGGTTGCTCAGCGTTCGGTTGATCAGCGTTCTGGGATTGGATTCGAATGGCTGGCGGAGGTTGATGAAGGCGGGGGACAGGGACGGTTCCAGAAACGGTTCGTCAACCGTTTCGGGAAACCGAATGGTAACTGATAATGGTAAAGGGGAAGGTGACCGACATCGGTAGGATTGCCGACGTCGGCCGATAGGTGACCGACGTCGGCGACATCGGTCGGGTAAAGACCGACGTCGGCAGATGCATAATGGGGATAGAGTCTAGCTTTCGCTCTGTGCTCCTCTTTACATGCTGCCAGGGTCAAGGTTGGTGAAACAAGTGATCGGCAAGGGTTCAATAGGTGAAGAAGAAAGAAGACGAGGAATGACCAGGGGAGTCGACACGATTTCGGTGTCTACATATAGAGTCTATCTAGTTTATTAGATTGCACTAAGCTATAAGAAGACTCATAAATAAATTTAGGGATAGCATTATCAATCACAAAAAATATACAGGTATCTCTAATAGGTATAACTACAGTAAAGTGAGCAACTAAAACTAGAAATCTACTTGCATACAAATTACAGAAATGATAATGTTGAATAAGGAGAGTTATTGAATGATGCATACACTTATAAGAGAAGGTAATTTTAGGCTAAATGAAAGATGTTTTATGAAGTAAATACTTTTTCAATAATGGGTGCAATATCATTCCTAATCTAAGCTTAAGCTAACTCTTTATTCTCAACACTATTATTTCCTAATAATACAACTTTTTGGTTTAGTAAAAGAAGAGATTGTTTATGCAAATACATAGACTATTTTGAGAAATTAGGATTATAATATACAATGAGAAGTGTTTCTAAATAAATCATGACATGTATGAAATATATTTCAAAAAATAAAGGTTAAAATGTAAAAACTTTAGAAATTATCCTAGATAATGAACTAAATAAGCTAAATCACTATAATAATCAAAACCTAGCATATACACTATTGTAAAAAATAAAAAATTCACTTTACATAGAAAAGTGACCTCATATCAAAATCAAAATTATTGTATAGACTTTTTACCAACTAATTATCCAAACTATGAAGTAATGGAGAAGGATCAGGTTATATGTGAGTTGAGTCCAAACCATGAGCTAAAAGTAATGAAAGAGGTAAAGGAGAAGCTACCAAATATGAGAGAGTAAATGTGTAGAGCACAAGATTAGGTAAAATATAGTATCTAATAGGATAGGAGTAACCAAAAATATTTAGGAACATTATAGAGAGCAATGTGAATCACCAAGATGAAATATACAGTAGTAGGGCATCCCCTATCAAAATGAAAACTAAGTATGCCAAGAGTAAACTAGGTGAGGTTCAAGAAAGCACCAAAGATTTGAGATTTATTATAAAGAGATAAGATAAAAGTAAAAATTTTGGATAGGGAGAGGAAAATTAATGATGAATCATCGTGTAAGGTATCCATATTCTAATAAAGGCCAAAAACTGAACATTTCTAGCCGTTACGACCAAATTGGCCCATTTTTGCACATTTTGCCCGAGATGAAGCCTTAGACATGGAATTTATGAAGGAAAAATCTATCCTAAGCCATGGGTTTTCTCCCTAAGCTATGGACTAGATTTAAATCCCACCCTAAGTGGTTAAGAGGCCTCTAAAAGGGCCCCAAGGGGCGTCTAAAGTGTTTGTTAGTGTGAAAAAGGGTAATGAGATGCCATGGATGTCTAAGGGATGGATATATGATGTGGAAAGGGTCAATGCAAGTGAAAAATGTCTTGAATTATAATAACTAGGGTTGTTATTCTATACAAGAGCTCATGTGTAATCATAGAGAGGAGTAGGGTCATGGGAAGTATGACTATAGGATCCAAAGGTATGCCTAGTGATGTATTAGAGGTATCTAGATTAGATGTATCCTAAAAAAGATATTGATTATTAAAATATATTGTAATATCAATGACGGATGACATTTATGATGAGGAATCTGATTTAGATACTAGTGTTGAACATGATCATGATGTAAATAAGACTTATGTTGACTCTAATGCTAACTCTGATGTACAAGATGTAATACTACTAGTATAATATTCATTGTCTGTGATTGACCCTTCAACATGGGGTTTCAAATATGATAAGTGATGGAAAGATGGTAAAGGTAAAATGGATTCAAAAAAGATAGGCCCATGGAAGTAATTATGAGGAATAGGTTCATGGGGAATAGACTCATCCTTGATGGAGGATATGTCAAAGATGGGGGGACCATGGAAGATGGATATCATGTCTTAACCTTGGCTTGGAAATGGAAGGGATTGATAATGATTGGGAATGAATCTTGATAGTCGTATTCTTATTCACCTAGAAATATAGATGCATCTGGTTCATCCTTGATTTTTATGTCATCATAATTGATGAGGTCTTGAACATAATCTTAGAAATAATGACATCAGTTAATGGTATGTCCAAAAGTTTAGTGATATACACAATATTGATTAGATTTATACCCATATAGCTTAGGCTTGGTGGGATCAAGATGAAATATGGGTGGATAGATCATCATATTAAAAATAATAAGTTTTTAAAAAGGGGCTTTCAATGATATAAGAAGAGGAGTGTAAGGGCCCACTTCATTTTATGATTTAGATGTGGAAGCATTAGATTGTAGATCAAATGGATTTTGATGTGAATGGGTGGATGGATTGGTATTAGATGAGGTGGGTGGGATTGGATTCAATTTTAGTGTAAAAAGGGGTGGAGGATGAGCTATGACTAGTGGGAAGATGATTTGAATGGGACTCACATGAATGGATTTTGACTTGAGGTGAAATTAGTTGAATGGGTTCAAGGCCTTCAAGAAGTGGGACACCCATCTTAAGAAGCCATAAGAGGATCTCATACTTGTTGTAAAATATGTATTTTCTATAAGAATAGTGTCCAACTTCATGGGGATGGAGATAAAATATGGATGATGAAGGGATCAGATGTGGAGGTAGACTAAGAATTAGACATGGTTTCTTGAATAAAGTAGGTTCAAATGACCAAGCTAGTATGATAGGTGATGATGAGGATGAGATGGATGAAATTTGATTGAGATGGTGTAGGATTAAGATCATATTTTAGACCAATAGTACAATAAGTGATAGTGATCTATCAATAATGCCTCATTTTCAATCTAGCAAAAGGATTGTAGATTTTATGGGTGCCTATACTCAAACTAGCAAGATGATGGTTGAATGTGTACTAGTTATAAATAGCCAAGATGACTAGATAATAGAAACTAGATTTATGATGATTGGATTGATAGATTTAAAATTAAAAATTGATAAGATGCTAATAATCTATTGATTAGGTATGAGATCTGACCAAATGATGAGCAATAGTGGACTAGAATGATGAAAGGATAAAATGACTAACTCAAGCCTTAGGCTAATTTTCTCAAGATGAGATGGGATGTGATTATGTGATGAAGGTGATAGGATATTTTAAAAATGAGATTATAACAAGGAAAATTATATATATGTGATGATGAAATGATAAGGGTAATGTAAATGAGATGGGGATGGTTTTGACATGTATATGACCTAAAGAGCTAACTTAGGATAAGATAAGATGAGGTTGAAATAGATGGGGGACAATAAGACTTGTTGAAGGCAAGGTTAAGAAAAATGATTGATTATGGATATAATGGACTTAGGGAAAGATGTGGATGAAAAAATGTGATTAGGATATGTGAGTGGTGGGGTATGATCAATAATGAGTGGATATGACTAGACTAGGATGGGATGAAGACAAGGTGGGAGATGGGATATGATAATGGAAAGAATATAAGAGGATGATATAATGATAAAATAAGGATATAAAATATGAGGATACATGTAAAATACATAGATAGGTGTATAGTTTGGGTAAAGGCTGACTTGGCTCATAAATAACACTAGTCTAGCATGACACTCACCAAATCAAGCAAGCCACAAACCTATGATTAATAAATTCAAAGGTGTGTAACTTGAAGACCATACCATCTAATGGCTTTATGAGTGAGGTTGTAGGATATTGACCTATTAAATATATCCTAAACCTTATTAACCTTGCATGCACATGAAGGTCACTTGGGAGCTGATACTGACTTCAATAGTGAATCACGTATTATGGTCAAAGGGTCTTATGCTAGGTGTACACAAGGTTTTTAGGTGAGTCTTTGATATATTTAAAGGTAAAGTGGAGCCCAAGTCCATAAAATATGTCTAACTAATTTGCATATTGGATCTTAAATACCCCTCACCCCATAGAACCCTTTATGGATAATTCCACTTTAACACCTAATGATAGCTCTCCTAATATTTATACTCTACTAGAACCTAGAGTTTGGTCTATTATGTGGTGATGAAATCCACATCATCGACCCCTAAAAAATAAAAATGGGAATTGTTTATTTGTGGTTATTGATCCTCTAAGAATCATTGCTAGGATACAAGGAGGAGAGCATACACCACCTTAGCCCTTGGGTGATAAACAAGGAGACCAAAAGGAGATTAATTAAAAAATTAATTTATATGTGAGATATAAATAAGATTTCAAGAATATAAAAGACAAAATGATTAAATATATATATACAAGATGTAAGACAAAATGATTAAAGTTATTAAAAAATGATTTTTAAAATGCTAAAATGAGTCTTTAATAGGTAACCTATAATAAAATGATTAGTAGTTTGTTTGGCACTTTAAAGAGGCAACCTGTAAGACAAATGATTGGTAGTTTGACTGATAATATTGAGGGAAAAATTGCAAGACAAGATGTTAGACCAAAATATGATCTATAAAATAAGATGTTAGTAAGTTATAATTCTCCCCTATAAGAAAAAAATGCTAGTTTAATAGTCCTTAAGAAAAACACCCTAAAAAAATATAAATTTGGCTTTATAACTTCTTTGGGTGAGCGGGTGATGATGTTGGAGTCTAGGGGTGGTAGTTCCTAGTGAGGTCAAAGGAAGGCACCCCTTGTGGGGTCAAGGGGAAGATCCCCTTATAGGGTCTAAGGGCAATGTCCTAGGTGTGTTCCTTATCATGATACAAGGTGGGATCGAGGGGCAGAGCCCCTAATGCTAAAGGAAATTTAGGACTTGTGTGATGCTTGAAATGGCTCAAAATTCAATATTTTTTGTCAAAATAGGAGAACACTAAAAAGATGAATTTGAAGACAAATAAAGGGTTAATATATATTAAAAAATTCTTAGTAGACAAGCGATTTTAGTGTTAATGATTTTGATTATCAACTTTGATAGGCCCCCCACAAAATGAATGCTAATAGTTTTGATAATTTTACCTACAGGTAGCAAATAGTTGAAGAATAGTGTTTTAGTTTTTAATGACACTAGTAACCCAACATACACAAGTTATTAAAAACTACGAATAATCATGTAAGATTCATAAACATTAATATAGAAGGTAGATCAATTGATAATATAAGGAAAGGCCACTTAGAATTATTGTCACTACAAAGACCATGAATAAAAGATTATGAATATACTTGATAATACTAAAAGTATAATCCAAAACTTTTGAACTAAATATAAAACCTAAAAATAGAGTCTTGAAATTAATAATGATATGACAAGTGTACACTAACACAACCACACCTAATAACTTTACCACATTTATTACTATTAAAAAAATAGTAATAATAAGACCAATTTATTTAAAGTAGAATCCTAAACATTAACAAGCCAAATCAATCTAAAACTCTAATACAAAAATAAACCTAAGCCAAATACAATGATTTGACTTAAGAAAATCATGGCATTCCTGGTGATGGGGTTTCAAGGTAAATGGTATAGTTGGTATGGAAAAATGGTGGTAGACAGTTGGAAAATGGTGACAGAGCTCATCTTGGGTAGAAAAATGCTATGATAGAGATAGTTTGAATGTTGAGTTGAAGGATGAGCTGATCTATATGGGGAGATTAATTGATGGTGGCAAGAAGAGGAAGATAGAATGACCCCAAAATATGCACACAAAATCTTCTCAAACTAGATCGAGGTTAAGCCAATATGGATAGGGGGACTACATCATAGAATAGATGGGCGAGTTGAATGAAATCAGACTGCAACTTCTAGAGTTGCTTGAGTGTATGACCAAATTGGAAGCATGTTATAAAAATGCATGGATGCTAAAAGAATTGGGGTTAGATTTGTTGAAGAGGACATGGGTGGAATAGAGCCAAGAGCTAGATCTAGATGTTAAGAACCTTGAGCCCCATGCTTATGAATAGATCACGGGCCAAAGATATTGGAATGCTAATAGCCGAGCATGCCAGGGTCAATGTGGAATAGGAGATTTTAAATGAAGCTTGAGTAGATCAAGCCAAAAATAAGGTGATCAAAGTATATAACTAAACATATCAAGAATTCAATCTTGTATGTGTGAGAGGGTCATGTGCAATAGGATTTCAAAGGATTACAATGTTTTCAAAACAAATCCATTCAGCAAGGACAACAATTAAAATTAATGCCAAATATCTTCCCAAATTGAGATCTATAAAACTAAAATACAAGTTGTGATTTCATACAACATATAATATACAGATTAACAAGATATGACTGTAGTATTTTGTTTTGATTTTGATGCTTCATATAAAATCTCACATTTAGATTCTAAATTACCTCTCATATAAATATATCCCACTGTTGACCATAATATTAACTGCTAACAAATAAATATATATGAGAAACTTCACCAATACTACAATCTACATGATAACTAAATAGCTAACTCAATTTCTATAGGAACAATAATCCAAGATCAAAGTATGTACAAAATACTACCATTCTACCTATATTAGTAAACTATTTTAAAAATAAAATGCTATTTCAATCATTTTATATAAAAACAATATCATGAAATGTCTGATTCTAGGTCCAATACAATGTTGCAAATTTGATTTGTAGTAACAAACTCTACATGACAAATTTATAGGATTTGGTCACATATCTTTCTTTTATCAACCCTGCAAGCTTCCATAAACACCACTAGAAAGCAAAATATTTAAAATGAGAGAGCAGTCCCACTGTGGTTGGCAAAATGTATTAGGAATTTAAATAAATATATTAAACTATATATTTAAAAACCTAAAATGTTCAACTACCTATGTAAGACATAGAGCCATTAGGATCAAAAGACAGCTAGATGAATGCAAAATTTAAACTAGCACTCTAATCCTAAAGTTAATTTCTCTAAACTATGATTAAATAGATATAAAAATAAGAAGATTAGATTGAGATTACCTTAGACTTAGAATTTTGACATAATGATTGATTGGTCAAGGATGTTAGATGATTTTGATTTGCTTGTTGATCATGTGGACATGAAGACTTTATGGATTCATGAGTTGGTTTCCATGGAGGATTGGATTACTTAAATATAATGTGGAGGGAAGGATTAAAAGAAATTAAAAATTCCTTGGAATCCTCTAGATTTAGAGGCTTCTAGATAGGAACAATGAGAATAGAGAGGCTTCAATTCTAGAATCTTCTTAGGGGTTAATTAGGATTAGGTAGGGGATTAGATAGGGAAGGTGGGTAATTAGGGACTTGGGATGTAGGAGAACCTAGGAATAGGCCTAGTAGGTGGGTAGGTGGATGATAAGAATTTTTAATTCCTAAATAATGAGTAAAATAGACTAGGATAAGATTCAGAAATTATTAAAGGAATTAATGAAGTGGGATAGGACTAAGGTTAGTAAATGAAGAGGAATGAAGGTAAAATTATTATAAAGGGGTGATATTAGGATGGAATTAGAGGTTATAAATTAGATAAGTGGAATTATTTTTGACTAATATTAATACTAGTGATAATAAATAAAGAGAGTGGATTTAGGTGCATATAACACCATTCCTTTTATAAATCATGCTCCTTCTCTCAAAAATCATCCTTCCTTTTTCCCTTCATCTCTTATCCAAATTTTCCCATTTTAGTTTTTTATTTGTGTGAATAAAGTACTTTATTTAAATCTACGTTCTTTTATTTTTTATTTTATTTGAATATTTTTCTCTTTTTTATGTTTTTTTTCCTACATATATTTTCTTAATTTAGTGTTTTATTCATTTTTATTCTAATTATAATATAATGCAATACCTTTACTGATAACATTATTTTGTTATTCACTTTTCCTATTATTATTTTCCAATTACTTATTAATAATATGACTTAATAAAAAATAATCTATAAATAATTATAGTGACTTATTAGCAAATATAAAGTGAATGATATTCTTTTATCCAAAAATGGTAAATCATGTTACGTAGACTCTTTATCTTGTCAATAGTAATTAGCATTCCTAAAGTATCATAAAGATAACCTACCAATGTTCTCGCAAAAACATTAATGATCATGAATATAATAACATGACATTATCACATAGTACCATAACACAATCACATGAGATTAATTCCATATAAGCATTAAACTGTGCTAACACACAACTAATGTGCATAAACAATTATATAATGTAAATAATCATAAAAAAATTATTGATGCTAACCATTCAAACTATGTATTTAATGAGTGTTATTTAATGTGGTGTGTGAATGGTTCTAGCCATTCCTCTATCATCTACCAAAAATTCCATCTACATCACCATTTTTGGTGATGCTCTCCCTCCATCATGTTCTAAGGGATGAATCTCCCTTGCATCAAAATCATGACAATAAGATAGTCCATAACATCATCATCATCATCATCATCATCGCACACGCACACGCACACACACACACACACACACACACACACACACACACACACACACACACCCACCATAAAATATTACTGAAATAATAAATCAACATGATCATAATGTAAATAATATACAATATAGCTAACTCATGGCAATGTAATCATGAAATCAAATCAACATACATCTGTCCTATAACAACATGTGACTTATAGCTTAATCAAATTAAATCACCAACTATAAATATCTATGAATAATCAAGTGAATTTTCTTAGTGATAAATCAAGATGTGACATCCTTCACCCCTAAATCTATTCATCATCATGATAACACTTATTAAACATATGATTTGGATTAAAAACATTATTCAATAGAAAAATAACATAGTTTGAAGTATCAAATCAAGCAAATAAATGTTAAAATCACCTGTAGTACTCATCATAGTCCTTCCAAGTAACATTATCTTGAAAGTATGGGTCCCACAAGACCTTGGACTATGACATTTACCTATTACATAAATAAAGTTTGAGTGTCAACTATTTTATTGGTTATATTATGACCACCCCAAGATCCAAAACCTGAAAAGCATTCTAATCTACCACATGTGAAAGATAAACTATATTATTTTTAAGATAAGAAACATGGAAGAAATCATATAATAGATCTAGGTCTAGTGGTAATGCAATCCTATATATTATAGGATTGACCACTTATAACACCTTGAATGGTCCCACATATCTCAGTGAAAGTTTTACTAACTTTTGAAATTTAATCAAGTTTTTTGTGGCTTAACCCACAAGAACAATTTATCACCTATAGAAAATTTCTTGTTTGTTCTCCTTAGATTAGCATAACTCTTCTACCTATAATTAGAATTACATAATCTATCCCTAATTATTCTAACTTGATCTTCCACTTCTTAAAGCATCTTGGGTCTAAATACTACCCTATCTTCCAACATATCCCAACTAATCAGTGTGCAAAACCTTCTTCCATGCAATGCTTCAAATGGTGCCATATTCAAAGCTAATTGGTATGAGTTATTGTAAGCAAATTCAAGCAATGAAAGATAATGTTATCACTTATATTTTTGATTCATGTAATACATATGAAGAAGATCTTATAATACATAATTAACTTGCTTAATCCAACCATCAGTATTTGGGTGATATGCAGTGTTAAAGTTTAATTGTGTACCCAAAGCAAAATTCAGAGTTACCCAAAATGTAAAATTGATCTTCGGATTATGATCCAAAATGATCTTATTTTTAAATCCATATAACTAATACACTTCCATTAAAAACCTCTTCATAAGAGTAGGTGCATCATTTGTCAAATTTCCTAGTATAAAATGAGTTACCTTGGTTATCTTATCAACTACAACCAAGATCATGTCATGCCTATTTTGTGACAATGGTAAACTTTAGAAAAAGTCCATATTGATCACCTACCACTTCTAATTTGTTATATCATGTAGATATAACAATATAACTTGATGCACATGTTCAAATTTCACTTGTTGACATTCTAGACAACATGACACAAATTCCACTACATAATTCTTGATTCCCTTATATAAATAAAGTGATCTAAACTTTACCATGAACCTAGTTACTCTTGGATGTCTTGAATATGGGGAATTGTGAAGTTATTCTAGCATTGTGATCTGTATATTCTGTTGATATGACACATACATCATTCCATTATATAGTCAAAGACCATCATTATATAATCTAAATCATTTATACCTAATATTTTCAGCATTTTTAGATAATGCTTTACTAACCTGATCATAGAATACATCTCATGATAAGAATTTAATCACTTGATCCCTAAAAGTATCATGATAATAACCATGGATAATATGACTTAGGGCATCAACTACTCTATTTTCCTTGTCTTTGATATAGTTGATATCAAAATCATAATCAGACAAGAATGCTAGCTAGTGTCTCTAATGAGCATTCAAATTTAGTTGAGTGCAGATATACTTAATTTTCAAGTTGTTAGTCTCGATCTCAAAAAGTTTTTCCAATAAGTAATGCCACAAAACTTGTAAAGCATGTATAATTGCTACATATTGTAGGTCATGAAGGGCATAGTTCACCTCATAAGGCTTCATTTTCCTTAATTCATAAGTTACTACTACACCATCATGCATAAGGAATCCTCCAAGTCCATCCTCAGAGGCATCTGTGATCATATAAAATTGACCATTGGGGTCATGAACTCTTAGCACTAGTGTTGAAGTAAGACTTCTTTTCAATTACTAAAAATCCACTTCACACTTATGTGAATAGATAAAACTTTAGTTCTTCCATTGTAGATAGGTAATCATATTAGCTATCTTAGAAAAATTTAGAATGAACTTCCTATAATAACCCACTAATCCCATGAAACTTCTTAACTCATGGACATTATTTGGTGTTATCCACTCCATAATGGCTCTTATCTTTTCCAAATATACTAAAATACCATTTAGAAAGATAATATGTCCCAAATATTGTAATTTCTTCTAGAAAAATATGCACTTAGATAATTTTCCATACAACTTATGCTTTGGTAACCATTGTAGAACTAGTTTTAGATGTTGAAGATGTTCTTCTTCATTCTTAGAGTATATAAGAGTGTCATCAAGAAAGACCAAAATAAAATTATCTAAATAATATCTAAACACATTGTTCATAAGATTCATGAATTTTTTTGAAGCATTTATCAGCCCAAATGGTAACACTATAAACTGATAGTGTCCATAACAAGTTCTAAACATTGTCTTTGAAATATCCTCATCCCTTATCCTTAGCTGGTGGTATTGTACTCTAAGATCAATCTTGGAAAAGATTGTTTATTCCCACATTTTATCAAAAACATCATCTATATGAGGTAGTAGATACCTATTTTTGATATTTTATTTATTCAACATTCTATAATCTCTTTGCAAATCTAAAGAGTACCATCCTTTCTCTTGACAAAGAAAACTGGTGTATCCAATGGTGGCACACTTAGCTTAGTCAACCCTTTTGACAACATTTCTTAAAGTTGAGCCTTAAATACAAATAATTTAGTAGTTATAATCCTATATGGTACCTTAGACTTTGGTTCTAATCCAAGTATAATATTGATAGAGAAATTAAACTCTCACTTAGGAGGCAAACTTGGCAATTCCTCTAGAAACACATCATGAAAATTCTTAAGGAATGGAAAACATTTGAGATATGGTTCCTTAGATTCTTTAATTTAATTTATCTTGACATTAGATGTTATCCATATTTTTATTTTATCCTTTTTAAGTTGCATTGTATAAATATGCCTAGGCCTTAACTCTATTTTCTCACCTTGAATTTGTGTCTAGTTTCTAAAACCATCTAGACACTAAACCTTAGTCATGTAGAAGTCAACCTCAGCTTTATGGTTCATAAGAAAATTGAATACTAGGATCACATCATATGACCCTAACAATACTACATAAATATCCACTACTCTTATGAATTCAAGAAACCTAATCTTAGCTTCCACTAAGCACTTGTTAACTTTGACATTTGAATCATTCCCATATTGTACTAATCATGCATTTTCCATTACTCCAAATCTTCTAGATAACTTATTAAGCATTTTCATAACTATAAAACATTCTATATCCCATGTATATACCAAAATAGAAACTAGATATTCAAACAAAATACCTGATAGTTATATAGATGAAACTTGGAATTAAACTTGATGATTATCTATTGCTACATGAATACGTTGTTGAAAAGTTACCTACTGAGGAGTAAGACCTTTTTTATTTGAATTTTTATGGGTACATTCAAGAGCATATTGGTCACCTCCATAAATGAAACAACCTATAGGTGGTCCTTTCATATCAACCTATTGGTTTCCCTTGAAAATACATTTGAAACCATTTTTTTATATTTTGTTGTTTGAGCCATTGTTGAATCTAGCATTTTGATTTTTGAATTGAATTCTAGAATCTCCACTCCTCTACTTCTAATTATTATTTTTGAAAGTTGATTTACAACTTTCAAAAAAAAATATTAAACTTATCCCTAGCCTATGTAAGAGACTTCAACTTCTACTCCTGCTTGACTAACTTATTGAAGATCTAGTCCATAAATGTCCACCTCTTCACCAATCTAGGGTTTCAATCCCATGATGAAATTATTAATTATGAACCTCTCATCTACTTGGTACTGAGTTACATACTTCAAAAGCTTGGTGAATTATTTCTAGTAATCATTCACTAATAAGTATCTTTGCTTTAGATTTTATTAATATGTAAGCTTTTGATCAAAATATATTTTTGAAAGCCATCATAATCTAAATAATCTCATAAAATGTTCACATGTAGTGGTGGTTGAGTTAAGATTCATTTCCAACTTCTTATTATCCCACCACATAGTTGCTTCACCAACCAATTGGTATGCTCCCAAAACTATTTTGTTGACCTCAGAGTAATTTCAAATCTCAAAATACTTCTCCATCTTAGTCAACCATGTTTTAGCTCCATCACCCAAAATAGTTCCATCGAAGTTAGGTGGGTTCACCTTTTTCATATATGTAGCCAATTTTGTAGCTACTTGAGCTCTCCCATCTTGAGGGACTTCTTGATTAGTGGGATGCTCTTCAAGTTCATCCTAGTGTTCTTCCTCTTCATGGCCATGGACTTCTTATTCCAAAGCTAAAATTTGATCCCTGGTCTCATTCAAGGCTACAAGAATCTGATCCAACTTTGTTATTTGCTCAGTGGCAAATTGAATTAAGATCAAATAGAGGTTTATTGTCATTGACAATTGAAGGACCCTAGCCAAATAGTCTATCTTTCATCATCTTATTTATAGTAAATAAAATGACATAAACACATTAGTGGACTCATTCAGTCTTAGAGTTTGAGACATATCTATGATACCACATATAACATCCCCACTAGGATCTACTTAGAAATACAAGATTTTTTATTTTATTTCAAATAATGTATTTTATCATTAGAATTCACCATGAGAATATAATTTTTGATCCAAATAAAAATTATAAGTATATCAACTATAAAATAAGCATGTAACATCTACTTGTTATAGATCACTAGCATCATATGCAACATATCATAACTAAATATAGAAAATAATTATAGATGTCTAGCCATGACTGATACAAACATACAACTAATACTATCAATGTATAGTAAATAAATAATTACATTTCATTAGAGATAATGTTTCAATAATAAAAAATAAAATACAATTTATAAGATAAAAGGATCTATAGAGAAATAATTCCTTAAACTCCAGTATCTATGGTAATCTCAAGTGTAGTCTTCAAATAAGTACTATTTTGGGAAGGAAGAGCATAATTCAAGAACTTTTCCATAAAAACCATGAACTATCAATCACATACATAAATACTCATCATGGAATTACCCTCCCATCATGAGTTAGTAGATAGTGATGATACGGGAATCCAAAGAGACACGCTAGTACCCATTTGTTGTATGATTCCTAAGAAAATGCAGGGTACCATAAAGAAATCTATTATAACATGATATTACACAAACATGTAAATAATACATATGAAATGACAATGTCCAAGTAACATTACTTTGGCCAAAGTTTTCAATATTTATTGATCTTTAGGATCATTCAAATTCATACACACCACTTAATTAGATTACCTTCATCTAGCATTGGTGATACTAGTAAGCTAGTAAAGTTCATCTCACTACTTACTCAGTAGAAACATTATGAGATTTAGTTAATATAAATATAAATAATATATTTATACATTTTAAATCATACTAGTAGGCATAAAACATGTTAAACATAGGAATAATCAACATGCATACATTTAGCCTATCAAACATATGAGTGAATATCCATAATATTATATATCACATAAATAATAAGCAAACAAGTACAATTAATACCAACTGAGTATAATCTATATTTAAACTGCATAATCTAATTTCCATAATTATATGATAAGTAATAATATCATATTCCATTATTTTCATGTATACGCTAATAAATTACAACAACCATTCATAATAAAGAAGTCATAATTCTCATGAGAACATAACCTTCCATTTAAACAACTTGTTATATTTTTAGGAGGCTATATAAAAATAGTGTCTTATTATTTAGTAAACTATAACTTAATTTTTCACAATCAATAAAACTAAACATATAGGCACACAACCCATTACACTGATATATATATATATTACATAGACTCCAGATAAATCATGTTATCCTAGATTAGTGATAAAATGAAGGGCCCATCCTTTTTTCCATAAGGAAATGAGGACCCACATTATTTTGAATATGGTCTTAATAGGGAATCATTTTGACATGTTGATGTAAAGTTTGGGAAATCTAGGACATTTTAATTTTTTGGTGAGATGATATTGGCATTATGTCTATTATGTTTATGAGACTAACTCGTGTACTGTAGATGAATTCTTTAGGTTCATAGCCTTCAGGTTAATTATTTCAACCTTCATGTAAAATTATCTTATGGATGTTTTATTTTAGTAAATTATTGATCCTATTCTCTTTTAGGATTATTCTTTTGAAAAGCCTTATTTTTTTAGAGAATTAGTACACACTCTTTGTTTGAAATAATTCTCTCAAAAAAATTTAGCCTACGGACCTTTGGTTTTAAGGTATTTTGGACCACATGCACTTTTCATGAAATAAGTTCCCTGAGGGATTATCCTTTTGACCCTATCTAGCTTACCCTTTGGGACCTTTGAAATGACCCCTAGCCATACAAGAGTCCCCTTTGGGAATTTTGAAAGTGCCCTTAGGCATTTGAAAAGTAGACCTCTTGGATTGTTATGAAAGTACTCTTCAACATTTTGGAATTACCCTTCAGAGATTTTGAAATATGTCCTTTTTGCATTGATAAACTCACCCTTTAGAATTTGTGAAGTATACCCTTCTATTTCTTTCCACCTACCCTTTGTAACCCTTCCAATTAACCCTTTAACCTTTCCAAATTGACCATTTGTCCCCTTTTTAACCACTTATTTCAGGGCACATACCCTTCAAGTTTTGTGCAAGCATACCCTTCAAAACTATCACTTCATCCCCTTTATCCTTGAGATATACCCTTCAAGTGTTTTCCCTACCACTTGTATCACAAACATACATGCGCTTTGCTATTTGTGTTTTGGGGCCAACTGCTATGAACCTATCCTTTAGGTTTTGGTTAAACCTACCCTACCATATCTTTATTCTAAGTTGTGTTCCCTTTTCCAAGTGGCCACATACCCTTTAGATCTTTTGAAAAGGACTTTTTGGCCTTTATGAAATATCTAAAAACCCTTTTTCTTTATTGACATACTTTACAGGACTTCCATCTTGGGACCTTTTGTTATGTAGCCATTTCCTTCGGATCTTTTGTTTTGGGCATTTTTTTGATGCAAAATCCCTAGAATAATTCCTTTGAAAGGTACATACCCTTCGAACTTCCTGAACCAACCCTCAAGTTAAAAGCACATACAATTAATTTTTTCCAAAAATACCCTTCAAGACCTTTGAAGTGACCCTTAACCATACAAAATCACCCCTCAAAAATCAAAGGTGCTCTTCAGCCCTTCAAACTACCCTTTAGGAATTTTAGAAGCTCCCTTTAGCATTTTCTATGTAGACCCTTCAGAAATCTTGTCATAGATAAAATACCCTATGAAGTGGACCCTTCAAACCAAAATTACCCTTAGAGAAGTTTGAAAATACTCTTTAGCCATGAATTAGCCCTTCAAAATAATTATTTAGAAACTCTTTCCCAATGAAAGGACTCCTTCAGAATAATATATATGGATATTTCATCTAAAATGATTCCCCCAAGGGAATTATCCATATACATTAACCCAAAATCATTTTTTGACATCATAATCCTAAGTGTTTTATTACGAATAACACTATTGAGATTATTACATACTTAGTAAAGATAAAATATTTCCAATTTAGAAAATACTAAGGACCCCTGCTAACCCAAGCTAACAAATTTAAAAAGTGAACATTGCATGTTTATATCACATGAGCTGGTATTCAATAGAGGATCCTATATATATGGTATAAAAACATTGAAGTCATCATTTACATCCAAGTTAAATTGTAATAGAAGCATCTTCATTTCCAATAGTGACCAAGAGCCCTAATTTTTTTATGATTAAACAATGACTAAGCTAAGAGCTAAGGTGATTATATAGTATGCAGTATATCAAAGGAAATTATAGTAGTCTATAACATGAAGTGATGGCTTCTACCTCTAGGACATTCTAAAGAACAAATCCTCCATCTATATTCTCAATCAAGGATTCTATAGAATTCAAAGACACTATCTTCAACATAGAGGTATTTCAATATAATTGTCATAACTATTCACAACTATAGGATGCTATTGATTTGATCAACATGTTTTTAGTAGATGATGAAACAACACTAGAAAAAATTTGGTTCATCCAAGAGCTTATAGCCTACAAATGCCAAAAGTTACATTTCACCATGGCTAAACCCAAAGTTATTATGGGTATAAACATCCTCAAGGATTTTTTCTTTTATGGAAAAATATCATAAGATGCGTACTTGTTACATTATCATAGTGACATAGTGGTTATATCTATATCTGAGAATAATTTTCAAATGTATTTATCTCTTAGCATCCTAGATGCCTACTAAGATAAACATACATGGGTATAGTTTAATGGATAAACCTCAATCCCAATGGTTCTCTCCTCATGGATACTCTTGGATCAATCTATTACCTGGCAAAGCTCAAAGCCAAAGGGAGCGATCCTAATCAACGAATTTAGAATGGGAATCCAAATAGGTATGGATTTAATTAATATATTGTATGGTATACCCAACATCCATTTTTTAAATTTAGATTGGGTACCACTACTATAGATGATGTTGTCTGATGATTTTACCTATACCCTGGGGTAAGTCATTAGTTTGAGATTGTGATAGTAAATTATGCATAAAGCTAAACATCCCACCCCCATGGGAAATTTATATATGATGTCATGTTTGGTCAACATAGTCGTGGGGACTTGGTACAAGGACTTGGGAAATCTATGGGCTCTATCCATATATTACATAAAAAATATAATCTACAACCACTTTTACTTCATACACATATATATGCTTATCATAAGCATATGGATAGGATATGAGAGGATGTTTATCCACATGTATGGAAAGCCATTCATGGCTCATCTATACCTCAGCTTGGAGAGAACATTGTAAAGACTTTGAGTGTAAAAAGAGACTATTTTATATACCTAGACTTCACTATCATCATGGTCTAGGGAAATAAGGTAAAGTCCCTATGTCTCCCAAGATATGTACTCGATAAGCTAGTTGAGAAGGAGATTGATTTCCAATTGTGAAATAGCATCAAGGAGGATTTGGTTAGGAGAAATAAAGGCTTATTCTTTGAAATCCTAATTTCAATTAGAAAAATAACATATAATATGAGGAAGCATCTTAGATATTTTGGAGGAAATTAGAATCGATATGGCTTCCCTATAATGGCATGTAGAGATTGGAACCCCCATGGGCGGATCCAATAGTACATCCATGGCTTCAACATTCCTTATTGCCATAAACCCTACTATTATGATTTTATTTTCATGAATGCCAGGTTAGATGAATAAGTGTTAGAATGAGCAAAAATTACTAGGCTATAAGAAAATCATTTGTAAATGATCTAAACCAAACATAGTATCTCTAATAGGGAACTGAAAAATTGAAGAGCTCTCTTCAAGGGATGGTAGCATTTAGACTTTTAGAGAGGGAAATCAAGAGATAAAGAATCTTCCACATCTTAAGGACTTCCATTAAAATTAAAGTTGAAATCAATCAAAAGAGAACTTAGGCTCCCTAAGGCTAGCATATATAGAGGAGGCAAAAAGGGAGATCCTATCAGTTTGGACTCTAATTAAGAGGAGTAAAAGATGTAAGAGATACCATTTTATAACATTGATCAAGCTCTTATGACTACCCCCATGTATCTATTGTCTCATCTATTGGGGTAGCTACTACACAAGTAGTAACATCTATCTCCCAGGGCTCTCTTATTTAAGGAAATACCCCCTTGGTTTATATCGAGAAGCTTAGGAATCCTACATGTATCCCAACAATACATATATCTCAATACTTGCCTATTCTACCTCTAAGCTTGCAATAATCAAGAGGGGATGAAGTCATCATCAAATTCATAGCAAATGATTTAGATGAATAGCCTGAGTTGGAAACAACAAAGGCTATGAGCCTCTAGGTTGACCCCATTGAACTTCAACTTCAAGGTACTCATACCTTTTTTGCTTTTTCTTTGGCTTCAATTTTTATTGTTGATTTGATACGTGTCTCTTCTATAGAAGTCCCCATTATCTCTACTACATACACTACCTTTTTTCCTTCCACCTCTATGTCAATCCCTTCCATTTCCACCACCACCATTGATCCCTCCACTACCACACCATTTCCCATCACTATTCCCTATATACCTATTGGTGCTACCACTATGAGAGTTCACAAAAAGAAGGCAACCTAGAAAGTGAAAACTATTATAGCCACCCCACAACTTCATATCCAATCTACACATCTCTCCCTTTCACTCCCCACTTCCACTTCTACAAAATAAACTGTAATAACTAACACAAGTAGGATAAGGATGGAAAAAACACACATAGTTGTAGTCTACCCACTTCTTCAAGTTGGAGGAGTGGATTGGTCAAAAATAATATAGCCTTCCTTGCCTAATGTCTTTACCAAAGCTATTAAGAAACATAAGAGAAAAGAAGAGGAATATGAGAAAGAATTATTGTTATAACTACTAAGATACCCCTCAACATTCACCTTGGGTCATAGACTTGAGGGGTCAAATTCCAACTTATAAGGTCATCGATCTACCCTCCATGTCTATTTTGTTTGATCCCCTAACTGGTTCAATCCAAAGAGTAAAGAAGATAAAATTTCAGGATGACTAGGGTACAAGCATCATACTTAAAGCATGATAGCTAGTGTTCTCCCTCACTAAGAGGTAGAACAAGTAGTTATAAGAGTGTATATATGAAGAGAATCTTATAGACCTAGTTCAAGAACACAAGGATGTAATGGTGGCCATCCATGAATGCATAGATATAGCTTAATAGGAACTAGAAGATGAAGTATAGGAATTACAATCATAGATTTAGAAGATCAAGGAACAATCTAACATAGTACATATTCTTGAAAGTATTGAAGCCAAGGTTCAGAAGGTTGCCTCCAAATGCTATAATTATTTTTAGGCCATGGGATTTATGAAGGCTAAGATGGCACCCCATGTGAACTAAGAAAATCAACTATATATCTCTTTGGTTTAGGATAGTTCCAAGCTTAAGATGTTGGTTGTCTACATTGGTAATTCATTGTAAATCCACCTTGATCTAATGACTACATTTGAGGCATCTAATGTCTTAAACTTGGTTATTATCAGACATGAAGAGGTCAAAGAGTGGTTAAAGGAAATTACATCCTTAATTACATAGTATCAAGTGCATGAGGCATAACTCCTCCAAATTTTGAGTGAGTTAAAACTATGAAAGTTAAGAGATTCTATAGGTAAATCGATTAGTATAATAAATTTTGATAAAATTTTCTAAGAGGCCATTGAGATCTTTAAGTAGAGCATGCAAGGATTAGTGGTTGAAAATATAGAGTCATAATTAAGAAAAGTGAGGAGGAAGGTGAGCCAAGTGGATATTTTCAAGAGTAAGTTCTAAATAACTAAGGATGAACATGAAAGACTCCTTGAGCTAACCAAGAGACTCCACCAAACTTCATTGCTTAACTTGGATATCATTAGCCAAAAACATGAGGTAGTTCATAAAGTATATGATGATAATAAGAATAAAAAGAAGCAAAATTCTAGTAGTGTTTCTTCATCTTTAGCTTTTACTTTAACTTCTACTCCTACTAAAGGCCATGCATCACTTCAAACAACACACCCTTAGCCTTATGCATGTGTAAATCTTGATGGAATGTATATTTAGATTTTCATTTTAAAATAGATAAATTGTGATCTAGGAAGTCGACTCAAGAGAGGATGGTTAGTATGGTGTTAGTTCCAAAATGAAAACAAAATGAAATAAACACACTAATAACATAACATATCTAGGCCAAAACACTAAGGAGAGCTTAGTTAACAAAATCAAATGAAAAGCACAACTAAAAAGCAAGGAATCAAACAAAAGAGTTCCTTCACCTTCCTTGGATGCTCTAAATGCCTTTGTAGTGGTAGCTTGCTCAGCTTGTGCTCACGAAGTCCTTGTCAATGGAATCTTGGCTACCTCCATCTCTTGGAATCAATTTGGCATAATAACTTCGTATAATCAATTTCTTGAGAATATTTAAGCATAATAACTTTTCACAAAAATAGTTTAGAAATAATGTTGTGAGGCCTCCTATTTATATATTTTTGGATTGATTAGAATCAACATCAACCATCCATCTAAAGATTGAGATGTGTGGTTGAGGATTAATTAAATTTTTGAAATTAAGTTTGTAATTATCCTCATCATGAAATTGGAAGAAGGGGTAATTAAGAGGAATTGAGGGCATCAAGGAACGTATTGGAGGCATGAATCCTAATACTTATGGCATTTATGGCCTAGGGATGTCTTTCCAAGAAATGAGGTCACTTGATGATGCAAATATTTAATATTAATTTGCACAACATATTATTCAACAAGTTTCCATGGAATTATTAATTAGACCTTGATTTGGGCTAATTAGCTCTTAATCATGATTAAGCACATTATGCACAAATTATCCAAATTGATCAGAATGCCTTGTTATTGGTCTCAAATTTCACTAGATTAGAATTTAAAGTTTTTATCAAATGTATTAGAACTATATTCGCATTTAGAATATTACCAATAATAAATAAAAAATGCATGCATCTTGTGTAGAAGATTTGATAGGAAAGAGTATTCTAAAGCATGTGGGTGCAAAATTGGCATTTTGACTCAAAATGATCTGATCAAATTTAGTTGGCTCATAAATTACATTACCCCATTTAGTGATATCCTAGCCAGAATTCTGACTTGAATATGTCAATTTCATATCATTTAGCATGTTTTAGTATTTTTAACCCAAATTATGCATTTTGGGTGTAAATTGGCCAAAATCTTGATTGGAGATTATCGATGGCCAGATTTAGGTGTCTATAATGTTCCCCTATTTGGGAAGGTCTTACAAGCTATAAGAATAGTAATGTATTCACAAAGAATGAAAAGGTCATGTATGCCTATAATTGTAATGATGATAAACTAACTATATGATGCCCCCTCGAGGGAATAGTTGGCATAAGTAGGTCAACAAATGGTCCCTCAAAAAGAAAGAAGTGAAATGAGGGGACCAAAGAAAGGAAGGATGATGGGGTGTGTTGGGTGAATATTTTGTCAATCAACTAATTGATGAGAAAAATAGGTCTCTTCAACCACAACATAGGGAAATTGGTCAGCTAGATGTGTAGGTTTACTACATCAAAATGAGACAAATCTCTCCTCTCATTAAGGGGAGGTTCCCTATAAATATATAGGAGCTATATACTATATATAAGCATAAAATAACACTCAAGGGTAGGATAAACCATCCATCTCTCTTTTTTAGAGATGATGTTCAAAAATCAAAGTAGAAATCTTGATGAGATGATAGAGGGCACTCCTCTTCTTTTAGAAGTGTTGTTCAATAGACAAAAGGAAACTTTTTGGTAGTGACAAGTAATTGTAATAAGGCATAGTAACATAGTAAGATGAAATGTAGCACAAAGTCTCCACCTCAACTACCAAAGAGTGAAATACGAAGGACAATGAGGTCACAAAGTCATCCTAAGATCCTTTACACATGAATATAAAGATAACACACTAAAGGCAATTGTGGGGGCACAAAGTGTTTCCACAGCTAGCTTCAAGACACTTTCCTGATTACTTTCACAATTCTGCTTATTTAATTAAATGGATAAAAAGTGTATTAAGGAAACAGACATAAGAACAATTTCCCCAACAACCAAGCTATTCCAACATAAAGTCTAAACAGTTACTTGTTTTCTTACTCAAATAATTAAATATGATCAACAATCTGAGCTCAAAGTCTTAGTAATGCCTTTCAATTTTGGGTAGAGTTTCATTTCTGATAAGTAAGAGAGATCCATCTTTACAATAAGAGAGAGCCCAATATATATATATATATATATATATATATAGTGCTCCAAGAAAGACTTGGGTGCTTTGTTTCATAAATAATGTGTTACGATGCATTTAATACATTTTAAATTCTATCTATGGGCTATGTTGGAATCGAGCATCAGTTTTTAATATGGGTGGCTTGATGTGTTTCTTGATGTGTGCACCACTATTTGCTTTGCTCGATGAAAAAAATGGGCCACACCATTGAATGTTCATGCTCTTCTGATGTCCACCTGGTGGGCTACTTTACCTTCTAAAAACATATCCTATGCATAGATATTTCTAATTTTTCTCCATCATTCTCTCTTTCCTTTCTATATTTCATCCTTATTTGTGTGATCTAAGCTCTCGAGCTATCTCTTTAGCCAGTCATTGAATTTGTTCACAGGATCTGTGTCATATTTTAAAATCAATAGATATTTAATTATCTTAAATTTGACATCCACAGGGACATCAATGGTTTAATCGGTTCCCTGGTTCAATCACTTTCTTGGTCTTTGATTGAACCATCCCTTTGTCTTACGCTTCCTTTAATCTTTCAACTAATGTTTTCTTCCCTCTACAAGGGTACCTGTCCTTAATTCACCATCCTCCACAAGGGCTCTTGTTCTTTCAGCTTTGGGATAATCCTTTGAACCATCCATGTTAAACCTTTGAACCATTGAACCATTTTGGTTTAAGGTTCAATGGCTCAATAGTTTAATCACTTTATTGCTCTTTGTCTGGAGCTTCCTTTGAACTATTAAACCTGTGAACCTTTGAACCTTTGTTCACCACCCTCCACAAGGGTACTTTGGCTTGTGGGCTTTGGGGCACTTCTTTGAATCGACCACTTGAACTGACCGATTGAACCTTTGAACCATTTTGGTTCAAGGTTTAATGGTTAAATGGTTCAATAGTTTGAGCACTTTCTTGTGTTCCATTCATTCACTTGATCACTTGAACCAATCATGTTGAACCAACCATGTTGAACCTTTGAGCCTTCCTTTAGAATCATCTATCACTTCTTGTTTTTTTCCTTGTGGTTGCTTTCTGCTAATGTTAGCAAGTGACATGTGGCATCTTCCACTATGAAATATGTGAGGACACTTGGCATCTTCCACTAGGATTTGCAAAGGACATGTGGCACATTTTGCTACTTTGAAAGTTATTAGAAATTGTGTCTCATCAGACTACATGTGGTGGCTTCTATTGCACTTTATAAGGGACACGTGGCACATTCCACTGCAACATTATGAGGGACACGCGGTATATTTCAAGCTTTTAGTTCCTTGGTGTGTTTTATATTTTGGTGGACTTTTCCTTCAAATAAAAAGTCCAAAGGAATTATTTCAAACAATTTGTCTAAAGGAAATCTTCCTTCACTTTGCCTCTACTTTTCATCAGGTTTTTTGTCGAGACTTCTTCCCAGGTGAATTCCTTCAGAAAAAAAGTTTGAAGGATTCTTGCCTTAACCATTTTTCTACATTATTTTTTGAAGGAAGTCCCTTTGTCTGCCTTTGCTCACTACCCTCCGTAAGGGCACTCAGCTTGGTTCACTACCCTTTACAAGGGCACCTTTTCCTTTGGCTTTGCCTTAGTCGATTTTCCACCAATCTCAAAAAGTGACATGTGGTAGCATCCACTATGAAATAGGTGAGGATATGTGGTAGCATCCACTTAACTTATAGAGGATTTAGATGCCTTTTGAGAATCCCACAAAAGAATACACATGGTGGCTTTCTGCTAAGCTTTAGAAACACTGTAGAAACACTTGGGATTCACTTAGATTCATGCAGATGTTAACACTTGGTGCAATCCATTTATCTTACAAGGGACACGTGGCAAGTTCCACTGCTTTGAGAAGTAAATCATAATGTGTCTCAGTAGATGACACTTGGTAGCTTCCATAGTTTCTTCACAATAGAAAAAATTACTAAATATTGAACCTATTTCTCTCCTATAGAATCTGTAGAAACTAACCTATGAAGTCTGTAGAAATGAGCTTATAAAACTGGCAAAGTCTATAGAAATGAATTAGTAGAAATGAGTCTGTAGATTCAAGCCTGTAGAGTCTATAGATTCAAGCCTAATAAATCTTGAATAATGAATAATTTGAATGCCCAAAACAATTTTGGAGAAGGGGAGAGAGGATTTTGGTCTGTTGGACCAAAATAGTTCAAATGTTGTCACAAAAAAGAGTGATATTTTTGGGGGACAATAGTTGGCTCCAGTTGGGGAACTTCCTTCAGTTGGAATAGCTAAGGGGAGTAGAAACCAGAATCTCTAGTGCCTTGAAGTGTGCCATTGGGCTATGGAATCATGTTACCCAAAAAGAAAGGTGACAAAAACAAAAATGAAAGCACAAAAAAAGAAATAAAGACTATACATATGTACAAGCTGATCTTATCTGATACTTCATGGATTGAAGTGTTTCAAATGTTGCCCATTGTAAGGTAGAGAGAAGAGTGTGCCATCTTGATATTTCAATAGGAAGCTATTCTCACCATTGAGCTAATGCATAATAAATGGGCTTCTCTTTGGCCTCTCCAAAGAGAATAAACCTTTCCATGCATCTCTTTTGGTTATCTTCTCTTGTCCCATAGTAGAACATGATGTCCAACCTGAAAATCACAATTTTTTGCCTTCTGGTCGAAGAGGTTCTTCACCAGACTTTGATGGGTAGAAATTCAATCCACCACCATAGTTCTCTACTCATCTAGCTCAGTCAGGTACATGATCCTATTATCAATGGAACTTTCATATGTCTAATTTTTAATTACCTTAGCCAATTTTAATGCTAACAATTCTAAGGTGATTGGTATCTTAACATTGACACCATAAAGAAGTTGGAAAGTAGAAATACCTATTACCCTTTTTGGTGTAATTCTATCTACCCATAAAGCATCAAACAATGCTTTATGCCATGCCCTTTGGTTGTCAACCACCAGCTTCTTGATGATAGTCATTAGGTTCTTGTTACTTGATTCAACTTGTCCATTCCCTTGTGGAAAGTAATCAGAAGAGTGAGAGAGGGTGATCCCATAATAAAAATAGAATTGAGTAATCTCTTGGGAATTCAAACAAGCTACATTATCTGTGACAATCTTGGTTGGGACCCCAAACTTGCAAATGTTATTCTCCTTGAGAAAATTACACACTACTTCTGAAGTAACATGCTTGGTTGGGATAGCTTCCACCCACTTGGTGAAGCAGTCAGTTGTTGTAAGGATATAATCATGTCTAACACTTGAAGATGGGTTTATAGTGCCAATAAAATCAATTCCTCATTACTGGAATGGTTCTTCTTTGACCACTGGCTTGAGAGATAGGGCAGATAACTTGGGTCTCCCAACAAACTGCTGGCACAATTCACATTTTCTTACCCACTTGTATGCATCTTGAAATAGAGTTGGCCAGTAATACCTGGCTTGTAGAATTTTATGGGTAGTCATAGGAGTAGAAAAATGTCCTCCATAGGCTAGATTGTGGAAGGATTTCAAAAGTTGGCTTTGTTGTTCCTTGTCCACACAGTGAAGGAATACTCCATCAAGGCTCCTCTTATACATGTTATTCCAAAGGATAAAATTAGTAGGTTTCAACTTGATAGTCCTCCTTTCTTTGTAAGATAGGTGAATAAGACACTCACCATAAGCAAGGAAATGAGTAATACCTGAATACCACTCATTCATGGTGGAGATAAAGAGGACTGTCAGTGTGTCTTCCACCTCTGCTTCTTCATGCTTTATTTCTTCTAGTTTGTTATCAGTAACTAATTGGCATAGGCCTTTTCCCTGTACCAGCTTTGTTGGCTTAATGAATAGATCAAAATCCTAGATCTTTGCAATCCAATTTCCTCTTTTCATCCCAAACTACTATTGAGTTAGTATATATTTGACCATGGTATTAGGAACCACGGCAGTAGTGTGAGAATTCAAGATGTAGAAGCAGAAATGCTTGACTACCTTCACTACTACATAAGCATGCTTCTCCATGTTCAAGTATTTCAGCTCATGAGTTTTGAGAGGGTAACTCATGAAAGAAATGGGAGATTCCATACCTTCATTATTTTGTTGAACTAGAATTGTTGAAAGCATGTGTTCAAAAATATAACTGTATATGATGAACTCTTTGTTATAGTCTGGACAAACTAGAATTGGGGCATGGGCAATGGCAGTCTTGATATCCTCAAATGTTGACTTGGCTTCTTCAGTCCAACTAAAAGTGGTCTTTCCCTTCATCATGTTCATAATGTGTCGAGTCTTCTTAGTAAACTCAGGGATGAACCTTCATAAAAAATTCACCTTTCTAAAGAAAAAGTGAACAACAGTCTTACTTATAGGCAAGGTAAGCTCTTGGATAGACGTGACTCTATCTAAGTCAATCTTTATGCCTCCTTTGGACACAATGTGTCCTAGAAGTTTTCTCTCTATTACTCCAAAAATAGACTTCTTCGAGTTCAAGGAAATATCATTCTAGTGGAAGTGCTCCAGAATTTATTACAAGTGGTGTATATGATCTGGGCAATGCTTACAGAAGATAGTCAAGTCATCAAGATAAACTACAATGAACTTACCCATCTCATCCTTGAAAGCAAGGTCCATTGCTCTCTAAAAGGTGGTGCTAGAATTTATCAAGCCAAAAGGCATCCTTATATATGCAAACATGCCCCAAAGTGTGGTGAAAATAGTCTTTTGCAGGTTTGCTTCACCAACTTCAACTTGATAGTATCCTGAGAAGCTGTCTAACATTGTTAACATCTCTGAACCTGTCACTATTTGAAGCACTTGATCCATGATTGGCAAAGTATAGTTATCCTTCAAAGATGACTAATTTAGATTCCTAAAATCCACACAAATGTGAATTTCACCATTCTTCTTCTTTACAGGGACTATGTTGGTAATCCATTAGGAATGATGGATTGGGAAAATGATTCTAGCATTCAACATTTTTTGTAGCTCAGACAGAATAGTACCTGATATCTTTGGATTATACTGTCAAGATTTTTAATTGTAAAGCATTGATTCAACCTTGAGAGGAATGTCATGGCAAATTTCATCAGGCTTGAGAGACTTTAGATCATCATAGGAGTATGCTAAGACATCCATGTATTAGCTGAGAAAAGTAGTAAACTTGGATTTCTCCTCTAGAGTACAACATTTACCAATGTTAACCATCTTGGGACCTTCTTTGGTACCCAAATTTATCTAATCAAACCCTTGAGAGGAGCTTGAATCTATTTGTTATTGTTTGATGAATCTATCATGTTTGTCAAATAGCTTTTTGAAAAAAACTATACCTTTGGGAATTTTATTCCCTTTGAGTTACAAGAATTCTTCACCTGTATCTGAGTTCATTTCAAGAGCTGATTCAAGCTTTTGAGGATTACTGCCTTCAAAGTGCAACTATTTGAAGTTTTCTCTTATTCTAGAAAGGTAATGATTTGGTTGTCATTATTAAACACCTACCAATGATTGGCATTATTAGGTATTCTTGGTCAGAAGACTAGCTCGATAGTATATTTGCCTCTTATGAAGTCTGAGTGAGGGACTAAGAGAGTTGTTAAAATAGCTAGTGCATCAGCTCAGTCATTGAATTCCCTCGGTATGGTAGAGATGTTGAAAGCATCAAAGCTTTCAATTTGATCCTAGACTAAGTTGTGGTAGTGGTGCAATATCTCATTTTTAGTTTGGTACAAGTTTCTCACCTGACAAACCACCAACTCAGCATCTCCTTTAGCATGAAGGAGTTTAACACCCTTGTCTTTTAGTGGCTTTCAATCCAAGCAGAAGAGATTCATATTCAACAGTATTATTAGTATTGTTGAACTACAACTTGTATGAAGAGGGAAAAATATCTCCTTAAGGAGATATCAATACAATCCCAGCTCCTAATCCAGAAGAAGAATTGTTGCCATCAAATTCTAGGATCTAAACATCATCAAAAATTGATCTTCCTTTAGATTTCTCCTTGCTTGGAAGGGAGAATTCTTCTATGTTTACACTATTCTCTCTCACGTATTCAATTGTTTCATTTGATTTGATTCTTATATCATCACTTATAGGACTTTTATCAACTAAAACATGAATATCCTCTAGGGTTAAGAAGTAATTACCCATGCCTAAAGATTCAAATAGAATTTGAGCTTCAAGGGCTGATGTCTGATTGACAACATATTTTGATTCTTTTTCAGGAAGTAGCCTATGCATGATGTCTTTGATAGGGATCCTCACTTTAGATAGGTCCATGCTCAATTATCCACTAACATCTTTGCATAAATTTTTCCCCAAAAGAATGCCATATGAGGCTAGAACATCAGCCACCAAGACTGTCATCTTGATTCTTTTGTCTGGGAATGTTGCAAATGCAAATTGGGTATCCTTGATTTGTCATAGTAGAGGTACTTGTTTGTTCTCCATGGAGAAACATCTCCCAAAGGTTTTGGTCAGTTTGAGTCCAAGAGATTCTGCCACTTTGGTAGGCATGACATTGTCTGAAGCTCCAGAATCAATGATGTAATTACTCAATTTGTGACCATTTATCAATAGGGAAACATAGAAAGGCTTTATTTTTCTAGGGGAAAATGGAGGAGTAATGACAATATTTTTTGGGATGGACATGTTTCTTGGGTAATCATGAGTTACCTTTCTAATCTCTTGTCCTACAGGGATGGATTTATTCTTCACACTCTGAACTAATCTATCCAACTACTCAGGATTAGATTGCAAGAATTCAAATTTAGACATTTGAATTTTGGTCTTCTTGACGTGGTCAGTTATGTCAAATGACTAAAATGGATTAGGAATAGAGGAAGGCAGTTCATCTTTCTAGTTTTTGGGAGGGGGAAGATTGGTCTATGGAATTGAAGTTTAAGATGGAGGAATGCTTGATGTACTTACCTTTTTATTACTCACTAGGTCCTTTGGTTGGAAAGGTAGAGAAGTTCCTTGTTTGGCAATTGAGAATGCAGGTTGAGAACTTTCCCCTATTTTTCTTTTATCAGCTTGATGGGCTGACTGGTTTTGGGACAAGGTGAATATAACATATGATCCCTCATCTGCCTTACCTTCACTTATGGCTTCATCCTTATAATTTAGGAAACTAATGTTGGAGTTGCCAACTGACTCTTCTTGATCTTTTTCAAGGAGATCAACATCATTTTCTTGGTTCAATTCAAGTTGGGAAGAGAAATCAGATTCTATTTTGAGATATCCAATTGCTGAATTGGTTGGGGGTGATTCAATGGCAAGTTTCCTTTATGGGGGAGAAACATGATTTGGTTGTCCTTAATGTCTAGTAGCATTGCCTCGATATGACTAATTAGGGAATGTCCTTCTTGGCATATCTCTATATGAAAGAGTTGAAGATATCCCTTGCACCATTTGCTTCCTAAGAGCTAGCAACTCATTTTCCAACTTCTGCACCATTGGATTTATGGTACCTATAGATGGATATTCAAAAGATGAAGAGGATTTACTTTTCTTAGGATCTCTCCTTATCTTTCCTACCAAGATAAGGTCATATTCTATCTCAGTAGCCAAGTCTTGAGTTGTAGTAAGGTCTATTTGGCCAGCACGTCTCAGCAGAAAACTCACTTCAGGTAGCTAAGAGTTGATGAAGAAACATTTGAGATTTTCAGGTGAAGGCTAAGCAATTGTAAGAATCTTGTTCCTCAGCTTGTCAAACCTGGATATGAAATCTCTCATTAGATCATGAGGATCCTTCTTCATTTGTGTGATTTGAGCTAGTAGGGCATGTGAATCTTCTGCAAGCTTGAATCTGGCTTCAAACATGGCTTTGAAGGTGTTCCAGTCAGTCACAATTTGGGCCTGTAGATGATAGAACCAGTCTGCAGCTGCACCTTGTAAAGTTTCCATGAAAAGATTGACTACCACATCTTCAAATTCCACTCTTATTATGCCACAGGCTATGTTGAAGGTTGTAATATGTTCATTAGGATGAACCTTCCCATCACCATAGAATTTGGAGAAATTTTTCCTTGAACTGCAGGGTAGCTCGTGTAGAGGTGGAGTTAAATTGAGTGGGCCAAAAGAGTTACCCCAAAGATTGAGAATTACCATTATATGACTATGGAAAGGTGGGATAAAAAATCTTAGAGGGGTAAGTATTGACAAAGCTTTATTAATAGCAGAAATGGAGGCTTTGACTGGTAATGGAGACTTGACTTTAGTAGGAGGAAAGCTCCTGGCTCATTGGAGGAGAGATGCTAAAGGAAATAGATCAAAATTACTTTATTGTACCAACTCAAATATAGGTTCAACAATACCTTTAGCCCTTTGGCTTTGTGTATACTATGGATCTACTAAATTGTAAAACAAAAATGGGAAAGAACTGGCACTACTTTAGCTTGAAGCTTGAGGCTTCAAACTACGTGTTCTATCCCAGTTGACATAGAGGTAGAGGGAGATGGTAAGGCTATAATGATAATGGGTAAGAAATAAAATGGAGCCACTAGAATCTATAATGGATAAGGGTAGGGACTACTTCAATCTAAAATATGAGGCTTCAAATTACACGTAAATCCCTAGTGGAGTAACCAAAAACTGTTGGGTGAATATTTTGTCAATCAACTAATTGACAAAAAAAATAGGTCTCTTCAACCACATCATAAGGAAATTGGTTGGCTAGATGTGTAGGTTTACTACATCAAAAGGGGACAAATCTCTCCTCTCATCAAGTGGAGGTTCCCTGTAAATATGCAAGAGCTATATACTATATATATATAGATATATATATATATATATATATATATATATATATATATATATATATATATATATATATATATATATATATATATATATATATATATATATATATATATATATATAAGTAGAAAATAACACTCAAGGGTAGGATAAACCTCCATCTCTTTTTTTTTTAGAGATGATGTTCACAAATCAAAGTAGAAATCTTGATGAAATGATAGAAGGCACTCCTCTTCTTCTATAAGTATTGTTCAACAGACAAAAGGAAACTTTCTAGTAGTGACAAGTAACTATAATAGGGTGTAGTAACACAACAGGATGAAATGTAACACAAAGTATCCACCTCAACTACCAAAGAGTGAAATATGAAGGATAATGAGGGCATAAAGTCATCCCAAGATCCTTTACATAGGAATATAAAGAAAACACACTAAAGGCAATTATGGGGGCACAAAGTCTCTCTACAACTAGCTTTAAGACACTTTCCTAATTACTTTCACTAATTCTACTTATTTAATTAAATGGACAAAAAACATATTAAGGAAATAGACATAAGAATAATTTCCCCAATAACCAAGCTATTATAGCACAAAGTCTAAAAAATCACTTGTTTTCTTATTCAAATAATGAAATATGATCAACAATCTGAGCTCAAAGTCTCAGTAATGCCTTCCAATTTTGGGTAGAGTTTGATTTTTGATAACTGAGAGAGATCCCTCTTTATAATAAGAGAGATTCCAATATATATAGTGCTCTAAAAAAGACTTGGGTGCTTTATTTCACAAAAAATGTGTTATGATTCATTCAATACATTTTAAATTTTGTCCATGGGCTATGCTAGAATCAAGCATTAGTTTTTAATATGGGTGGCTTGATGTGTCTCCTGATGTGTGTGTAGCTATTTGCTTTGCTTGATGCAAAAAAATGGGCGACGCTATTGAATGTTCACGCTCTTCTGATGTCCACCTAGTGGGCTACTTTACCTTCTAAAAACATATCCTATGTGTGGATAGTTCTAATTTTTCTCCATCATTCTCCCTTTCCTTGCTATATTTTGTCCTTATTTGTGTGATCTGAGCTCTCAAGCTATCTCTTTAGCCAGTCATTAAATTTGTTCATAGGATCTGTGCCATATTTGAAAATCAATGGATGGTTCATTATCTTAAATTTGACATCCATAAGGATGTCAATGGTTTAATCACTTCCCTAGTTCAATCGCTTTCTTGGTTTTTGATTGAACCATCTCTTTGTCTGGTGCTTCCTTTAATCTTTAAACCAATGTTTTTTGCCCTCTACAAGGTTACCTATCCTTAGTTCACCATCCTCCACAAGGGCACTTGTTCTTTCAGCTTTAGGATAATCCTTTGAACTCTCTATGTTGAACCTTTGAACTGTCTATGTTGAACCTTTGAACTATTGAACCATTTTGGTTCAAGGTTCAATGGTTCAATGGTTTAATCACTTTATTGCTCTTTATATGGAGCTTCCTTTGAACTATTAAACCATTGAACCTTTGCTCACCACCCTTTGCAAGGGTACTTTGGCCTATGGGCTTTGGGGCACTCCTTTGAACCAACCACTTGAACTGACTGATTGAACCTTTGAACCTTTGAACCATTTTGGTTCAAGGTTTAATGATTCAACAGTTCAATGGTTCAAGCACTTTCTTGTGTTCTATTCATTCACTTGACTACTTGAACCAATCGCATTGAACCAACTGCATTGAACCTTTGAACCTTCCTTTGGAATCATCTGTCACTTCTTCTTTCTTTTCTTGAAGCTACATTTCATTGATGTTATCAAGTGACATGTGGCATCTTCCACTATGAAATAGGTGAGGACACTTGGTAGCTTCAGCTAGGCTTTGCAAAGGACACATGGCGCGTTCCACTGCTTTGAAAGTTATTAGAAATTATGTCTCGATAGATGACATGTGGTGGCTTCTAATGCACTTTGTAAGGGACACATGGCACATTTTGCTACAACATTTTGAGGGACTGTGCTGCATTCTGCTACAACATTATGAGGGACATGTGGCAACTTTTGGGCTTTTATTTCCTCGATGGGTTTTCTATTTTGGTGAACTTTTCCTTCAGACAAAAAGTTTGAAGGAATTATTTTAGACAATTTGTTTGAAGGAAATCTTCCTTTGCTTTGCCTCTACTTTTTGTCAAGTTTTTTGTTTGGCTTTCTTCCTAGGTGAGTTCCTTTAGACAAAAAGTTTGAAGGATTCTTGCCTTAACCATTTTACCCCATTCTTTTTCAAAGGAATTCCTTATGTCTGCCTTTGCTCACTGCCCTTCGCAAGGGCACTCAGCTTGGTTCACTGCCCACTACAAGGGCACCTTTTCCTTTGGCTTTGCCTTAGTCAAATTTTTGCTAATCTCAAAAGGTGACACATGGCAGTATCTGCTATGAAATAGGTGAGGACACGTGGCAGCATCCACTTAACTTATAGAGGATTTGGATGCCTTTTGAGAGTCCCATGGAAGAAGACATGTGGTGGCTTCTGCTAAGCTTTAGAAACATTGTAGAAACACTTGGGATTCACTTAGATTCATACAGATGTTGACACTTGGCACATTCTATTTATCTTACAAGGGACACATGGCAAGTTCCACTACCTTGAGAAGAAAATCATAATGTGTCTCGACAGATGACACTTGGCAAATTTCATAGTTTCTTCATGATAGAAAAAATGACTAAGTGTTAAACCTATTTCTCTCCTATAAAGCTTGTAGAAACTAACTTGCAAAGTCTATAGAAATGAGCTTGTAGAACTAGTAGAGTCTATAGAAATGAATCGATAGAAATGAGTCCATAGATTCAAGCCTGCAGAGTCCATAGATTCAAGCCTAAAAAAGCTTGAATAATGAAGAATTTGAATGCCTAGAATAATTTTTGAGAAGGGAAGAGAGGATTTTGGTCTGTTGGACCATAATAGTTCAAATGTTGTTCTAAAAATGAGTGATATTTTTAGGGGACAACAGGGTGAAAACACAATGATACTAAAAAAGTAGTCAAAATCATTGAAAATACAAGTGGGATGGCATGCAATGATTTTCTCAAAGGTTTTTATAAACATTATACCCTGATAGTGGCAATTTGGTGTGATAACACAATTATTTACCCAAAGGTGGTTATAATCATTGAGAAGATGGAGCTACCCTAGTTAGGATAGACAAATAAGATAATAACATGCCCCTATATAGGTAGAAAAAGTAAAGTGGTGACAACATAATGATTTCACCAAAGCCTGTTATAATCATTGAGAAATGTAGGTATAATGGTGTACAATGATTTACCCATAAGTATTTATAATCATTAGACATTGATTATGGAAAACATGATAAACTTGGTTGAGGATGATGATAATTGAACGTAGAGGGTAATGATGAATTAGAATAACCTACTAGTAGGGAGATGCTCATCTAAACTAGTAAAGGTTTAAATTCTTTCAAATAAAATTACTCTGTTTGGGATATGATTGGGATGAAATTGGGATGTCAGTGTCAAAGAGAGGCCACCATTGTTGAATAAACTTCTTGAAGTTGAGGTTTACTTTAGCACATGTTGGTAGGGATCATGGTATAACATCATGAGGACTTGGCCAAAATATGCATGAGGACTAACTCTCATAATTTAATACTCAAAATAAAAAAATGCATTAATGATAGAAACCATGATGAAAATGTAAACATATTAATATAGATGGATTCAAGTGTAAGTGTGGGCAAGGAATCACCCAATGAGCACACATAAACCAAATCAAGGCAATAGTGCTAAAATTAAAAAAATAGGCAGACAAATAAACAAAATAAGTAGAAACAAACAAACAAACAAACAATGCAATAGAAACCATACAAACATTACCCATGTAAAATAGGTGATAACTTAAAAAACAAACAAAATGGAGGAATAAAGAAAAAGAAGGGGGTGGTCGAGCTATCCCCATATACACTAGGCAAGTGGGTGCTACCTACATAGTTTCATGAATATAATATATAATAAAAAAGTTCAAGCCAAATGTAGTTCTCCAAGGGAATGGGAAGAATATGATAACTAAGGAAAATAAATAGAATGGATGTGATAGAAGAATAGGAATGGTCTTGCAAAATGGCAAGCGCATGAGAGAAAAGGACAAATAGGATGGGGAAACTTAATGATAAGTGATTTTTTTATAACTTAGTAAGGGTTCCTAGAATCCTTAAGGCAAAGAAGTGGTCAACAATTTTGTTCTTTTCTAATGATTTTTTGAAATGTTGTTAGAATTGTTTGAAGTATCTCAACTCAATCGAGAATGACAAGACACTAAATGGTTAGGTTATTCAGAAAATGGTGAGAGCATGGCTTTGGTTTCTAATATAATGGTGAGAGAATGGATTAGGTTACTCACAAAATGGTGAGAGCATGGCTTAGATTACTCATAAAATGGTGAGAGCATTCAAACTTAAGTTACTCACAAAATGGTGAGAGCATGGTGGAAATGGGTGACTAAGATGACCTCAACAAGTAGTGAGTGCTACCTACATAGTCCCAAAGTAGGACCTCAAGTCACTGTAGTTCCACCCTTATAGTAGAGGAATTTGACTAGTACAATAGTCAATTCAAATAAAATAGGCACAATTGGTAAAAAGACAAAGCGTGGCATATGAAGTGGTATGTTGTTAGGTCAAGGCTTTATGTTTTCACTATTTTTCCCATAGGTGGTTATAACTAGGTCATAATGGCATAGGTCAATGGTATTAATTTTCCTAAAGGTGGTTATAATTAGTAGCAAGATCAGTGGTAAAAAAAGACTACAAAATGAAGGATGCAACTGCTAAAACTTCTATCACACTATCCCAAGATATACTCCCTATCTAAAATACTTGAACTAACTAATGAAATGATTAGATACCTCAATGCTAAAACTATGTAATGAATGATAAAAACCAAGGTCAAATAGACTAGGTTTTTAGAACACGTTGGGTCGATAGGTCAAAAGTAGAAAGTGGATATGGAAAAAAAGATGAATAAGGATGGTATTTGTATAAAGAAGAATAGTGATAAAATAATATAACTGAAATGGTCCTTATAAACAATACACCTTATCATTCAAGCATAGTACCACTCGAGATGAATAATATTCATTAGCTCTAGAAGTTCATTGCCATCTGGTGTGGTAAGCTTGTATGCTCTTGATCCATAATCTATAGTGATGATGAAAGGCCCTATCCAGTTTGGTTTGAATTTTCCTTTATGTTTCTTCTTAGCCTTGCTATTCTTTTGGTTTTATTTAAGAACAAGATCACCAAGTTTAAATGTTCTATACTTAACACACTAATTATAGTGGCTTTTGAGTTAGTTCTAATATGCTTGAATATTATTGAGCGTGGATATGTGTTTTTCATCAAGTAGATCTAGCTCTTATAGGTGAGCTACTCGATAGTCATGATCATCTAGGACATGCTTAAAATAGATGTGTAGTGAAGGAAATTCAACCTCAATAGAAATGATAGCTTTAGTACCACAAACAAGTGAGTATGGAGTGGCTCTTATGGGGGTGTGATGATAGGTATGGTATGTCCAAAGGGTAAGGAATATTTGGAGGTGTCAATCATGGCTGACATCATTAATAATATTTTTGAGAATGTTGACAATAGTTTTGTTGTATACCTCAGCTTAGCCATTACCTTGAGGGTAATATGCTATATAAAAATGTTGGGTGATGTTGTATTTAGTACATAACTGGTCTATATCTTTGTTCTTGAATGATCTTCTATTATTAGATATAATGTAAAAGGGGATACCATAGTGGTAGATGAGATGGTTGAAGATGAATTTGGAAATTTAATTTCTAGTCATGTAAGTGAGGGGTATAGCTTCAACCCACTTAGTGAAATATTCAATAGTGGCAAGGATATGTTTACGGCCATTAGATGAAGTGGGGTTAATCTTCCCAATGAGGTCAATTCCCCATGTAGAAACTAGCCATGGTGTCAACATAAGTTTTAGAGTATTTATTGGGGCATGATGTTGACATTTGTTACATTTATTTACATATGTAGTGGCATCTACATCCATTGTAGGCCAATAATAACCAGTACACAAGAGCATTTTGGATAGGACTACCCTACTAGAATGAGTTCCACATACTCCTTCATGAACTTCTCTTAACATAAGTATAGACTTTATCAAAGTTTAGCAATGAAGCCAAGTTCCATCAAAACTATGATGGTAAAGAGTGGATCCAAGTAGAGTATAGCAAGCAAAATGATGAATTAAGGCTTTGCTTTGTTTTTGAGAGAGGGTAGGTGTTAAAACTTGGTCATGAAGGTAGTTGTAAATTTCTAAGTACTAGATAGAATTAGGACCAATCATATCACAAATCATGAAAACAGTTGAAGGTTCATGAGCTAGTGCTGACAAATTTTCAACAAAGAATTGATACTCTCTAGCTTTATCTATTTATCAAATTAGAGAGCCAATAGTAGCCATGGCATCTATAATTCTATTACTATCCCTTGGTATGTTCTCAAACTAAACATTGGCAAGCTGATTTTTAAGAGTGTCAACCATGGCTTTATATGTACTAGTTTATCATCTTTGGTCTGAAAATGATCTATGACCTGATTGATGATTAACTAAAAATCACCATAAACTTGAAGATGAGATATATTCTAATGCACTACTTGTCAAAGTCCTACAAAAAGTACTTTATACTTGGCCATATTATTTGTACAAGGAAAGTTGATTCTAAATGATTTAGGGATTATATCCCCATATGTTGTAATAAATAATAGGCATACCCCTGATCCATGTGCAGTGAATGAACTATCAAAATACAATTTGTAGGGCTAATCCTCAATGGTTGTGTCCTTGATGGTCATGATGGATTCATCAAGAAATTGAAATGTGAGTGGTTGGGTGTCTATGAGAGGTGTTTCAACAAGTTGATTTTCAAGAACTTGTCCTTTGATTGCTATCTAATTAACATATTATATGTCAAACTCAATGAAAAACATGATCCATTTAGCCATTCTACCTTTCAAAGCTATTTTAGATAGTTGATACTTGAGCAGATCTACTTTTGAAATGATTTTTGAGCTAAAAAAACTATGGCTAGACAATCTTTTTCAATAGGTGCATAGTTATGTTCATATGTAACCAAGGTACAACTTAGGTAGTATACAACATGCTCTTCTCCATTATCATCATGTTTAGCCAAGAGTGCCCCTAGAGTATGGCTGGTAGATGATAAGTATAACAAAAATGGATTTTATTAAATAGGAGATAATAAAATAGGTAGATTGACAAGATAATCTTTGAGATATTGAAAAGCTATTTGGTAGTGATCATCCCAATGAAATACAACTCCTTTCTTCAAAAGGTGTGTAAATAGATGGCAATTATCTACTAATTGAGAGATGAAACATTGGATTGACTAGATCTTACCCTATAAACTATGAAGTTTCTTTAAATTGGTTGGTGGCATCATCTCGATTATATCATGAAATTTACCTAGATTGACTTCAATATCTCTACCAGACATGATGAAGCTAAATAATTTACTTGAGGTTACACCAAACACAAATTTCTTTGGATTTAGTCTAAATTTGTACTCTTGTAGTCTTTCAAATATCTTGTGTATCACTACTAGATGGTCAACCCTAGTTTTGGATTTTCCTAATATGTCATCATTATAGTCTTCAACAATATCATGCATCATATCATGGAATATGATAGTCTGGCCCTTTGATATGTAGCTCAAACATTCTTAAGGCCAAATGGCATCACTTGATAATAAAATGTTCCCCATGGAGTGGTTAATGTTGTTTTATGTTGATCTTTTATTGTTATTTTAATCTAATTGTATCTTGAAAATCCATCCATAAGTAAAATCATTTCATAACCTACCATAGAATTGATGATCATGTTGATACTAGGCAAGGGAAAATCATATTTAGGACAAGCTTTGTTGATGTCTCAAAAATTAGTACAAATTATAATCCCTTCAAGCTTTTTACTTATAGGTACAACATTAGAGATCTATTTAGAGTAGTTAATAGATCAGATACATCCTGCTTCTAAGAGTTTTTTCAACTCTTTCTTTACCAATACAATAATATGAGGATGCATCTTATGAAACTTTTGTTTTACCAATTTAGCATAAAGATTAACCACAAGGTGGTGCAGAACCAAGGCAGGGTCTAAACTTGGCATGTCAGAATAGACCCATGCAAAAATATCTACAAAATCTCTCGATAGAGATTCAAAGACATCACATTCTTCCTTAGTGAGAGATATTCCTAGTTTTATCCATTTTAGGTCTGATGGACTAGAAGGGTCAAACCATCTTCTAGGATAGTAGGGAATGACTTTAAATGTTGGACTATGTCAGGGTCCTCTGTTAGTACTTGCTCTTCAACTTCTCTTAGTCATGATGAATCTGAATCCCCTAATGGGAGATCTGACCATGTAACAAAAATAGTTAAAAATTCTTGGAGAATCTGATCAAATACTTGGTGTTTCTTAAAACTAAACTCAGATCTATAGGTAAGTTCATTGTTAGTGGTCTCCTAGTCTAAATTTGAAGAAGAATGAACACACCCATCTAATAGCACCTGAGATAGGTTTTCACCACTAGACTAGCCTTTATCTTTAATTTTTCCATGGTCATAAAGTGCCTCAAAGAGGTTTTCACTTTAGGACCTCAATGTTTTACTAATTTATTTTTGGCTAAGGTTGTTCACTCACTCTCCAAAATAAGCTACAAGATCTAGTGTGATTGTGAACCCTGATTTGTGATCTCCTAATAGAACATTGTCTCTAAGGCCCAAAAATTCATAGAATGCCTCATCATTCTAGAACTCATCAATTTGTAGACTAGATTCCTATTGGTCCCAATCTATCACTTGGGGATAATATAATGGCAATGGATTATGATGAATGGTTAGGGTAAGGGTAAAAATGACATTGTTATCAAATAGGTTGGTTTTAGCTAGGTTATCAAAGGTAAGGCTATGATCAAACTCTTCTTCACTATCGACATCATCATCACTAGTCACTGGTGATGGAGTTTGAATAAGATATGTAGGGTAACCCATACGTGGTTTAAATCCAAGACCATAAGGTCTTTCATACTTAGTCATGGAAATTGGCTCGATGGTTCCTTATTGATTTGGTATAAGGCTTCTTCCTTTATAATTGTGACACTCCATGATCCTATTAGGAATAAAATACTTGGCACTTTTATAAAAATCAGCTTGGTTGTCATTGTATAACCATGAGTCATCCCTTTCAAGAGGTTCAAGTCCTAGGCTAGATGTTGGTAAAAATGTGATATGTCCCTTATCTTTTTTATTTTGTTTTCAATGCATATGTGGGATGAATTTAGGTCACCCAAAGGTTTTCAAATTATGAGGAAAATTGGTGATATGAAACATATCATGGGTCACATATTCTCCCAGTCTATTATCTGAAATGGTGAAATAATTAGAAGCTTCAAGAGGTGGTATGTGGGAAAGAGAATCCAAGGTATTAGGATCTATGCCATTATCTAGTGGAAGATTAATAAGTATGGCCTTTCTTTTCTCCTATTTAGAACTTGGATTCATACCATATTGATAATTATAACTTTGAAATTTAGTCTTAAGATACTTTTAGTATTCATATGGGTGTAAATCTCCTAGAATATTCACTTCCATCCCTGAGTGGGAAAACTTGATACATTGGTGTAGTGTTGATGGGACTGCATGGATCTTATGTAACCAAGGCCTACCTAGAAGCATGTTGTATGATAAATCAAGGTCTAACACATGATAAAGTGTATCATGGGTTAGAGGCCCAATGATAATTTGCAAGCTAATAGTGCCTTATGACTCTCTTCCCTAATTATCAAAGGATTTAATAGTTATTATTTCTAGATGGAGATCTATCATTATGTACCCAAGAAACTTGATGAGATTTAGAGATACTATGTTGAGGCTAGATCCATTGTCTATAAGGACACATGTCACTTTATTCAATCTAATACAAACTTCTATGTATAATGGGTTATTATGGAGTGGGCCAAGGGAAGACATATCATTTTGGTTGAATATAAATTATTGGGATGGAGCTAGGTGTCCAACAAAAGATTGAAAGTTATCAAGGGATGTGTCACTAGCAACAATGGATTGGGTCAAAAACTCATTCAAGATGATTTTGTGGATTATTGACATCCACAACAAATCTAAAATATGAATTTATGCTAGTGTCTTCTACAATTGTTACACAATATCAAACTTCTTGTCTTGGTCAATAGTGAATGGTTTATTCTAAGGCTGAACAGTTGATTAGATGACAGGAAATGTGGCAGATGGTTGTGGGCCTAGGATAGTAATCTTAAACCTCTAAGTTATGATTACACAATTAGAATTAAATACTAGATCGTTATTTCTAACCAATATTGGAATTGGTGTGGCACCAGATAGGACAAGTCTTGATTACTATTGCACTTGCATGTGGTCATGTGGCAAGGACAAGTTGTCGCTATAAGATCCAAAAGGGGAAGTCATAGTTTTCTAGTTTGGCTATATGCACTCCTAGGGCAAAGAAGGATTATCTATGTGATTTGGCTTAATATTATTATTTTTTAATGAGGTAGATTGATTAGTGTTTGGTCTAGGATTAATAGAGATGGTATTAATGCTACCCCCTATAATATGACCTACAACCCTATTGTAGTCATGTGCAATTGCATGGTAGGTTTGTTGGTTATTACTATTTTGACCTTGGTTTTGTCCATTATTCAATCATTATGGGTTCTACTACTAATTTTGTTGGTTTTATTAGTTTGTCCTTTGATTTTGATACTACTAATTTTGCTGCTATACTGACTATTGTTGGTGCTAATTATTCTACTGTTATTGATTGTTATGTTGATGAAAGGGGTTTTGATAGATCCCAAGAGTTTGATTGAAAGTGGAAGCACCATTATCTAATTTTATCTCCCCATTCTCCAACATATCCTTAATTAAATGTTTGATTTGGACACATCTTCATAGATTATGCACATTGACTCGATGATAGTCATAGAATTTGTTTTCATGGTACCAATCAGGATAAGGAATGCCTTATGGATAATGTTTTGGTATGGGCTAACTAATTAGACTAGTATAATCAAGCTTATGAAATAAAAACTCAATAGGTTCTCTTAATTCACTAAAGACACAACATGTAAGGATGATTATTTTAGGAGGGGTTTGCAATGGTAAAGGCTACTATATTTATTGTGTAAGTCTTGGTTGTTGCACTTGAAACATTGGTTGGAGAGCTTGTTGGGTAGGAGTAAGTTAAAAAGGTGGTGTAGGTGATGTATACATAGTTTAGACATGATGAGATTTAGTTACTCCATTTCCCACAACATTCCTATTACAATTGAATTACTACAGTCTTTCATGATTATTGGCCTGTGATGGTTGCCATGCTTACACTTGGATGGGATGTTGGTCATTTCCCTAATTAGTAATTTTATTTTTATTAGTTTAATTAATCTTAATGACTTATTTATTGATGAGCACCCTCTCAATCAATAAACCTTTATCAATGATCTCTTTGAACATATGTACACATTATAATTGCAGATGATAAGCTATCTCACTATACAAATTTTTAGTAAACATAGCAACCAATTGTTTATCTAGTAAACTATGGGTGAAATAGCTTGCAAGGGCTCTCCATCACTATAAATAACTTGCAAAACTCTCCCTAGCTTTTTTCTTTGCTTGTGTCAGGTCCCACTAATGAAATCTCATGTTTGAGATTATAAGAAAAGTGTTGCACAAACTTATCAAAAAGATCATCAAAATCCACTACTGAGTTTTTGTGTAACTTAAAAAACCACTCCAAGGCTTGTCCAGCCAAGATCCTTGGAAACAATAACAAAAGGTAAATGTCATTATATGCCACTGGTTGACGTGTGAAAAAGAATTTGGTCAAATGAGTCTTAGGATCACCTTTCCCTTTGTATTTATCAAATTTTGGTGGTTCATATCCTAAAGGAAATGGTATCTACAAATACTTCATATAAATGGATAGGAATATATGTCATCTAATTTGAGCTTTTTGGGCTACTTCCTAGCTTAAATGGTAGTAATTGCATCCTTCATCTATTGCAATTCTTGGGATAGGATATTGGATGGAATATTGGTTTGAGGGAGAATTTGGGTTTGGATAGATGGTTGGGAGGTTGCAAGTGGAACACTTTAACCAAGGTATGATGGAGATACTTGTTGGGGTATATTGGTTTGGTTGGGGAATGGACCAGGAATACGTATATGTGGATTATGATGTACTTAAAACTACACATTTAGCTGCATGATATTCTCGTTTGGGTTGGTGATAAAGGTTTGACATGGGGGATTTTGTGGTTGGGATGGAGGGATATAATTATACTATGCCTATTATGGTTGAAAAGGGACATGTTATCGACTAATCAAACTTTGTTGTTGAGTGGTAACTTGTGGACCAAGACCCTATCTCTGGATTTGTGGCACATTTTGAACCAATGGTTGTCTAGCAGGTACCTAAGAAACATGAGGACGTCCTTGTTTCATGAATACCTTTGAGGAAGTGAAATTAGGTTATAGATTTGACATTTATTATTGACCAATACTTACATGTTGTTGACTATTCAATGCTTGGTTTTGGATTGGCATATTATTCTATGACTAAAGAGGTATGTTCATCATTATCTAGTGGGGTGGAACATTTATTGCCCCTAATTGAGCTAGTAATATATTCATCCTTTGTTGTATTGATATACAATATTTTGACTATTCTTGTGAAATACTACTCATTACCTATTGAGGGGGAGTAGGATTTGTCACATTCTATCATTGAGGTGTGATATTGTTCATTATTTGATTACCTAACCCTATAGGTTGTACACTTGAGGAAGCAACTGGTTTGAGGCTAGGGTGTAGAAACCCCTACTCCTTGGTATGATGATCTACTCATGGGATTAACTACATGAGCATGTTATTGGCTAGCTGTTTATAAATTATTACCACTTTGATTGGGACTGGATGTTATTTGCACATTGTCCACTACATTTGGCTCACTATTTAGTGTATAGGCTGAAGACACGTTTTCAATAATGGGCATATGAATCAAGATATATACTGAAGAAATTTGTATAAATGGGTCATAGTTTAGATTCTCTTTTCCAATTAACTCTATCAACACTCTTGTTAAAGGAACTAGGTCAATAAGAGGCTTATTTACCATGTTCATCTAATTGAAATCACATGTTGTATTTAGATATGTTTGATATGTTATCTAAATTTGGTTAAAGTTCTCTTCCATGATGTTTTTATTTTGATTAGATATATTAGGATCTTAGTACATTGTTTGGATTAGAGCTATAGGATTACTAGAAGAATCCTATTGATCATGAATGATATTATGGGGCACTCTTACTAGACTTGGTAAACTTTCATGGGGTAAGTCTACTGGAAACTTAGCCCCTACCTCTATGGCTCTAACCAAAATCTCATCTTTGTTCTTTAACAAATGCCACTCAAATAAAAATGGATCATACATGGAATCCATATTAGTAGAATACAACTATTGAAGTATTGGCTCATCTACTATAGGTATTGTAGCTAAGTATTATGTGGTTTGTTCTTGGTTTTATTCTATGTAAGGAGGTGTGTTAACCAAATAGTTAGCCAATGGATCTTGGCTTTGTTCCCATAATTGAGTATTATAAGAGGGATAAGAATCCATCTCATAAGCAATATTATATGCATAGGAGTCTTATAGCATTTCTTCCTGCACAACCATATTACTAATCCTTAGATTTTACATGAGTCCACTACGAGTGTAGGAATACATGTTGGGATCCATATTCAATGCTTTGTGATAAAAGGTCAAGGAGTTCTAAAAACTCTAAAAAAAGACAATATCTAAAATAGATGATGTCCCAACTTGGTCTAAATTTGTCAAAAGGTTTATGCATAGTTTTATGAGGAAACTAGCTAGCGTGAAGTATCTAATATTTCACTATTCACACAAAGATAAGCAAGTAAATGAACCTAAAATCAAAATGCCAAAATCTAAGGTTGAAGTGTTTCAAATCAGTCTAATCTAGGAATTTAAAAGTTGCTAGGTCTTTTAGACAAACATGACATCAAAATCTAGGCTCAAACAAGGCATGTGTTAGGAATCTTGGCTAAATGAAATCAAAAGCTAGACTTTTAAAATAGATGAAAGTTTTAATCTAACAGATTTGAAACACTTTTAACAAACTCTAGGAATTTGATTCTTGGACATGAATTTGGTCAACTAGGTATAAGGTATGAAATAAAAGGATCTTTATCTATAGTTTATTTTCTCACAAAAAATGGTATACAATTGGGTTCTTTTAGAAAAACAAGCTAGACAAAAGTAAATAGTATAACCATTTTAGGCAAAAGATCATAACAATACACTCGGATTGGTCTGAAAATGTAGGAACAAATTTAAAACTCTATGCAAGAGGGTCTATGAAACAATGTTTGAAATTTTTTGGGTAGTGTAGGGATGCTATACTACCCACAAAGTATGATAGAAAAGGTTTTTTTCAAAAACTCTCCAAGGCAAAGACATTTTCCTACAATTTTGATAGCATAACACTACCTTTCTTGACTCAAAATGTTGGGGTGTATAGATTTAGAGTGAAAATGTTTAGAAAAAAATGTCTTAAGTATATTTAGTGATGATAATGATTATAAGTCTTAAATGGCCTTCAACCCAAATTGGAAATTAAACCTAGGTTCCCTCAATTTTAGTGAAAATGGTGAATCCACTTACACATCAACCCTATGAACTTGTAAAGGTGTAATTCTGAATCTAGATTATAAATAAAGGACTTAAGTAACTTTGGTAAAGGTATAGACTCAATTGGGCAGCATAACTGCACCAAAGTGGATGATATGACTCTCAAGCTTTTGATGAACTTTTTGAATAAGGCAAATTGATGATCTTACGTGGGTAGCATAATTCCTCTTTATTCAAAAGAGAATGTGGACTATGTGTTTGGTTTTGGATTATTTGTTTACACTATCTTTTAAATCCAAACAAGACTTTCATCTAAGACAAGACCAACTAATTAACCATTCTTAGATCCTAAACTGACAAGGTTACTTGGTATTATTGGAATCCATCAATATACATCATTTGAGAGGATTTAAATTGTTCATCCAGAAGTAAATATACATTATATAGTAGGGTTTTTACATCCCCCCTTCTCTCAAATGATAGTATTATGAAATGAACCTTGAGGTGTACCTTGCATGAATAATACTTCCACATCAAGTGGGGTTTTATCTAATATCTAACAAGTTTTTAAATGATCTAGGGGGATCAATTGTATAATGACTTTCATGCCAAACAATGCAAAATAAAAGCATATATTTTGGGTCTGTATCACTTGGCTTATTATAAAAAAGTCTAGTCCTTTTTACAACTACTACATCTTGTTATTCACTCAGTGTAGTATGATGTCCAAAGTGCCACTACATCTTGTGTGCAACTCCAAAGGAGCCAAATGAAGTCAATGCTGGTAGATTTAACCCTAGGTCAAAGCTTCCCTAGAGAACTTGTGGGAGATGATGAAGTCCCCCTTGTAAGCCAAGATGCATAAACAAATAAAACATGAAAGTAGAAAGACTTTAGGGTCATTTTCAAGGTCAGCTAAACTTTGATGATTTTTTAGGGAGTGCTTTAGATGACTTTCTTTCTAAGCCTTTGACTAGGATATTTGCAATAAGAATGGTGCTTTTGATTCCAAGGGTTCCTTATAGGGGATAAATGAAAGAGCATACATTCTACATTCATCTCTTTGCCAAACAAAATCTAACTAAACAACTATTATAAACAAAAATTGATAAGTGTGTTTAATTTTATACCCAAATGAAAGATTTGGTGGTGTTCATTTGACCCATTGGTCTTAGTTGGAAACTTTGAAAAAAACATTAAATAAAAAAATCTGAATTCTTTGTTAAAGACCCAAAACAAGGTTCCTAATTGATTTTTAAGCATGTAAAGGTGATTTAAACATGTTTTGAATAAATTTCAAGCCTGGTCCTATAGCAAAATTGTTATCATGTCCTTTAGATTTGAATCTCTTTTTAGTTTAGAATAATGAACTTTGAAAAAGTAGCTCGTGGGTCTATGTTTTTGGAAAAACACAGTGACCAATGTCAGTTATTACCATTGACATCATTTACTATCTAGCTAAGATCTAACCAATGTTGGTTAAGTCAAGTAACCTATGTTGGTATTACTTGTCGATGTTGATTACTGTGTAAAAATTGTGGCAACCAAAAATGGCAAAATAAAGTTAAAAAATCAATGTCTAAGAGTTTTAAGGGCTCAAATAAATATTTTAGAGTTGAAAAATGATCTCCTTTAGGTGTGAGATGCATCTAGTCCCACCGGGCATGCCATTATGTGATCTATAATTTTGACTCAAGAGAGGATGGTTAGTATGGTGTTAGTTCCAAAATGAAAACAAAATTAAATAAACACACTAATAATGTAACATCTATAGGCCTAAACACTAGGGAGAACTTAGTTAACAAAAGGAAATGACAAGTACAACTAAAAATCAAGGAATCAAATATAAGAGTTCCTTCACCTTCCTTAGATGCTCTAAATGCCTTTGTAGTGGTGGCTTGCTCAGCTTGTGATCATGAAGTCCTTGGCAATGGAAGCTTGGCTACCTCCATCTCTCCTTATCACCTTTAGCTTGTGGATTGGCTTGGCTTGGAATCAATTTGGCATGGTAACTTTGCATAATAAATTCCTTGAAGATATTTAATCATAATAACTTTTCACCAAAATAGATTATAAATGATGTTGTGAGGCTTCCTATTTATAGATTTTTGGATTTGATCATAATCAACCTCAACCATCCATCTCAATATTGAGATGTGTGGTTGAGGATTAATTCAATTTTTAGAATTAAGTTTTTAACTATCTTCATCATGAAATTATAATAAGTCTAAATTAAGGGTCATGGAGTGCATCATGGAAGGCATTGATGAGGCATGAGAGGCATGAATCTTGATATTTATGGCATTTATGGCCTAGGGATGTCTTCTCAAGAAATGAGGTCACTTGATGATGCAACTATTTAATATTAATTTTCAAAATAGATTATTCAACAAGTTTCCATAGAATTATTCATTAGGCCTTGATTTGGGTTAATTAGCTCTTAAGCATGATTAAGCACATTGTGCACAAATTACCCAGATTAATCAAAATGCTTTGTTATTAGTCCTAAATTTGATTAGATTAGAATTGGAAGGCACTGAAAGATATGTTAGAATTGTATTCTCATTTAGAATATTGGAAACAATAAATAACAAAGGCATGCCTCTTGTGTAGAAGATTTGATAGGAAAGAGTAGTCTAGAGCACGTGGGTGAAAAATTCATATTTTGACTCAAAATAATCTGATCAAAGTTAGCTAACTCATAAATTGCATTACCTTATTTAGTGATACCCTAGCCAAAATTGGCACTTGAATATGTTAGTTTCACATCATTTAGCATTTTTTAGTGTTTTTAGGCCAAATTATGCATTTTGGGTGTAAATTGGCCAAAAGCCTGATTCGAGGTTATCAATGGCTAGATTTAGGTGTCTACATAAATCATTGTAAAATTGAAATTTTATTTTATCATGTACATGTTACATGCTTTTTTAAATTCAATTTGACTATTTATTATTTTCTTAGCTTTTCATAAACATTTCTAGACCATAGTTAGAACTATAAATTATAACTACCACATGTAACAATCATGCATAGATTTGCAAGATGAGGTGACCCCTCGCCAAGATCAACATATACCATTATACCACCCAAATTTATTTTTTGTTATAAAATTTTGGAATATAGATTAGTGATCCAATTTTGGTTATCAAATGAAATGTTCAAGTATTTGCTTTCCACTATTATGTTATTAGTTGTTATTTTCTATAGTTGTTTTATTTCAATAATCTTTAATGTACCAAATGTTGCAAATAAATTATTGACTATTTTGATTAATCTGTTAATCCTAGATGTGTAATAATTGTTAAATATGGGTAAATATATTGATTAAAATAGTTAAGTTAGATTGAATCATATTTTTGGATGTTTATTTGTGTTTTCTTGGTGTAGCTTTTTGAGTGTGTGTTACAACTGCCTTAGATAATTCATTCGCCTGAGCCATAATCTCTTGATTGAAGGGTGTGCAATAGCTTCCCTAATAGGAGACACCTTTGTCTAAGGCTATTTGACTCCCTACATCTCTATTCACCTAGACTCTATAATCATGTCCAACTGCTTGTGTATAATTGCTACTAGCAACAAGTACTAGTTTTAAGAAAATATAGGTCTATCTAGAAACAAACTAGGGGAATAATTCTTGAGACCCATAGAGATTTATCTTCTTCCTTACCTTGCCCTCTCTTTTGTTTTTTGTTACAAAGTTTTACCTACTCTAGGTTATAAGCTAGTCACCCATCTAACTCATATAGGAACTAAATCTGTTAGAAGGCCACACCTCTATCTAAAAAACATTGTCAACAACCTACATGCCCTACTAGCTATTCCATCTATAGGTTATCAAAGAACATATACCTAAAACTCATGCCCTATAGTGGATTTTACCTCCATTGAGATCCTAAAAAATTATAGGCCACCTTGTTATGGTTGTGGTATACACAAAACCCACATCAATAGTTTCACAAGTGTTAGAAGGAGGGTCCTGAGTTTCCTCCCAATAATAGAAGTTAGTATTTGTGTAGAGTTGCACTAGAGTCACCTAAGAGAGTGATCAGATCTAATTCCTAAGTTGGTTTATTATTATCACCCTTAGCAAGCCATAAGAGATCTAGATCTGTTCAAACAACTCTAGTTTAGAACAATCCATCTCCATTAAAGCACCTTTTACCCATAAGGAACCCATTACTTGTTAATCAACCAGTGGCCTAAAAATAGCCTTGGTTAGTTGGATATACCATTTTCATCCTAGGGGGCATTCATGATTTACCCTAGAACCCCAAAAAATATCTACCATCTTTTTCTCCTTTAAGGCCAAGGACTGCAAAAGAGCATATTAAATCTGATTTAAGGTTAATGTATGTAGTTGACGAGGATGTTGCATGTTGGTTATTACCTTTTACTTCAATGGATGATACTTATGATTGGTATTTGAATCCCAAAAAAAACATCGTTACCAATTGGGAGGATCATCAAACAACTTTTCTTTCATAGTTTGGACAGGTCACCAATCTTGGATTAGTATATCAACACTTCACCAGCATGAAGAGGGAACCTAATGAACCCATCCTTGATTTCAATGCAAGATGGAAGAAGATGTACAACTAGTTGATCTTGAGGTAAAAAATACAATTGACATTAGCACTAAAAATTTATAAGAACACATTAGATCCCATTACCATTGTGTTCTTGAGAAGAGCACTTGCTACCAATACTTTAGTGTTTTCATTTTGAAGAAGCCATTAACATTGATAGACAACTCAATCTATAGACACCTGGTGTACCTAAAATCAATGATGGAATTTTAGTACTCAATCAAATACCATATGTGAATTAGAATGTTTCTGCATACAATCAAAATCAGCTATACATGTTGCCTCCATTATCACAAATGACACAACCAAATTTTGACTATCTAAATAATCACATGATAGGAAACAATCACCAACAGAAGCAACATGCAATTTCACTTCTTATGGCTATTTTACAAGGTGATTATTACAAAAAAATTGAATTGGATTATATTCATAAGATGGTTCAAAAATTGAGTAATGATTTTTTAAATATGCAACAAAATCTAGGAAACACCAATGCTCAGATGGGTAACTAGAACACTGGGTTCTAAAGATATAACTAGCTATTTAACATGCCTACAAATAATATAAAGAAACCTAGTAGACTCCTAAAAATAAATATCATTGAAAAAAATCTCCCTAATTGGTATAGGATACACAATATTCCCTCACATGGTGAGCTTTATTATGTTAAGTTCTATACAACATTCAAAATCTTTCAGAGGGAAGTGACTAGGTAGGATCATATAAATAATCTTCTAGTATCTCATCAAGACCCTAGATATTCTAACATAGACATGTTCTTTGAGACTCATGAATTTCCCTTCTTAGAAGAAGATGACAATGAATTTGAAGATAATGCAAATGAAGTTCATGATTTCTATCATTTTTAGAAAGGTGCATATAATTTGAGGAACAAGTATCCTTTGACTACATCAACTCCTCCAAACACCACATCAATTCCACCTAATCCCAACATAGATAATAATATATCCCCTCCAAAGGGAATTATCTCCTATGAAGCAAGGATGAATTGAAAAAATCTAGAGGATACAACATTGTGGAAGATATGAAAAAAATAAAGCCAAATATCATGCTTCATGTGTTATCCCAAATCACTGAACAAAGGGAGTATCTATAGAAGTCTATCACTAAGAAAAACCCTATGGATAAAATTAGAATTAATTTAGATAAAGCAAAATAAGTGAAAGTAGTTAATATCAATGTCATCTATAAGAGTAAGCCCAAAGTACCACCATTCCTATAGACCATCAAAACATTTAGTAAGAATATTCATAACTGCTTTGTTGATTATGGAGCATCTACAAACATTATGCCTACTTCTATATTTAAAAATATTGGGCTTACTCCTAGTCCATCAAAGAGATCAGTCTCTCAGATAGATAAGATGGTAGTATTAGTAGTGGGAGAACTAAATGATGTACACATTCAAGTAGCATTAGAACTAAGAGTCCATATAACTATTGATAACCTAGTAGTGGACATATTGAAAGGCTATGGATTATTATTGATTAAAGATTGGTCCAAAATGCTTAATAGGTATCTTTCCACAAAATTTTCACACATTTGACTACCAAGGAAAGGAGTTTCAAATCAGATCAAAACTGATAGTGAGCCAAGAATGAAATATCCTATCACATAATACAATGTCAAGAATGAAGAGGTAAAGTATGATTCTCCCTCGTTAGGCATATATATATTTTTACCACTCACAATCTAGTGTAGGACATGGAAACTAAAGGTTCAAATCAGTCATGGAAAATGCATTTTGATGTAGCCAAGCCCAAGTAAGGATCAGGTGTGGGAATTGAGATAATTGATTCTCAAGGTAAAAAGTTCTTGCCTGCATATAGATTGTAGTTTCTTTATACAAATAATAGAGTCAAGTATGAGGCTCTAATATTAGGACTATAGTTTGAACTAAAGAATAATGTAAAATAGATAAAATTATTTAGGGACTCAGATCTAGTATTTCATTAGATAAAAAAAATACTAGTATAAATTATTTGAAGAGGTATAAGAATAGAGCATGTGATTTAATCAAAACCTTTTAAGTTTTCAACATAGAAACTCTCCCGAGGGAATAAAATCAGGCCACTAGTTTATTGGTTGTTGCTACTACCAATCTAGAACTACTACAAGAATTCAAGGTAAGAATATTTTTTATGGAATTGGTTTCTTGTCCCTCTATTCTAGATAATGTAGAAATTTCTAGGTTTTTGATAATGACCAACAGATCCTCAAGTTCTTAACTAATTAAGGGGATTTTAAGGCCCAAATCATAGATGATAATGATGTTAATCACCTTTGTCAAGAAGAAATGGATAGACAAGGCATTCTCTAGATTAAATAAAATTGAATACCAAATAGCTTAGTCTCCTTTGAAAGTAATTTTGACTTAGATCCTCAGGGACAACAATCTGACAGCCCAAGGTCAATGAATCAAACTTCAAGAAAGAAAATCTAGGAGATGAACATAATCCACATTATGTCAATATTGGTCTTAGCTACACTATTGAGGAAAGGCAATGAATGAGGAATTTGATCTCTCAATACAACGATGTTATCACCTAGACATATGAGGACCTAAAAGTGTATGACCCCCAGGTCATCACCCACATCACTCCCCTCAAAAAATACCATAAGCCATTAAGATAAATGCTAAGATCTATGAATCCTATCTTTGAGCCTCTTATTCAGATAGAAATGGAGAAGCTATTAAGTGTCAAAATTGTCTTCCTCATACAACACTCCACATCAGTGGCCGTTTTGGTCCTAGTAAGGAAGAAGAATGGTGAGATTATATTATGCATGGACTTTAGAAACCTGAACAAAGCTTATAAAAAGGACAATTACCCTCTACCATCACTAGATAAGGTAATACAAATTATGAGTGGTTTTAAAATGATGTAATTATTAGATGGATTTTTAGGTTAAAATCAAGTATTAGTGTAATCTAAAGATCAGATGAATACTATGTTTACCATGAAATGGGGAACTTATCCATACAAAAGGATGTCATTTGGCCTAATCAATATAAATTTCAACTCACCATAGATTATCCCTTTAAGGGACTAACTGGGAAATGCATAATTATTAATATGGATGACCTTATATTATTCTAAAAGAATAGAAAGGATCATATAGCCCACCTACAATCTATATTTGAGCAGTGTAGAAGATTTAGTGTTTCATTAAACCTAAAGAAAAGTATATTCAGAGTCATTAAAGGCAAACTATTAGGACACATCATCACTAAGGATGGGATCACCATTGATCCTAATAAAATCCAAGAAATTTCAAAGATTTAGCCACTAAATACTAAAAAAGAGATAAAATCATTCTTTAGAAAGATAAAATTCATAAGGAAGTTTATTTTAGGGTTTGTCAAGATTTTAAAGCTTATAAATGCCATGCTCAAGCAAGATGCCAAGATAGAATGGATAGTAGAAGCCAAAAATTATTTTTAGGACATCAAAGATGTGATATCTCAAGCTCTAATGTTAATCAATCTAGACTTTACAAAGGATTTTTATCTATAATCCTTTGCTTATGGACACATAATTGTTGTCATTATCACATAAAAGAGATGAGATAAAACATCTGATCACCTTCATGAGCACCAATTTAAAAGATGTTGAACTTTGATACTTCATGATCGACAAGTAGATATTTTCCCTTATTATAGTAGTGAAGAAATTTAGACATTAAACTTTGAGAAACAAAACCATTGTTGTTGTCCCAGACCATGTTGTCAAGCTCACCCTCTCACAAAACAAGCTAGGAGAACATCAAGGGAAATGAATGGCTAAGTTCTAAGAGTTTGACATAGATATCAAGCCTATAAATATTATAGGAGGACAAGGAATTGTTCATCTCATGAGTGAGCCTGAACCACAAATCACTATTGAAAAATTATGTGAATCACAAGTTTCTAAAGGTGAGTGATATATAGACATAATTCAATACTTATAGAAACTTGCCCCCCAGAATATAATAGATAATGGAGGAGATATATCAAGCTCAGAACTACTCATTTCATGATCAAAAAGAGAATTTTATATAGGATAAAATATGAAGTTATATATCTTAGATGTGTATCTATTTAAGAGGCAAAATAAATCCTATAATATTTACATAAAAAGATAGGTAGTGGTCACCAAGTTGGTAACACCACAACCCACAAAATCTTGAGGTTGGGCTACTATTCTCCAACTATTTTCAAGGATGTTCACATGCATGTTAAAACTTGCCATGAATTTCAAGCATTGGCCAAAAGGGAGGATCATGTAACCACACCTCTGCATCCAATTATTGAAGGAAGGGCATTTGCATAGTGGGGCTTAGACTTCACTGGTGTAATCAACCCAAATTCTTTAGTTGACCATAAATTTATGTTCACATCTATAGATTATTATACTAAATGGATAGAAATAGTTTCCATAAATAATAGTAGAGCACAGGATGTGATTCAATTTTTGGAAGAACACATTACTACTAGATTAGGCATGCCCATCTCTTTAGTATGTGACAATAGACCAAAATTTATATCAATAGAGGTCACTGAGTCAGCACATGACTATCATATTATAATAATATCAACATATAACCACTACCCTAAAGTGAATGGATTATCCAAGATGATAAATAAAAATTTGATTCAAGCAATCAAGAAGTCTGTAGGGGACAAGACTAGAGACTAGCACAATCTACTAAAGTATGCTCTTTGGGAAAACTAGATGAGATTTAAGAAAGCATTAAAAGATTTACCTTACCTTATAGTGTATGGATGCAGACCAATTTTTCTCATCACATTGAAGCTTCCCACTTATCATTTCATACATGATTATATGGAGCCAAATGACAAAGTAGAATCAAGGCTACTCGATATAATAGAAATGGAGGATTTAAGAATAGAAGCTCTACAAACATTCAAAAAACACTAGGATGTAGTTAAAAGGTGGTTTGATAAAAGAACAAAAGTCAAAGATTTAACAATTTTATATCTGGTGTTACTATGGGATAAAGCCCATGAAAATAAGGGATAACATGTCAAGTTTGCTCCATTATGGATTAGATCGTATTAAATTTTAGAGATCATAGAAAATGACATGTTTTTTCTAAAGGACCTCTAGGGTAATGAGCTTATATATCCATTTAATGTATAGTTCTTGAAGCATTACCTTATAGCTATTCCATCTACGAATATTACTGATTGAGAGGATTTAGATAAGCTTAGAAAAAGGACTAGGTTAGATGTAATGCTTTCCTAGATTAGATTTCCATGCTTTTTAGAATATTTTTTGAATGTTTTTAATTTGGTTTTCCCATTTTTTATTACTTTGACTTTCTTATATTAGATTTTAATGATTTCTAGAGTAATTTCCTACATTCTAGATTAGTCATCTTTATTTTCTTCTATAGTGTTCAAAGCTGTGTTTTCTCTAATTATTTCCAAAACTAAAATCCAAAATAACTGACTTAAGAAAAGGGGAAAGTTTAAAACTTGACACATTTGGAGATTAGTATATAGTTTGGGTATGTTTCTATGTTTTGATTTCTTTAGAATGAAATTTGGCAATTAGAGATAATTTTGGATGGTGTCACAAATAAATACTTTTGTCAAGCATGTGGAAGTTGAATTCATAGTACTCATACAAATTTAGAAAGTTTTCTTATTTTATTGGATCAAATGTACTTATCAAATTAATACTTGCTGGAAAAGATAATTATAGGTGTACATATGGCTGGTAGGGACATCCTAGTAATGATTTGTTTTATAATTATACTAGCTCACTGGGGTTCAAGCTCTTTTTTCTCATTTAAGAACAAAAAATAAACAAAATAAGAAAGAATTATTGAGTTCAAAAGACTAAAATAATACCTAAAGAAAACTAAAATAAAAAGGATCACATGATAAAATAAACTCAATGTACCACACATCATGATCAAAAAATATTAATGGGATAAGAAGAGAAGGATTCCATGGTATCTTTGTTGGGGCTATGAACACCTAGCTAGCATCATAGAAATGCATGAGCTTCCCTTATTTTGTGCTTTACCAAAAACTAGAATGAAATCTACAGCCTCATCAAAACCCTAGAAAAGTTCATCATATTAAGGAGTAAATGAATTACACACATAACACACATATATATACAAGAAATTTAAAGGCAAGTATGTTATGTGAATTAACTTAGGAATCCCTTACATATTTTTGATTCAATTATTTTCTTTGTGACACACTTCAAAATTTATCTAATGATTGCTAGCTAGAGTTATGGGTTCTTGAATACTAAGGAGTATCCCTCCTATAAGTTTCCATTTGTTGTATCCAACACCCCCTTTTTCCACAAGGAAATGGGGACCCACATTATTTTGAATATGATCTTTATAGGGAATACTTTTCATATGTTTATGAAAAGTTTGGGAAGTATAGGAAATTTTACTTTTATAGTAGGATGATATTGGCATTGTGTTTATTGTGTTTATGAGACTAACTCATGTATTACAAATGAATTCTTTAGGCTCATAGCCTTCAAGTTAATTCTTTTAGCCTTCATGTAAAATTATCTTTCAAATGTTTTATTTCAAAAAAATTTTGGTCCTATTCTATTTTAGGCATATTCTTTTGAAAAGCCTTATTTTTTAGAGAATTATTATAGACTCCTAGTTCAAAACAATTCTCCCAAAAAAATTTAGCCTATGAACCTTTGGCCTTAAGGATTTTGGACTGCATGCACTTTCCCTGAAACAAGTTCCCCAAGGGATTATCCCTTTGACCTTATCTAGCTTACCCTTCAAGACCTTTGAAATGACCCATAACCATACAAGAGTACCCTTCAGGAATTTTGGAAGTGCCCTTTAGCATTTTCAAAGTAGACCCTTTAGATTATTACCAAAGCACCCTTCAACATTTTGGAATTACCCTTCAAAGCTTTTGACATATGTTTTTTTCACCTTGATAATATTTCTTTTTGAAAATTTTAAAGTAGATCCTTTGAGAAAATTTTGCCCCAAATAGACACTTCATTTTCTTTCCACCTACCCTTCCAAACCCTTCCAAGTAGCCCTTTGGCCTTTTCAAATTGACCATTTACCCCTTTTTCTGACTACTTATTTTAGGGCACACACCCCTCAATTTTTTTATAATCTTACCCTTTGAAACTATTATTTAAGCCCCTTTATCCTTGGGATATGCCCTTTGAGTGTTTTTCCCCTACCCCTTATGCCACAAACCTAAGTGCCCTTCAGCCTTTATGTTTTGGGGCCAACTACCATGAACCTATCCTTTGGGTTTTTTTTGAACCTACCCTACCGGATCTTTGTCCAAAGCTGTGTACCCTTTTCCAAGTGCCACATACCCTTCAAATCTTTTGAAAAGGACCTTTCAGCCTTTATGAAATATCCAAATACCCCTTTTCTTTTTCAACATACCCTTTAGGACTTCTATCTCGAGACCTTTTGTTACGTAGCCATTTCCTTCAAACTTTTTATTTTAGGTATTTGTTTTGATGAAAAATCCCCAAAATAATTCCTTTGAAAGGAACCTACCCTTCAGACTTCCTGAGCTAACCCTTTGATTTAAAGGCACATACCCTATGGGTTTTGCTAAAAATACCCTTTAGAACATTTGAAGTGACCCTTAGCCATATGAAAGTGCCCTTTAAAAATAAAAGGTGCCCTTCATCCCTCCAAATTACCCTTCAATAATTTCAAAAGTCCCCTTTTGCATTTGCTAAGTAGACCCTTCAATCATTTTGTCATGGAAAAAATACCCTATGAAGTGGACCCTTCAGACCAAAAGTACACTTTGGGAAGTTTGAAAATACCCTTTAGCCATGAATTAGCCCTTTAAAATAATTTTTTGGAACTTATTCCCAATGAAAGGACTCCTTTAAAATAATTTCTACAGATATTTAGTCCAAATCAATTCCCCTGAGGGAATTATCCACAAACATTTACCGAAAAGAATTTTTTCAACATCATACTCGTAAGTGCTTTATTATGAAGAAAACTATTGAAATTATGCCATAATTAATAAATATAAAATATTTCCTATTTGATAAATACTAAGGATCCCCACCAACCCAAGCTAACAAATTTAAAAAGTGAACATTACATATTTATATCGTATAAACTAGTATTAAATGCAAGATCTTATATAGATGATACACAACCATTGAAGTTATCATTTACATCTATGTTAACTTACAATCAAACCATATTCATTTCCAATAGTGATCAAGATCCCTAGTTTATTCTACAAGTAAATAGTGACTAAGCTAAGAGCCGAGGTGATTATACATTATGTAGTATATCAAAGGGAATTGTAACAATGTAAAACATGCAATTATGGATTATACCTCTAAGATGTTTTGAGGAAAAAATCCTTATCTGCAGTCTCAATCAAGGATTCTATATAATTTAAGACACTATCTTCAATGTAGAGGTATTTCAAGATAAGTATCATAACTATTCACAACTCTAGGATGCTATTGATTTAGTCGACATATTTTCAGTGGATGATGAAACAACACTATCAAAAATGTGGTTCATCCAAGATATTTCAGCCTACAAATGCCAAAGTTTAATTTTTTCCATGGCTAAAATAGAATTTATGCCATATATAGACCTCCCTAGGGATTTTTTATTTTATGGAAAAATATCATAAGACATGTACTTGTTGCATTCTCATGGTAACACAGTGGTCACATACATATCCATGAATGATTTTCAAAGGTATCTATCTCTTGTCATCCCAAATACCTACTATGATAAACATAAATATGTGTAATTCAATGGAGAAACCTAAATCCCAAAGTGCTCTCCTCATGGCTATTTTTTGGATAAATTTATTACCTGATAAGGATCAAAGCCAAAAGGAGTGATCCCAATCAACAAATTTAGAATGGGAATCTAGATAGGTATAGATTTACTTAATATATTATATGGTATGCCCAACATCCATTTTGTAAATTTAGATTGGATGCCAATGATATACATGATGCTATCATATGATGCTACGTATGCCCTGGGGGAAGTTATTAGTTTGAGAAAGTGAGAGAAAATTTTGCATAAAGCTAAATGTCCCACCCCCATGGGTGATTTATATATGATGTCATATTTGGTTGACATAGTCATGGGGACTTATTACAAGGACTTATAAAATATATGGGCTCTGACCACATATTGCATAAAAAATGAATCTATGACCACTTTTAGTTCATGCATATATATATTTATCACAAGCATATGGTCAGGATATATAAGGACATTAATCCATAGGTATGGAAAGCTATTCAAGACTCACCTATGCCTCAGCTTGAAGAGAAAATTTTAAAGAATTTGTGTAGAAAATGAGACTATTTTCTATACCTAGACTTCATTGTCATCATGGTTTGGTAAAATAAGGTGGAGTCCCTATGTCTCCTAAGATATGTACTTGATAAGCTGGTTGAGTAGGAGATTGCTTTTCAGTTATGGAACATCATTATGGAGGATTTGGTTAAGTATAAGAAAGGGTCATTCTTTGAAATCCTAATTTAAATTAGAAAAATAACTTATACTATGAGGAAGCATCTTGGAGATCTTGGAGGAAAGTGGAATTGATATGTTTCCCTTATAATTTAATGTAGAGATTGGGACCCCCATGGGTAGATCCAACAACACATCTATGTTTTCAACATTCCTTATTTCCATCAACCCTACTATTATGATTTTATTTTCATGAATGTTAGTTCAAATGAAGAAGTACTAAAATGACCACAAATTTCTAGGCTATAATAAGTTCATTTGAAAATGATCCAAACTGAACCTAGTATCTCTATTAGGAAACTAGATAGTCGAAGAGCTCTCTTCAAGGGATGCTAGTATTCAAAATTTTGGAGGGGGAAATCAGGAGAGTAGGAAGCTTCCACATATTAAGGACTTCTATTAAAATTAAAGTTGAAATAAGTCAAGAGATAACCTGGGCTCCTTGAGCCTAGTGTATAGAGAGGGGGAGGGATCAGTTTGGACTCCAATGAAGAGGAAGACAAGATGTAAGAGATACTTGATACCAATATTGATCAAGATCTTACGGCTACCCCCCATGTATCTACTATCTCATTGATTGGGGTAGATAGTACAAATTAGTAACATCTATCTCTTAGGGCTCTCCCATTCAGTAAAGACCCCCTTGGTTTATACCAAGAAGCCTAGGACTCTGACAGGTATCCCAATGATACATATATCTCAAATCTTTCCTATTCTACCTCTAATATTTCAATAATCAAAAGGAGATGAATTCATCATCAAAAACATAGAAGATGATTTAGATGAAGACGCTGAGTTAGAGATAGCAAAGGTATGAGCCTCCAAGTTGACCCCATTGAGATTCAACTTCAAGGTACTCAAACCTTTCTATATTTTTCTTTGGCTTCAATTTCTATTATTGATTTGATACATGTCTCTTTTTTGGAAGTCTCCATTACCTCTACTACATTCACTTCCTTTCTTCCTTCCACCTTTGCATCCATCCCTTCCATTTCCACAACCACCATTGATCCCTTGACTACCACACCATTTCCCATAATTATTCCCTTTGTACCTAATGATATTGGCACTATGAGAGTTCAAAAAAGAAAGAAGGCAACTAGGAAAGTGTAGACTATTCTGGCCACCCCTCATCTTCATGTCTAGTCTACACAGCTCTCCCTTCCACTCCCCACTTCCACTTCTACATAAGAAACCACAATAACTAGCATAAGTAGGGGAAGGAAGGAAAAACCTCACATAGTTGTAGTCCACCCACTTCATCAAGCTAGAGGAGTGGACTGGTAAAAAATAATATGGTCTTCCTTACTTGATGTCTTGGCCAAAGATAGTAAGACATAGAAGAGAGAAGAAGAGGAACCTGAGAAAGAAGTTGTTATTGCAATTGTTGAGGTACCCCTCAACATTTCCCTTGGGCTATATATTTTAGGGGTCAAATTCCAACTTATAAGGTCATCGATATCCCCTCCATATCTACTTTGTTTGACCCCCCAACTAGTTTAATCCAAAGAGTAAAGAAGATAAAATTTGAGGATGACCATGGTACAGGGATCATCCTTAAAGAATGACAGTCAGTGTTCTCCCTCATTAAGAGGAAAAATAGGCATCCAAGGGAGTTTATATATGAATAAAATATTCTAGACCTAGATCAAACACACAAGGATGTGGTGGTGGCCATCCATTAAGGCAAAAATTTATCTTAATAAGAGTTAGAGGAGGAAGTGCAGGAATTAAGAGCATAAATTGAGTAGCTCAAGGAACAATCCAACACATTAAATATTCCTACAAGGATTGAAGCTAAGGTTTGAGAGGCCACCTCTAAATTCTATAATTATTTATAGGCCATGGGATTTATGAAGGTTCAAAAGGCACCCCACATGAACCAAGAAAATTAACTTTGTATCTCTTTGGTTCAGGATAGTGCCAAACTTAAGATGTTGGTTGTCTACATGGGTAATTTATTGTATAACCACCTCAACCTAATGACTACATTCAAAGCATCTAATGCCTTAAACTTGGTTGTCATCATACATGAGGAGGTAAAAGAGTGGTTAAAGTCAATTATAGCCTTAATTCTATAGTATCAAGTGCATGAGTTCAAAATCCTCTAAATTTTTAGTGAGCTAAACTATCCAAGGAAAGATATTCTATAGGTAAATTGATTAGTAAAATCAATTTTGATAATATTTTGTAGGAGGTCATCAAGAAATTCATGTAGAGAATACAAGGATTGGTGGTGGAAAATATAGAGTTATAACTAATCAAAGTGAGGAAGAAGGTGACCAAAGTGGAGTTTTTTGGGATTAAGTTCCAAATAACTAAGGATGAACATGTAAGACTCCTTGGGAAAACTAGGAGACTCTACCGACCTTCATTACTTAACATTGATACTATTCACCAATAACATGAGGCATATCATAAAGTCTATGAGGAGAATGAGAAGAAAAAAAAGAAGACTTCTGGTAGTATTGTTGCATCTTCATCTTCTAATTTAAATTCTACTCCTACTAAAGCCCATATGGTACCTTGGATAACACAACCTTAGCCTTATGCACGTGAAACTCCTAGTGGCATGTATATTTAGATTCTCCTTATAAAATAGATAAAATATTATAAAATTGATTTTGTATTTTCTCATGCACATGTTACATGCTTCTTTTAAGTCAATTTGACTATTTATAACTTCTTTTAGCTTTTCTTAGATGGTTCTAGATTGTAGTTAAAACTACACGTTCTAACTACCACATGTAATAATCATTCATATATTTGGAGGATGAGGTGACCCCTCTCAAAGATATAAATATACAATTGTACCACCCAAATTTATTTTTGGTCATAAAATTTTGGAATACAAAGCAACAAGTGAATTTTGGTCATCAAGTGAAGTGTTCAAGTATTCTCTTTCCACTATTGTGTTATTAATTATTATTTTATATGGTTGTTTTATTTTAATAATCATTAGTGTGTCAAATGTTTCAAATAGATTCTTGACTATTTTGATTATCTACTAATCCTAGATGTGCAATAGTTATTAAATATTGGTAAATACATTGATTAAAATATTCAAGTTAGATTAAATCATATTTCTAGATGTGTATTTCTATTTTCTTGGTGTAGCTTTCTGAGTGTGTGTTATAGCTACCTTAGACAATTCAATAGCCTGAGACATAATCTCCTAATTAATGGGTGTGTAAAAGTTACCCCGATAGGAGAAACCTTTGTCTAAGGCTATTTGACTCCCTATATCTATATTCATCTAGACTCTTTAGCCATGTATGACTGCTTGTGTGTAATTTAAGCTAATAATAGGCACCATTTTTAAGAAAATATAGGTTTATCTAGAAACCAACCAGGGGAATAATTCCTGAGACCCATGAATATTTCTCTTATACCTTACCTTGCCCTCTATTTTGTGCTTTTTTACAAAGTTATACCCACTCTAGGTTAGAATACAATCACCCATCTAAATCATGTAGGAACTCACTCTACTAGAAGGCCACACCTCTATCCAAAAACTTTATCAACAACTTGCATGCCTTACCATCTATTCCATCAACAAGTTTTTAAAGATTGTATACCTAAAAATCATGCCTTGGAGTGGATTTTACATCCATTTATATCCTAAAACATTAGAGGATACCTCATTACATATGTGATGTGCATAAATACCACATCAATAATGACCACACATCTACCATTCTCTTTAATATCAAGGCTCACTCTCCTTTGCTTGTCTAATCATCAACAAATCTGATTAAGTTATGTATGTTTGATCTTCATATGTAGACAACATAAAAAATTATCATTTATAATTATATACTCTCCTCTAAGGGTTTTTAAGTCATTTTAAGACCTTCTGATCAACCATGAATCTTTTTTTCTCATTAGATGCATACTAAAATAGGCCTAAACTGCCTTGTAAATATACTAGTCATGATCACACACCACTTGGTTAGACATAAAAACTAAATATATTAGGTTAGAAATATAATAGGTCTTATGATATCCTATTAACATGGTTTAATCATAATTTTAACATTTTTTGGTCTACCATAACTAATTTGGCCTTATTTCTCCATTAGGACTTATGGAGACCTAATTGCATTAGGTATATCTAGTAATGTGTATACTTGATCTTATTTGAACACATTTACCTTCATATATAGAAATATAATTTAAAGCACACTTAAAATATACCCCATATAAAAAATTCTAATCTCTACAAGATATTTTAGACCCAATCACTTCATGAAAACACTCTTTGTAGTTTATTGTCATAATAGGCCTATGTATACTTAAAAATTGTTTGATCTCTCTCTCATGCTTGATCACATTCATGTCATGTAAATATGTAATATAAATCATGTTTATAAACATTATATGACCATAAATTCATATTAAATCACATATATAATTTTGACTTAATGACCACTATTGGTCTTGCTTATCTTTTAGATCTCACAGAGACCTAACTGCTTTAGGTTTGCTCTCTTAACACCAAAACATGATATAATTTGTCGTAGATGATATTATAAAATGAGAAAAAATCACTAAAATTATATCCAATTAAATATTCTTACCTCCTCCATGATATTTTATAACTTCATCCTTCATTCAAACCTTGAAAGCTCCTTTAGGATAAACTACCCTATTAGGCTTGTGTACATCAAAAATCCATCTTGAAAAAAAGAAAATTAAACAACCTTAAGCTACTAAACTTTGAAAAACGAAAAATGTATATAGATAATACATGAACTCAAGATCATCCCAAAAATATTCGAACAAATTTACTTAGGAAATAAGATCTCAAGAACATCTCTACAACTCACTTACTTAGAACTACCAAATTACCTCAAAAACTAGTCATGGTGAATTAGACATACAACACCTATGTAGACACTTATCATGACTATTGATTCATGTAAATGGTACTATTATATATTTAATAACATATTTATATATATAAATCATATTTTCTAATGCCAAATATTGGTCTTGTAGACCAATTTCTTGACCCTATGTTTCACAGTCTTATCTAAACCAGATAGGGCATTTTGTGAGAAATTTTTTCAATACATACACTAACATCCAATTTTTTTTCCAATAATTAAAATTAATAAATAAACTCTTCATGCAATTTTTTTCATCAATATGAGATTATTATACCCTCAAATCCATCTTTTTATCTCTACGTGGGTTTTGTATTATCTACACCATTAGGTCTATCTGTGACTGGTTTAATTGGATGAACAATTTAGCACACTTTAAAGGTGGAAATTATATATAAACCATCATGATCATGTAGTATGAGTCTCTATATTATTATTCCATTCATTTTCTCTTCTTAACCAATAAAACTTTTGAGAGCTACAATAACTTCTTGATAAATAAGCCTATATCTATGTATTTTCTCTCTCATCTGACTAGCCACAACCACCTAAAAGTGGCTGGGAGAGTTTAATACATTCCAAAATAGATTATATAGGATTTTTAATCCATATTTATCTGATTTTAACAATATCTTTCACATTGGGTCCTTATTAGGGTTTTAGAGAGGTTTTACTTAGGTTTTGGTGTTAGCGAGATTGTTCATAAAGGACTGCCTCTTGAATCCAAAACAAATGCCTACAGATCTTATCTAGGATCCTTCCCCATCTCTCCTTAATATCTCAAATTCCCATGTAGATGTTACACATGAAAAATAACATTTGAAAGTGTTTCTTGGGTCTTGAGACCTCATTTTATGAACTCAAGAATGCCTAAAACACTAATTCCTAAAATTTCCTTCAAACCATGACCTCAAAATTTGTGAAAATGAATAAAACAACTTATCTCACCTTTATCCATTCTCACATATGCATAATTTACTTTAAATCCAATCTTCATAACTCATTAGGCTAGGTAGGGTCTAAGAGAGGTCTAGGTATAGGCTTAGTCTAAAGGTCCTACCCATATAGGCTCACTCTGAAACTAGCATAAATGCTTCAATGCTTCATATACTTTCTCAAATATTACCATACAACCTTCACATGCCTATGTTCATTCATTTTCATGAACATACCTCTTCATGTCATGAATATGCTTCCTATACACTTGTCATCAATAACCTATACCTTCTATTTTGACCATGATATCAATCTAACCTATACCTATACCTTTCATGATTTATACTTGTATTCAAATTATTTATTTCTCTTTCTCTTCAAATTCTCTCTTTCTCTTTATCTTATGATAACACTCTCTCTTTAAAGAATGACATTGTCAATATGCACATGATCACTTCTGACATCAACCTCATGTAAGATGCACCCTCACAAGATCACTCTTCCATGATGACATCAATGAATTGTCTTCAAATACTCTTCTATGTACCTTGTCATCAACCTTCACAAGATGCACCTTTGACAAGATGTTCATTCACAAGATCACTCTTCCATGCTGACATCAATGACTTATCTTTAAATACTCTTCCATGAACTTTATCATCAACCATCATAAGATGCACCTTTGAGATCAATGACAATACTCAATAATATCTCCCTTTATCATTGATGTAAAATCATTCTTAAAAGCTTCTCTCAATAGGCTATTTCTCTCATTCTGAACTTTTTCCTATAACTAGATCTTTTCAAACTAAATTAGCATTCTTCTCTTCTTTTTTAAGCTTTCTCCCCCTTAGATATTAATGATAAAGAGGTACCTAAAACTTCTTGAATCACACCTCTTACAACTTTATCTCCCTTTACTCTTTTTTATACCACATAGGATTATGAGTCTATGAAGCATCATAAAAACATGCCCCTATCTCCATGCATACTTCCTTCAAATTATCCTTGACATGACTAACATAAATTTTTAGATCAAACCCTTGATCACTTACTAGGCCACATATATGTTATAATATGACATAGTCCTTATTCAAATGAATGCAGATACACAAGACCCCTCACCTTCATTCATGCACCTTGATGCCACAGAGATGGATAATAACCATTTTATTTCCCTACTTAAGCTTTAAAAACATTGACAATCCTCCCATCCTTGGCCACACTCTTCAATCTATCTTCATGTCTCTACATACCTTATCTACACTAGTCACCTACTCTTGAAGCTAATTAAATACCTAATTATCTCCCCCTTTGTACTCACATCTTATGCTCATCATATGAGTCATAAAGACTCACAAACCATTCTCAACATGCACATAATAACCTTATTATTAAATCATATTAGTATCACTTCCCAAATTATAAGTATGTTTTTTCTCTCAGTATACCTATGACAGGCTTGTAGATGTAATTTTAAACTTCTCACTTCCATGTCTTATGTTATGCCCTCCTTGGGCCTATTTGATCAATAATGACATCGTAGATAATATATCTTCATGTTTCATGATCCCCTTCACATTCCTCTCACTTTGCATATATTCTTGTCATTACTTCACAAATTTTCTTATCCTTCATCACCTATTCTTGGAGCTAGTTAACCACCTTGAATATCTCTCATTACCCTTGACTTGTTTAATGGTTGGTATGGGCCTAAATTTCTCCTAATTCCCATCTTATATGCTTAAATGTTGTTTATTATCTTAGGAAATGATATCTGATGGATATGTTCTTAGTCCTTGAGTGCATGACTAGATTTTTTTATATGATTATATCCATCATGATCATGAACAATCACTCCTTCTTTATATCATTTAACACATACATATTTTTCTCAGTCTTCTACTACTTCACCTTGTCCATAGGGTCTAACTTCTTGATCCACTTCTTAGTGACATGACTATATACCTTTTTATCTTGCTTGATCTTACCCATATGCCTCATTTTTTAATCCTTTGAAATATGTCCTATCTAATTTTAATTGTATCACATAATTATACTTCTACTATTAAAGTGGTCATTCATCCTATTCCTCTATGAGAAATTGATTCTAGCATAAAGTCTACAATCCACAGCTTTATGTCTATATTGATTGCATGAGAAACATTAACCATTTAAAAAATTCACATACCTTATATGTATGATTATCTTTTGATGAATATTAAATGATGAACCCTTACCTTTCTTATCTCTTGAAGGAGTTACATTTTTCTTGACTTGTTGACTTCTAATTTGAGTCTTAGAATTGAGGGCTTCTACATAGGTCTTCACTCTATTAGTACCATCACTTATTGGTAGTCAATTTTCCTTTGAGATTTGACTCTCCTTTTTTTCCTTTTGTTTTTATTTGAATCCAAGACCTACCTTATCAATTGAAGACCTTTGAATATTCAAAATATCATCTAAGATTTCAGTGCTCTTTTCAAATTTTTGATGTGCCTTCAACTTGATTGTTCCTTGATCCAATTATACCTTCAAGGACTCCATTTATGTTCTGATATTGATGCATTCTTCCTCCTTGGTCTTAAGGCTTGTATTTATAATATCAACCTAAGTTTCCAACTAGTTAATGGTCACTTTATGTTAACTAGTGTTTTTACTTAGTCTCTCTTCAAAGAGATTGATTTATTCCTCATAACCCTTGACCAGTGACCTCAATTTTTTATTCTTCCTTCTTTAAAACTTCAATTTATCTAGAGAACTCACCAATTCTACCTCAAGATTCACTTCAACTGATTCTTTATATTCCTTAATAATTTTCCCTATTAAATAACCTTCATTATATGTTTCTATTTCCATGAGTAGGATTTCATTTATATCATGATCAACATGGTCATCATCACTACAAAATGTACTTGTATCACTAACATCAGTGGAGATACTATCCTTTTTGGTATAGAAACTTATCTTCTTTTTAAATGACCCTTTCTTTCCTTCATACTTACTGAAGCTCTTTTTACTCTTTTCAATTTCATAGTACTTCTTATCTTCACCATGATGTTCATCATGCTCTCCATAATGCTAATTCTTATCATTTTTAGGACACTTAGATGTAAAGTGGCCAATCTTGCCACAATTAAAACACTTCAATGGAAACTTACCCTTATACTTACATGATCCTTTCCTTAGTTTTCTAAAAAACATGGATTCTATCTTGTCATCATCAATGTTTGTGTCCACATCATCCTTGACCTTTTTACCTTGTGACTTTTTCTCATGTTTGAATTTATATTCTTTATTGGAAGGTCTTTCATCATCTATTCTCATTTCATAGGTATTCAAGATGCCATGAATTTCATCCATCTGTAGCTTATCTATGTTTTTTCCTTCTTCAATTGATAACACATTTGAATCAAAACCTGGGGTCAAGGATATTAGAACCTTTTGAAAAAGAGTTTACTCATCAACCTTTTCTCTAAGGCCTCTAATTATATTAGTTACTTCATCCACTTTAAGAAGATATGTTGAAATATTCTCTTCTTCCTTCATCTTTAGATCTTCAAACTGTCTTCTATAGGTCTAAATTTTTGCCAAATTTACCTTTATATCACCTTCGTAAATGAGATGTAAATTTTACCAAATTTCCTTAACTAAATCACATTACATCACCTTGATAAATTTAGATTCTACCAATCCACACAATATAATATTCATAACCTTTAAATTATTCTCACTTGATTTCTTTCCCATAGCATTAGTTGGTGGTGTAGAAGGTGGACTGAATCCATAAAAAATATATTAACATATGAAATAGACCAAGAGAATTAGATAATTATTCATTTTGATGATACAAAATGCATAGTTAGTCTCAGTCAAGAGAGGAGCCTTATTGGTTGAGAAACCTTCTTGAGCTTGATCTCTAGACATGTTTGTGTTTCTAGGATCTCCTTTAAGTTGTTAGGCCTGATTCAAAGGACCTAGATCTGATACCAAATATTGGAATCACAATTCATTGATAAGGAAGTTTAATCAGTGAAATTATAAACTTTTTCAATTTTAATTTACCTTTCATATACCATCAGAGAAACATAGTGATCTAGAAATGCATAAAGAACCATTCACATGATCATGAAATAAGAGCATAACATAATATATGAGTAGGAAACCCTCAAGAGGAATAAATGTTGTAAGCAAAATCATTGAGAGGGGGGGGTGAATCAATGTCTTCAAAAAATTCATTGAATTCCACTTAAGCATACAAGAACCATTCATACAAACATGAACATCTAGTAAAACATATTCAATCATACAAGATCATGAATCAGTTAACACATTACATATATGGGAAACTTTTAAGGGGAATAAAACTCACTAATATCTATAAATTAAATATAATCATATAAGATAAAAAATTATCTTTAGTTGAGCACCAACTCCACATAGAGCACCAACCCTAACTAATCAAGCACCCACTCAACTAGGCTTTAGTAAGCACCAACTTACAAGGAGGCACCAACCCCTTCGATGATTCAACACCAAATTAACCACCTAAAATTTTTTATCACCTTCAAAAAAAATTACTTCTCACATAATATATGATGATCACATTGTTTATCTCTTATCATTATTCAATCCATCTAAAATTGCCTTCTAGGCTTCTTTGCTCATCTAGGTCTCTTGAAGATAGATTAGGTTATATGACATTGATATTCATATAAATTACCCATATTATATATTATTTAAATTTTATATACACACCTTTTATGTTTTATAAGACCTCTTTTTTATCAACAATGTGTTATTTCATTCACTTGTACATTATCTCTATATAACTGACCAAATAGGCCTATTAGACCTTGATTTTATACACGCCTCATGATCATAAACACCTTGGTAAAAAAAACATAGTTGAACACATATATTTTACACATAATATCCCTTAAGACACATTACAAAAATAATCAATCACAATCTTACTTTAGTCACAACTCAATAGGCTACATTACTTCTTTAAGACTCATAGAGACCTAATTGCATTAGGTATTTCTTGTAACGTGTAGAACATGATCCCTTATAACACCTTAAAATTATATAAATACCAATATTATTTTAAATATAATTTAAATATATCCCAAATAAAATTTTATGATATGAAAAACAAATTATATATTTAACTACTTCGTGAAACACTCCTTGCAGCTCATTGTCTCATTAGGCCTATGTGTACTCAAACACTATCTAATCTATCTTGTGCTTGATAACCTACATATTAGGTAAAAAAATAATAAAAAACATGTTTAAAAAATATATATGACATTAAGGTAATATTAATTCACTTGGTATAGTCTAATTCAATGACCAACATTGGTCTTACGCACCCTTTAGGTCTCATGGAGAACTACTTCATTAGGTTTGCTCTTTTGATGCTGAGACTTGATCTTATTATATCCACATGGATTTATACAACCATAATTAATATTTAAAATAATTTTATAATAACTTATTTTGAAATCTTACATTCTTGGTTATATCTACATCCTTTGTTCATACCCTGAAGCCCTCTTTAGGATAGACTGCCCTATTAGGCATGTACACCTTAGAAATTATCTTAAAAGAATGAAGTTCAATCACTCCTTTAGTAGCTATCCCATAAAAAATTAAAAATATATACATATAATAAATGACCTCATGAACATCACCAACTATTTGGAACAAATTCAATCAGACAATAATGGCTCAAGAATAACTTTGCAACTTGCTCACTTAGAACTGCTAGAATACTCAAAAACATTGTCATAAAGAATTAGACTTCAACCACATATGTAGACACTTTTATTAATTATTTATGCATGAAAATTATCTTATGAAATATTTATATAGTATTAAAACTAAAAACTCACAATTTATAATGGAAAATATTGGTCTTATAGAGAAATTCCTTGACTTACAGTCTCATAGTCCAATCCTGAATAGATAACCCATTTTGTGAACACATTTTATTTACTCATACTAGCCTCAAAAATTTATAACAATCATGATATGAATTAAAATTAATTAATAACAAATCCATGTAATTTTTTCCATCAATATTACAATCAAATCCAACTTTTCATCATTTTCAACACCTGTATGAGAAATTTAAAAGACTTAAAATAGATTAACATGATTATATAACATATTAAAATTAAAAAAATATGGTATAATTTCAAATATTGGTCTTTCAGACCAATGTTTTGAGACCTCTCTTCACAGTCACACTAGAACCAGATAAGACATTTTGGCTTCAAATTTTCAACCACTTTCATTGATTATCAAACCTTGTAAAATACATGGATAGGAAATTAAATTATAAAAAAATAGAAAAAATTAACTCCAATGCATCACTCATTCATGAAATCACATCAAAAACCACCTTTTCATGCAACCTAAGTTTTACACTATTATTTTGCATTAGGCCTGTTAGAAACTGGCCAACTTGGAACATCAAATTTGAGCATGCCTATAACCTATCTAGAAACATTCATGGAAATAAAATCCATGTATCAAGATTCATTCTCCATCAATTTTCATACTTTAACTTGGTCAACTCTAACTTATATAATAAATCTTTAAGAAATTAGCACTTTAGGGTCTACTCACACACCTAATAATCATACCTAGAGGTGGATGGGAGAGTTAACTATAGCCTCCAATAGCTTACCTCATCATACCAATCAATTTTGGTCATTTTTGATTAACATATTAAACACTAGGTCTTTATTATGGTTTTAAGAGGGTTTAAACATGTTTCCACTCTTAATGATCATTTATAAAGCATAACCCCTCTGTTATCACTCTGGAGTGCACCCTGTTTGAAGAGGTGAAAATGCACACATTCTCTCTAGCTGATACAATTGGATATTATCAAAGTGTGGGAGACTCTAAAGTGAGAACAACCTCTAGAGAGGGTTGATTCCCTTAATATTTATCTCTAAAAATTAAACTATTTTAATTTTTTGGGATGAAAAGGTAGAAGGAAATTGAAATGGGAAATTCTATCTAATGGGGTGATGCACCTAAATGATTGGTATTCTATAAAATATTTATAAAATTGAATAAGACACACGTATGAAACTAAAATAAAAATCTACATTCAAATCCTGAACATCAGTGTTTCAAAAGAAGGCTTGAAAGAAATTTCCAAATCAAATTCTATTCCTAGCTCTTCCAATGCCCTATAGAGGATGACATTTTCATAGTAGGTGTGGAAAGGACTTGTAAAAGGGTAATTAGATTCCACTTGTATGATAGTACACATTTAAATTACACTCTAACATGTTCCAAAACCATACATGAAAAATTCTTCTTTTATTTAATAAAATGGTGTTAATTACAATGTCTTCTTTACTTCAAGAATTCATCAAAAATGGCTTGAATATATATATATATATATATATATATATATACACACACATATATACATACATATATATATATATATACATATATATATATATATATATATATATATATATATATATACACATACACACACACACACACACACACACACACACACACACACACACACACACACACACACACACACACACACACACACACACACACACACATATATAACCTAATTAAAACCAATGTGTAATTGATTTTAGATAAGGATTAGTCTTTATTAGTTAACTCAAGACCTAATCCTTTTACAATGTTAAAACAATTCATCAAAATCTCTAAACTTTATGAAAATTTGCATGGTCTTCAAATTTTGGTATAGAATTAGAGGTGGTGGGGCCATGTTGACTTCCTAACATTCCTTACATGATAATCATGCCATAATTTGGAATATAACTCCATATTTAATATAAATTTAAGTTATTGAATGTCCTTATCTTGCATGAAAAGCATGAGAGATGCATGAAACTAGTCAACCGAAGAGATGTGGACTCAAAGACTAGTCAACTTCTACTTGAACTCAAATTACATGAATTGGAACTTATGGATTGAATTAAGAATGATATATTCACTTTATATATATATATATATATATATATATAAATAATATGGAAACTCTAAAATTAATTCATTTGATTATTTTCAATGCCATTCTTCAAGTTGACCATTTGACTAACTAGGCCTAAAAGCCAATCTGTGCATTTGAACTCCATTAAACATGAAATAAGATGCCATGAAACCTAAAAAATAATTAAATATAACTAAAAAAAAATTTATCATCATAATATATGTGATTTTCATGAGAAAACACTCACCATTTAGTTAATAGGGTTGACTAGGCCTATTTTGCTCCATTTTCCTGTAGACTAGCCATTTTGATAGAGTTGGTTGGGACACTTCTAGGATGATTTCAAACCAAATCAAAATTCAAAGATAAATAAAAATTATTATGATTTGATGTTCATTGATTATATTTCATTTAACTATCTTGTACTTCATTTTACATACTTTTTCCTACAAAAAACATGATTTCTTCCCTCATCTATATAAATCTACTCATAAAATTGACATTTATAGAATCCTCTTTGAGTGTACTTAATGTTTTAAATTTTTTTAGGTTTATCCATGATGATTTTATGGCAATAAAATCTATTTTTTTATCAAAACTAATTTTTTAAGGGTTTAGGAGGGCTTTGAAGTTGAATCTTCAAAATGATGGTTCATGAACTACAGACATCCAGATCCAAAACTATTTCCATTGATGTGTATCAAAATAACCCACATAACATCCCTAAAAATATTTGGTTCCCATGTAAAATATATGAAAATTTACCATGTGCAGAAATCTGCTTGTGGGGTTTTGATTACATTCTAGGCTGCCTATGCTCTTAATGATTGTTCATAAATCACATCCCCTCAACTAATATAAATTATTCATAAATTCTAATTATATATGCTTTTTTAAAACATACTAATAGCATTTGACCAAACTCCATATGTAGTGAAAGATATGAGCATCTGCATAGGAGGCTAGGAAGGGTGTCTAAAACTATAAAAAGTAAAAAATTCACCAAAATGAAAATAAATATTCATATATTTCACAATGACTTAAAACATGCTATCAAAACACTTTGAAATCACATTTTTCTTGAAAGGTCAAAAAACCCCTTTTTGGCCTATATGCCTATTTGCTTGCAAAAACCTATATAAGCATGGTCTACTTAAATTTTAGAGTTTTCATACTCTTTAAAGGTATTATTATGATGTAAAAAAATTATTTCATGCGTTTTAAACTTTTAACTAGGCTTAAAAACCTCTATGACACTCCAAAACACTAGCTGCTCCAATGGTGATATCAAACAAACATGTTAAGGAATATTTCAAAATAGTGAATATTTCCACTCATAAAATGGACATTAAACTTTTTTATAAGGTTAATTAAGTAATTATTACTTTTATTACAAAATTTTAGGTTTTGAAACCACTTGTAGCTCCTAAAAGCTCAATTTTCTCTCAAAATTAACCCCAGTGCATGAATTGTTTGCATATTTGAACTTGACAATGCCATTTTGAAAACAAAATGACTCATTTAAAATCCATTTTTGATATTTTTTATAAAATTTATTTATTTTTAGGTCAAAATTCCTTAGTTTTACAAGTTTTAAAGGGCTAATGACCGAATTTAGGAAAGTTTCAAATAATAAGGGTAGTAATTTGGCCTTGATAGGTTAAATTACTAACAATTTTGGTGAATTTTAAGGGTTGACCAGACTAATGTTCAAATATATTAGAAAAACTAGATAAAACTAACTTGGATATACATCAAATATTGGAAGTCTCTTGTAGACAAAGACATAAACAAGATAACTAACACAAACAACAACAAACATGTGCACATGTGCACTTAGAGGAATGGACAACAACAACTGGAAAGAGAAAAAAACAATTGTAATCATGTGGAAATGTGCACTTAGAATAAATCAAAAATATGAATTTTATTATGTACAAACTAACCTTCACCTTACTTGTCCTCTTGGATCAAAAGGAAAATTTGACAATTCACTTCCATGATAAGATGGATAATGATACATCACATGTCCCCTTTCAAGATCGATGATTGAAAAATCAACTCTCTTCTTTTCCAACTCCTTTGTCATGGTTATATGTGGAATATTAGGAGTAAATTAACCTCTAATTTAAACATACTCATTTGTTATCTTTTCTACTTTGTCAAGCTTCATTTCTTCATAATCTAGTTGATTAGGCTGAGCACAAAATATACTTGTGTTACCTTTTGGAAGCATATCCATGTATGTAGGCTCATCAAGGAGATGATAACCCATTCTAAAGGTCTAAAAAAATTATCTATCAATAATGAAATTTTGAGGTGGTAGAATTTAAGGACTACCCACTCCTTTCTCTTTGTTTGGCTTGACAAAGTTACTCTTTTTGGCTATAACGAGACCATAGTCCCCCTGGAGAAGAGTATATCCTACTCCCAAAACTTCAAACAAGTCATAAAATGAGATTTTTGGCTGATTTATAACATCTATATGCTCCACTAATTGATCAATTTGATCAGCTATCACATCAATTTCTTCATTCTCTTTATAAGATGGTAGCTTTGGTTCCTTAACCTCTTCATGAACACTTGCATTCTCCTCAACACACTCTTCTTGAAACTCATTTAAATCTATAATTTAATCTTATAGTTCCCACATGACATGCTCCTTTTCCTTCATCTATATGTTTCTTTTGATGGATTTCTAAGATGGAAATGAGTTATATTCTTGAGGGAGGGATAGTCCTTGAGTAACTTTGGATTGGCTTGACTGCATGATTTGGTTCCAAGATGGGAAAGATAGAGGCTCTTTTTTGACCTTTTGATTTTGGTTCGCATCCTCTTTCATTGTTTTTCACTCCAACTCTCTAATCTACTTATCAACATTCTCTTGGAATATCCCCTTTGAGGTGGTCAGTTGTCTCAATAGTAGGTTGTCCCATAGAAATCTCTTTCTTTCTTTCATAGTTCTCTTGGATAGATCTCCAAGAAGGGAAAGTCTGAGAAACATATGAAGAATTTTGAAAACTAAAAAAATCACTTATAATTGTCTCTTGAGGAGAATGGATGGAATATAAGAAGAGTGAGGCTAAACCTATTATCTCTTAAGGCCTTTTAGTCTCCTCAATACTTTGAATGTAACCACCTATATCCATCATCTCACTAGTGAGATTACCCAATTTGCCCTCTCAATAGGTGCCCATTATTTTTTTTATTTTTTGCAATGAATCTCTCACATAATGGATCTAGTTATTAGGGGTATCCTGACCATAATAGCTTTGTGAGTACAAATCTAGTGCATGCTTTTCAAGACACACTAAAGTTTGTTTAAGTGCTCGTATGGATTAGGTAGCTGAAAAATTTCCATGATTGGGTTGGTTAGATGGGTTAGGTGGCTCATGATAATACTGGTAAGGGGTAGTATTATGATATAATGGCTATTCATAGTGAGGATTAGCATAATAATCTTGCATATATGATTGGCATAGATCATCATTCTACTGGTGAGGATCATAATATAGTTGGACATATTGATCATAGTGAGGATAATTTGGATCCATACTGAAACAAGCCATTAGAGACCATTAGTAAACCAAGTGATAAAAGTATACAATATTTAAAATGATACTTGATCTTTTAAACTAGCTTTGAGTGCCTGAAATCTGCACTGATCTTTTGAATGCCTCTAAAGGCTAGTGTGTAGAATGAAGGTCCCATCGAACATGCCAAAAACTATTATTACTCTAGAGTGCACCCTATTTAAATATATAAAAAGGCACACCTTCTCTTTATTTGATACAATTGGATCTTCTCAAAGTGTGGGTGACTTTGTTGTGAGAAAAACCTCTAGAGAGGATTGGTTTTGTTAATATTTATCTCTAAAAACTAAATTATTTTGATTTTTTGGGATGAAAAGGGAGAAAGAAACTAAAATGAAAAATTATATCTAATGGGGTGATGCAATTGAATGATTGATATTATATAAAAGCTTTATAAATTTGAATAAGATGCAATATTAATCTGAAAGAAAACTCTGCATTCAAATCTTGAACATTAGTGTTTCAAAAGAAGGCCTGAAAGAAGTTTTCAAAGCAAATCCTATTCCTAGCTCGTCCAATGACCTATAGATGATGATGTTTTCATATTAGGTGTGGAAAGGGCCTATAAAATGGTAATTATATGCCACTTGTATGCTGTTACACATTCAAATCACACTCTAATCTATTCCAAAACCATATGCAAAAATATCTTCTTTTTATTTGATAAAATAGTGTCAATTATAATTTCTTCTCTGTTTCAAGAATTAATAAAAAATGGCTTGAAAAAACCAATATATATGTATAAAACCTAATTAAAACTAATGTGTCATTTATTTTATATAATTATTAGTCTTTATTAGTTAACTCAAGACCTAATCCTTTTATAATGTTAAAATAATTCATCAAAATCTATAAACTTTATGAAAATTTACATGGTCTTCAAATTTTGGCATAGAATTGGATGTGGTGGGCCCATATTAAATTATAAAAATCCTCATGCATGAAAATACATGCCATTCCTCAGTAATAAATTCATTTTATAAAATTAAAATAAGTTTTCAATTCTTCAAGCCTTCAAAAATTTGTATGACATTTACTTTGTCGTTGAATTGAGAAGTGGTGGGCCCATGTTGACTTCCCAACCTTCCTTGAATGAAAATAATGCCATAATTTGGAATATAAATTCATATTTAAATTTACTTTAAGTTATTTAATGTCATTATCTTTCATGAAAATCATGGGAGATGGATGAAAGTAGTCAACCAAAGAGATGCGAACTCAAAGACTAGTCAACTTCTACTTGAACTCAACTTGCATGAATTGAAAATTGTGGATTGAATTGAGAATGATATATTAACTTAAAATATATATATGGCATGTGGTAATTCAAAAATTAATTCATTTAATATTTTTTCAATGCTATTCTTCAAGTAGACCATTTGACCAACTACGTCTATTATACCAAATAGGCCTAAAAGCCAATATGTGCATTTGAAACCCATTAAACCTAAAACAACATGTCATGAAAATTTTAAAAATAATTAAATATACTAGGAAAAACTTTTATCATTACAATATATGTGATTTTGATGAGAAAACACTCACCATTTAGTCAACAGGGTTGACTAGGCCTATTTTGCTCCATTATTTTGTAGACTAACCATTTTGATTAAGATAGTTGGGATATTTCTAATGATTTTTTCTGACCAAATGAAAATTTAAGGATGAATACAAATTCTTAGGCTTTTTTATCCATTGATTATATTTTATTTACCTATCTTGTACTTCATTTTACATGGTTTTTCTTACAAAAAACATGATTTATGCCCTCATCTATAGATATCCATGCATAAAATTGACATTTATGGAATCCTATATAAGTTTAATTGATGTTTGAATTTTTTTTAGATTTATCCATGATTATTTGATTGTAATAAAACCTAATTTTCTCAAAATTGATTTTTTAGGGATTTAGGAGGGCTTTGAAGTTGAATCTTCAAAATGATGGTTCATAAAGTAAATACCTCCAAATCCCAAAATATTTACATTGATGTGTAGAATAATGATCCCCATAACATAATTAAAATTATTGGGTTTTCATGCAAAATATGTGAAAAGTTACCACATGGAAAAATCAACGTATGGGGTTTTGACTGCATTCTAGGCTGCCTACGCTCATAATGATTGTTCATAAATCACATCCCCTCAACTGATATAAATTATTTATTAATTATAATTAAATAGGGATACTCAAAACATACTAAGATTATTTGGTCAAACTCCACACGTTATGAAAGATATGAGCATCTGAATAAGAGGCTAGGAAGGGTCTCTAAATCTACAAAAAGTGAAAAATTTACCAAAATAAAAACAAATTTTCACCTATTTTCCAATTCTTGAAAATATCATCATGGGTTCTATACCATTCTATCAAAAGTCTCTAAAATTACATTTTGCTTGAAAAGTCAAAAAACCCCTTTTTGGTTTATATGCCTATTTGCTTGCAAAAACTTGTATAAGCATGGTTTGCTTAAAATTTAGAGTTTTGATACTCTTAAAATGTCTTATTATTATGTCAAAACATAATCCTATATTTTTTGAACTTCTACCTAGGTTTAAAAACCTCTGTGGTACTCCATAACACTACCTACTCCAATGGTGATCTCAAACAAACATGATGATGACTGTTACAAAATAGTGAGTATTTACACTCATCCAATGGCCATGAATTTTTTTTAAAAGTTTAATCAAGTCATAATGACCCTTTTTATAAAATTTTAGGTCTTGAAACCACTTGTAGCTCCCAAAAAGCTCAATTTTAGCTTAAAATTGACCCTTGTGCATGGATTGTTTACATAATTAAACTTGACAATGCTCTTTTGAAAAGACAATGACCCATTTATAATCAATTTTTGAAATTTATAAAAATAATTAGTGATTTTTAGGCCAAAATTCCTTGGTTTGATAAGCTTTAACGAGGTAATAACTAGTTTTAGGAAAGTTTTGAATGATAGGGGTAGTAATTTGGCCTTGATAGGTCAAATTACTAACACCCTAAATACAAAAATTGATTCCTATAATTTTTATATAATGCCCTTACCCATATTCCATGAATATCTTAAGTTTTGATGCCAAAGTTTTACAAGATAATGAGCATAATAAAATTCTTCTTAGGTTGAGAAACCTTCATTCTGAGCACTATAGAGACTTAAAAACCACTTTTCATGCCTTTTCCTTCAAATTATGACCTTAAACTTCATTAAAAAACTTTAAAAAACATACATTACCTATGAAAATTCTTACATGATCTCAAACACCTTGTAATCTGATCATGACCCATCATTAGGCTACACTCTCTTTCTTTACTCTTTAGACCTTGACATGTGATTTAATAATTTTGGGAATATTGAAGTATTATTACTAATTTAGTTAAGGGTGTAAGTTTATTAAATAAATAAACAATATTTGGATAATTAAACTACTTATTTGTATAATTTAATCATAATTTGAACCTTTCTAAAAATAGTAATAAATGTGGAGAAAATAAGACTTAGCTAGACACAAATTGAGACAATTGAGATAGGGTCTAAAATTTTCTATGTAAGACTAAGATAGTGTCACAAATTAGCATATATATTTCTTTTTATTAAATTTTATGAGTGTCAAAATAGGATACCTTGGGGTTTGGCACTATAGTCCTCTTCTACCATTGTTATCTAAGAGACCTGAGCTTTTTGGATTTTGTTCACTACGCTTGTGTGAGCCTGCTTATGAAATTTTATATGTTGGGTGTTTGAAAAACTCCATGTAAATATGATTTACTCTTAAAAACTTAGATTCCATTTTTATTTGACAAACTTTGAGATATAATGGGGGTTAGTGTGTGTAATATGAACTTAATGTGTATCTACACTCCTTGTGTCGGCATGTCGCTTACATACCAATACTCTGAAGAGGGATGAAGCCATATGTAGCTCTACCACTTGATGTGATTTATGTAATAGTATGTATTAATATGAAAAATTATAAAATTAGGTGTTCTTGAGGTGTTTAGGGACTGGTGTAAGGGTTTGAATAAGCTTGTGGTTGTATTACATGGTTGTATGCAGAGAATACGGAAATATGCCTAAGTAGTCTTTCTTATATTCTTGCTTGCTTTGTGATATTTTACAACTGCTTCTAAATGAAATTTGAATAATATTTTATAGAGATCTATTGGTCATGGTTTTCATGTATTTATGTTAGGCCAATAATAAGAAGGATAGGAACTTAAATTAAGTGACCATTAAAGGTAAAAATGTAATTGGATAGGAGAACTAAAAACAAACACCCTAAGGTCTAGTGTTATAGTCCAAATTGGAAGCTATTTTTATAAGGGTACATGACCTAGGGGGATGGAATTATCATAGGAAAATTATCCTGGAGGAGGTGGAATCATAGTTTGAGAGGCTATGGATGACTAGGAATCAGTGAAAAGGTGCCTATAAGGGTCATGAGAGCAAGCAAGAGGGACCTATGGGTTGGGTGTCATAACCCACACTCAAGTTACAAAGTTTTTACATTTTATATAACTACATTTACCCCCCTTTATTCTATTGATTTATAAAATTGAAATACTATGGTAAATGAAAAATATAAAGTGTACCTGGACTTACCTATAAGGGTGAAGTTCATGAAGTTGTGTGATGTTGGGTGTGCATAGAAAGAGCATGTTTTGAAGTGTAAATATACAAGAGAAAATAAAGACTAGATCAGTTCTTACTAGATAAATTATATCTAAAATAATAACATACAAAGCTAGGTAATATAGAGAAGTAGAGAAAGGAATGAATACACCTCACCATAAATGTGAACCAATACAAAACCTGTTGTGATGCTAGATGATGTTGAGTAATGATGGGTATGGGATGTACCAAGAGTAATATCACAAACAGAGCTTAGTGCTCAATTCCCTAAGATTGGCTCAAGAATACAAAGGTTAGAGCTTTGGCTTCATCATCATCTACTAGGTAAATCTATGTGATCATGTGTTTTTTATCTATGTTTGGACTATGTGTCCAATCCCTCTTAGTATGTGGTTTAAGAATAGAAAGGCTACCTAGTCCTTTCAATCTATTGTTACCTCATGAAGTAAAGCTATGAAATAATATTAGTATGAATGTGTATAATATGAGATGGATCCTAAATCCCATGAATGTAGTATAATATTATAATTTTGGCATGGATAGCCAAATGTATGATGGAAACTAGGCCACTCTTGGCCACTCAGAAAAGGTGGAGATTAGGCTTGTATGAAAGCCACTCAAAAACTAGGCAATAGGTTTATGTGGAATCCACTTAGAAATGTGGAGGTTAGGATTGTATGAAATCCACTCCAAAATAATTTTCAACCACATGTAGATGGAATAAGGCATGTAACTATTAAGAATGCTTAGGTAATGTACTAAACTTGAAAAGAAAAGAAGTCAAATGTGTTACACACATTGCCCCCAATCATTGGTGTTTGAAACATGGATTCTGATCTAAAATTTATACCAACTTCCTAATCTAAAAATGGAAGTGAGATCCATCATTCCATGCATGATTGCCCCTATATCTGGGTTGTTTATGAAAAATTGTACTGAAACTATTGAATTTGAACTAGTCTACATGTGAAAAATTATAGCTGAGCTTACCTTTCTACCTATTTCTAGAAAATCTATTTTTTTTATTGTATGGATAGGAGCACTAAAATTAGACACCCAACTATCCAATGTTGTAGTCCAATCTTTTCATTATTGTCTTGAGCTAATTTTGATGATTATTCTATGATTATCACTATCTACCTAATCTGTTCTAGCTAGTTTAAATTTTGGATACTATTTTGAGTATTTTGAAAGATGATTTTTTAACTAGTAGGAGCTCTTATCTCTATGACAAAACCCATGTTTGTTACTTCCTCTTCTAAGGGTAATAATGAATACCCTTCAATGACTCTCCTCATAATAAAGATCCCTACAAGTGTGTTATGCAAATAAATACATGATATAACAATGATAATCGATAAGATATAACATGGTTTATAATGAAGATTGTTAGATCAAAAAAGGTATACCTAGATAGATATAACAATGTAATAGCATGTGAAATGTACTAAAATGGATCTATAAGTCTAGTTGGTTGTTAATTTTTAGTTTTTAAAGAAGGATGGATCATGATGTCCATCATGTCATCTAAGAAAGAAATATAATGCATGATGTGAATCATGGCATTGCAAACAATTAAGAAGCAAATAAGCAATAACACACAAGGTAAGAATCATACAATAGTGGCCAATGGGCCAAGAAAATAAGGGACATGGGCACATGTCACTCAAATTAGGAAGCAAGCATATAAGTCATGTTCAAACACCACATACACATATAATTGGAAATAAGCAAGGTTGGCATGAAAGCCACAATCACATAAAAGAGCACAAGTAAAGGGAATTGTAAAATGTCCTAAGGCACACACAAGAATAGAATTAAAGGACATTGGAAAATGTCCTTAGATACATATAGGACACAAAATAGGAACTAAGAAAATAAAATCACGTCTCACTACACAAATAAAAGAAGAAAAACATGTATATAATGGAAATACAATCAAATCAAATCAAATTAAGAAGTGAAAGTATACAAGACATGGAGTATAAGACTAGGTATATGCTAAAAAATACACAAGTATTATATACTAGTGAAATGTCAATAAAGAAATCTATGTAAGCTAGTAAATAATGTACATCAACATGATAACTAGAGTGTGTGGTGTAGGAATGACATAACCTGGATGGTGTATTCATGTAGAATATGCCCCTAGTGGGTAGATATATCGATATGTGTCTTGAATGTATGAAGTATAATTCCCATTCAATGGGTAGAGTGAAGCAATCATTGATTTTTATGTCAACTGTACACACTCAAATGAGATCAAGTGAAGCATGGTAATGTAGATAAATTGACAAATAATAACATAGAACAATAAAATGTGAGTCTAGCATGGTAGTAGAAATGTAAAGCATGGATGATGCATACAATTGAATTTTTTTTGTGTTTTTGAATTATTTGAATGTTTTTGCATTTTGAAATGTTATATTGTTTTTGGTATTTTGACATATTTTAATGTTTTTGTATTTCGAAATTTTGATATGAGCTATGTACAAACAATCATAAGGTGATTATGTATAAAAATTTGAACAAAATTCATGTACAGTCAAGCTAAAAGATTATGTACAAGAAAACTATGAAATTATGTACAAGTAATATTAAGAAGAAATTATACTAATCGATGAGTCTCATGGGAGACTCCCTATCATGGTGTCCTATATCAAACAGAGGAATCATGCATGATTGTGAATCATGAGGGAATGGCTGTGAATATGACTCTAAATATTCATATTCATTATTGGTATCTTGGAAATCATAATAACCTGTATTGTTCCGCTCATCATTATCATCTAGATTTTGAACCAATGGAATGATAGTGTTAAATTTTGTTGTATCTAGATATTTTACTTTGATAAATTGTGTTTGTGAATGATTTTACTTAAGATGTTTAATAAATACCAAACCTTGGTGGCAAACATTATTAACTACTAGAATAGGAGCAGTTATAAATTGAGCCTACTTGCCCAACCCTTGACCTTGATAATCAAATTATTATAGATATTTTTTACCAAACCCATATTAATTCAAAAATTTAGCCTCATGTTTTAGAGGTAAATTTGCATTTTTTTAATTCTTAACTTATGCTTCTAGTACTTTTTGTTGCTCTGATTTTTCTTTTTGTTACTTTTTGTTGTTCTGAGTTGTGCTTTGGTAACCACTTTTATACTATTTTTGAATTCGACCCTTTATGAATGTGTTCCTATGTCACCATGTATTTCTTGATTGATTTACCTTATATAGGGTCCTCATCATCAATTATCTATTTTATATGTTTATTCAATGACAAAAATGAATTTGTGTGATGCCCATGCATTCTATGATATGCACACTAATATCTAGATCTTATCACTGGATGTAGAGGAGGTAGTTTGATCAACTTAGATTTAATACTTTTCTTTAGTACCTAACTTTAACTCTTATTTTATTTTTGAATTATTATTGAATCACTAGTTATAGAGTTACTTTGTTGTGATTTATTATTTTGATATATAATATTGCTTGTAATAATTGACTAGATGAAGGTGCATATACATGATTGGAACTAGGATGCCTTTAAGGCTTTTGTATTATAATCTATTTTTTTAATTTTGTGATCTTGTCATGTAATATTTGATTCTTCATTTTTAAATCTAAAATTAACTTGCTCATACTAGTGATTTGATCCCTTAGAGTCTCACAAGTGCAAAGCGTAGTTGCTTCCAAATGAACATGTAAGCACATATGTTGAAGATGGTTTGAAGAAGCTTTAGGATGAATGTATGCATTAGGAAAAATATTTTACTCTACCTCATATTTGGGAGGGGTGATAGCATGGACTTGGTTATAGGGAAAGTAGTTATCACCCTCTTAGGGGAGAGGAGGAGAAGGAAATTATTTCTTATGCTTAAGATATGTCATTGAAACCTGACAGGTAGTTGTTAGCATATGAAATGGATCCTCTAAGTATGTAAGGTTTTTTTTATTAATTTAATTTAAAATAATAGGTAAATAATATATTAAATAAGTAATTAAACCTTGTATTAAGAAAATCTAAACATTTCTTTGAAGGAAAGGGATTTGAATATGTTTAGCAACAAATTTCTTAATATCATCCCATATTATGAAAAGTAAGCATGAAAGGGAAAGAATGAAGCTTTGCATTAACATATGGTAAATTTCATAATTCATAGAAATGAAAGGAATAAGTATGGTCTCCTTATTGTTTGCCAAAAATTCAATAAATATGTGTGAATAAGTGAGATCCATTGTTGCTTTTATGTGAAATATGATTTTAGATGTAAGGTGATACCTCAAGTAAACAAAGAGACCTAATTTATGAAACTAGGGTTTGGATGAAAATAATTTTTTTAAATTTAATATGGAATTTTAAAATTTTATGTGAATTTTTGAATAAAATATGCAAGTAAAAATGAAAAAATTATTGGAAAAATCTTGATTTAAAGGGACCTAGTATACACAAATAGGGTTTTGAAAAAAATATATATATTTTTTAAAATTACTATGGAATTTTAAAAATTAAAGTGAATTTGCATTTTAAATATGATATTAAAAAAATATAAAATTATTCTAAAAATTATTAAGGAATTTACCCTAGGGTTTCTAGGGTTTTTATGCACAAATGAAGTAAGTCAGGTTCACAAAATGATTTAAGAATATTAGGAATATGGGAGTATTATTCTTCATTTATTTAAGGGTCTAAGTTAATTAAATTAGTAAATAATATTAGGATAATTAAGCTACTTATTTATAAAATTTAATTTTAATTTTAACCTTTCTAAAAATAGTAATAAATGTGGAGAAAATATGACTTAGCTAGAAATAGACTGAGACGATTGAGACAGGATCTAAAATTTACTATGTAAGATTGTGATAGTGTCACAAATCAGGATCTAGATTTAACTTTATGAAAGGATAGGAGTGTGTAAATAGGACACCTTGGGTTATAGTTCTATATTCCTCTTATACCACTATTGTCCTGGAGACCTTAGCTTTTTTGGTTTTTTTCATTGCCCTTGTGTGAGCCTGCCTATGAAATTTTGGATGTTGGGTGTTTGAAAAAATCCCTGTAGAGCTGATGTAGTCTTTAAACCCTAGATTCCATTATGATTTGACAAAATTTTAGATATATGGGGGAGGGGGGGGTTGATTTTGTGTAATATTCACTAAACATGTATCAACACTCCTTATATGGGCATGCTACCTACATACCATTATTTTGAATAGGTATCAAGGCATATGTACTTCTCCCACTTGATGTGCTTTGTGCAATAGTGTGTATTAAGATGAAAAATACTAAAACTAGGCATGATTGACATAGTTAGGGACTAGTGTAAGGGGTTGAATAAGCTTGTGGTTATATTAGATGGTTGTATGTAGAGAATAGGAAAATATGCCTAAGTAGTCTTGATTTTATTCTTGCTTGTTTTTTGATATATTCCAACCCCTTCTAAATGAACTTTTAATGGGATTGTATAGAGATTTATTGGTCATGGGTCAAGTGTATTCATGTTAGGATAATAATAGGAAGATATGAATTAGAAGGAAGTGACTATTGGATGTAAACATGCAATTGGATAAGAGTGCCATAAATGGACACCCTAGGGTCCGATGCTATAGTCCAAGCTAGGCATTATTGTCTTAAGGGTAAGAGACCTAGGGGGATAGAATTTTCATAGGAAAAACATATTATAGGAGGTTTAATCATAGTTTGGGAGGATATGGATGATTGGGAATCAGTGAAAAGATGTCTAGAATGGTCATGAGAGAAAGCAATAGGGACTTATGGGTTGGGTGTCATAAGCCGCACTCAAGTTACCATTTTTTTACATTTTATATGACTACAACATGAAAACCAAATTAGGCCTTAAAAATTACCTTCATGCCTCTTTCCATGTACTCTCCACCACACTCACATACTAAAGAAACCTCTCTCATGCTTAATCCGTGCCATACATCCTTCATATGTTTTTACAATAGATCATGATACTTCATTAGACCAAGCAAGGTCTAGAGGTTATGTTGGGGATCAACCAATAATTTGATTACACTTATGAAAACAATAAACCATGAAATTAAATCAGATAGATAAGTAACTAGAATGATAAATAGCAAGAATAAGAGATACAAGAAACCAGCCTAAAAATTTGTATTAAACTCTTTACAGAAGTAATACAATTGAAGAAACTTCTTTCTTCCACACCTCTCTTAGATGTACAGATCTCTCTCTAGATCTCTTTCCCTCAAGAGCTCTCTCTCTCAAGTACAATAAACTCCAACAACCTGGATTGATTCACCTATATAATTGTGTACTATTCTCTCAACATACCAATACAATAAGCTAAGAAGATCTAATTCTACATATAGAATTAGGAGACTTGAGCATGCATTTACAACCAACAGTTAAGCCTCTTGAACAAGGGATCTAAAAATAGTCTTACTAATAATAGAGATGTGGACTTAAGACTATGACTTAATCTCATCATGCAAACACTCAGTTCTATCCTCAAAAATAGCTCTCTAGATGCACAGGTAACCGATGTCGGTTCCTGCCTGCTTGCCTATGACCGATGTCGACCGATCCCTACTGATGCTAGCATCTCTTGAACTACTCCTGACCAATGTCAGTTGCTCCTGACTAATGCCAGTGACTATGTAACTACTGTAACTCTTTAATCCACTCCTTGGTGAAGCTTTTAGGCTCCACACCTTAACAATCTCCCACTTGGAGATAAACAGCTACACCAGTACCTATACAACAACATCTTCTAGCTCCTCCATCTTCAACTCAATCATGAAGACCAACAGAATTTGATTGAAGATTCAACTTCTCCTTTGTAACCAGCTTGGTTAACATATCCGTAGGATTCTTATTTGTATAGATCTTCTCCAGCTTCAACTCACCATCCTCCAATACCTGTCTTATGAAGTGGTACCTAAGCTGTATGTGCTTTGTTCTTGAATGAAAGGCTGAATTCTTAGCCAAATGAATTGCACTTTGACTATCACTATATAATCTGTAACCCTCTTGCTCCTTTCCAAGCTCTTCCATGAACCATGTCATCCATATCATCTCTTTGCTAGCCTCCGTGACTGCAATATACTTTGCTTTTGTAGTTGACAAGGCAACAACCTTCTGCAACTTTGATATCCAGCTAACCACTGTTTCACCAATAGTGAAAACATAACCTATGGTGTTCTTCCTACCATCTAAATCACCTGCCATATCTGAATCTACATAACCATGTAGAGAAGTATCTAAACCTCCCTAACACAAATGCCTACTGCTGGTTCCTTTCAGATATTTAAGGATCCACTGAACTACTTTCCAATGTTCCTTCCCTAGATTGGCCATATACTTACAACTCCCACTGCTTGGGCAATATCCGGTCTAGTACACACCACTGCATACATTAAACTCCCTACTACGAAAGAATATGGAATTCTACTCATGTACTCTACCTCATCATGTGAATTAGGACATTGGTCTTTACTCAACTTAAAATGTCTAGCCAAAGGTGTGCTTACCAGTTTTGCATCCTGCATATTGAACCGTTGTAACACTTTGTTCACATAATCCTCTTAAGACAAAATCAACCCATGATTTTTCCTATCTCTCTTAATACTCATGCCAAGGATTTTCTTTACTGCTCCAAAATCCTTCATGGCAAACATTTGAGCTAATTTTACCTTAAGCTTAGAGATATCTTGCATGTGTGATCCTGCAACCAACATATCATCTACATACAATAATAGAATAATATATCTACCATTATCCAATCTCTTAAAATACACACAATGGTCAGATTGACACCTACTCTCTGATAGTGACCGACCTTGGTCACTTCTAGGGCTGTAACTGGCCGACGTCAGTTCTGTCTGACCAATGCCAATTCTTGTCCTGCCGACGTCAGTCCCTGTATGACCGACATTGGTTTCTATTCTACCGACGTCGGTTCTTGCCTTGCCGATGTTGGTCTCTGTGTTTTCTTGCAAGTGATTATTTCTTTTTTCTGCAAGCTCATTTTGGACCATCACCTCATCCAATTCTCCATTGCTCTGCCCAAATTGATTTAGCTTCTTCAGCTAATCACTATACATCACTTTTTCATTGAAAACAACATCACAGCTCCTAATTATCTTGTTAGTTCCTAGATTCCAAAATTTAAAACCAAAATCATCAGAGCCATAGCTAATAAATGTGCACCTCATAGACTTAGCATCCAACTTCTTTCTATTTTCCTTATCAACATGCATAAAGGCTTCACAACCAAAAACTTTGAGAAATGATAGATCTACCTTCTTACCTATCCATGCCTCTTCTGGAATTCCACCATCCAGAGCTGTAGAGGGTCCTTTGTTAATCAGGTACACTGTAGTGTCAACAGCTTCTACCCAAAATTCTAAGGGCAAACCAGCATGCAATCTCATACACCTTGCACGCTCCATGATTGTTCTGTTCATCCTTTCAGCAATTCCATTCTGTTGAGGTGTCCTTAAAACCATCCTTTGCCTATGGATTCCATGCATATAATAATACCAGTTGAACTTATAGCTATAAAACTCACCACCATTGTCAGATCTCAGGCACTTCAATCTTCTGTCCGTTTCATTCTCAACCATAGCTTTCCAAATCTTAAAAGTCTCAAATACATCAAATTTCTTCTTAATACAATAGATCCATACCTTTCTTGTAGCATCATCTATGAACGAAACATAGTACTATGATCCTCTAATAGAAGCAACTTGAGCTGGTCCCCACACGTCTGTGTGAACAAGCTACAACTTATGCTTCTTCTTTGTTGACCCAGTCTTGAGAAAACTCACTCTTTTCTGTTTCCCAAAAATATAGTGCTCACAAAAATCCAGATCTATGATTTTCAAATATGAAAGCTTACCTTTAGACTTAAGAATTGACATTCCCTTCTCACTCATGTGGCCAAGCCTTGAGTGCCACAATTTTGCATCCACATCTGAAGTAGATAATATAGAAGGAGAATTGTTAGTAACACAATTACATAAATAGAGAGTACCTACTCTCTTACCTCTGGTCATTACAAGTGCACCCTTGGTCACCTTCCAAGATTCAGCTGTGAGAGTTACTGTACAACCCTCATCCCCTAACTTTCCTACAGAAATCAAATTCCTCTTCAAGCTAGGAACATGCATAACATCTCTCAATACCCATTGTTGCCATTCTACATTTTCAGCTGCACTTTACCTTTGCCAATAATTTTACAAGGCTCATCATCCCCTAAATACACTCTTTCAAAATCTCCATGGATATAGTCACTAAAATATTCCCTATTAGGGGTAGCATAAAAATATGCACCAGAATCTAACACCCAAGATTCTATATTATTATGCAAAGAGAATATTAAAGCATCTTGTGCAATACCTGCAACCTTTGCTTCTTCTTTTTCTTCATGCTAATTGTCCTCCTTAGGCTTTGACCAGCAATCTCTACTTATGTTCCCCATCTTTCCACAATTTTAGCATTGTGGCTTCCTGCCATTTCTAGATTTAGATCTACCTCTCACCTTAGACTTAGATCTTGATCTCCCTTTCTTGCTCTTCTATTTTTGCCTTCCCCTGCTCTCAAAACTTAAAGCATTCCCTGATGTTTCTTCTATGCTTTTCTTTTGAATTTCTTCATTCAAGATAACACTAACAACATCCTCTACTTTTAAAATATTTGAAGCAAATGCAGTATTACTAACTGCCATTACTAAGCTATGCCAGCTTTTAGGCAAAGTACATAATATTAAAAGAGCTTTTATTTCATCATCAAACACTATTTTAACTAAACTTAATTGATTTACAATTCCATGGAAATCATTCAGGTGATTAGATACAGATTCACCTTCCTGCATACGTAAATTAAATAGCTGCTTCATAAGATATACCTTATTAGAAGCTAAGGGTTTTTCATACAAATTTGCTAAAGTAGTCATTAACTCTACCGTTGTTTTGCATATGATAAATTAGATATCACAGTAGATGCTAGACTCAGTTTTATAGACCCCAGAGCCTTTCTATCAAGAACTTCCCATTCTTCATCATCCACATCTGTGGGCTTCTTTGCAATCCCACCTAATAGTAAGTATATATCTTTTTGATATAGATAATCCTCTATCTGCATTCTCCAATGTTGATAATTTTTTCCATTAAACTTATCCATTCTCACTTTACTTTCTTCTGCCATTGCTTCTCCCACTCAAATAGAAATCCCTGCAAAAACCCCTGTGAGTAACCTGTAATCAATACACACTACATAGATTTGAACCACCTGTTAGTGAACTTGAGTTCTAATACCACTTGTGGATATCAAGCTCTGAACCTACAACCAAGGCTCTGATACCACTTGTTGGTATCAAACTTTTGAGCCTACAACCAGGCTCTGATACCACTTGTTGGGGATCAACCAACAATTTGATTACAATTATGAAAGCAATAAACTATGGAATTAAATCAGATAGATAAGTAACTAGAATGATAAATAGCAAGAACAAGAGATACAAGAAACCACCCTAAAAACTTGTATTAAACTCTTTACAGAAGGAATACAATTGAAGAAACTTCTTTCTTCCACACCTCTCTCAGATGTATAGATCTCTCTCTAGATCTCTTTCCCTTAAGATCTCTCTCTCTCAAGCACAATCAACTCCAACAACCTAGATTGATTCACCTATATAATTCTATACTGTTCTCTCAACATACCAATACAATAAGCTATGAAGATCTAATTCTACATATAGAATTAGGAGACTTGAGCATGCATTTACAACCAATAGTTAAGCCTCTTAAACAAGGGCTCTAAAAATAGTCTTACTAATAATAGAGACATGGACTTAATACTATGACTTAATCTCATCATGCAAACACTCGGTTTTGTCCTCAAAAATAGCTCTCTGGACGCACAGGCAACCGACGTCAGTTCCTGCCTGCTTTCCTGTGACCGACGTTGGCCAATCCCTACCAACACCGGTGTCTCTTGAACTGCTCTTGACTGATGTTGATCACTCCTGACTGACGCTGGTGACTGTGTAATTGTTGCAACTCTGTAATCCGCTCTTGGGTGAAGCTTTTAGGCTCCACACCTTAACAGGTTATCTAGGTGAAGACTAGGTCTAAAGGTCCTACCCTTATAGGCTAACCATAATAACATCATGAGTGATAAAATTCCTCACATATATGATCAATAAAACTCATATAACCATTCATTTATTTATGCATACATATAACTAAGTCACCATACTCATACCTTCTCACAAAGACTTTACATGCCATGACTAGTTCCATGATTAGGGTTCTTAAGCACTTGAAACTTGACAACTAACTTTGAAACACTTATGAAAGTATGTAAACTTTACTTACATGATCACACAATGCCAAATAACCTTTCACAAGATTTTTCTCACTTCACCAAACTTCACTATGCACACCTTATCATAGGGTCTAGATTAGGCTTCTCAAGACACCTTATACTCAAGAGATAGTACTCAAGCATGCTTACCTTAATGATATCAAACAAGAACACTCTTCAAACATAAATCTCACACCACTAAAACAACCTCTTTCTAATCAACATTATCTCATGACCTCATACATACATAGAGCCTCATACATTATTTAATGCTCACTTGACAATCATACCTCTTTATGATAATCAAGACTCAACGATCTCTCATCATGCACCTTCACAAGATGCACACTTTTGACATCAATGAAAACAACATGAAAAAAATAAAACCTAATATGACCTATGAAATTGGAATATATTCCTATAAATGTTTGCACACGATCAAATTCTATTGAGCAACAACTCAACTTGGAGGACCAACCCTAAGCTGTCAAGCAACCACTTGACTAGGATTTAGTAAGCACCCACTTACAAGGAAACACCGACTCCCTAAGTGACTCAGCACTAACTTAGATACCTGTAAATTTTTATCACCTTTTGAACTTATTATTTCTTAATAAAAAAATGATGACAAATGATGACCACAACTCTACTCTTTTGCTCTTCAATCTCAAGGCTCACTCTCTTTCATTTGTCTAATCATGATCAAATCAAATTAGGTCATGTATGTTTGATCTTCATATGCATAAAACCTAAAAACTTCTCATGTATACTTATATACTCTCCTTTTAGGGTTTTTAACTCATTTCAATACCTTATTTTACTCAACCATGCATCATTTTTGTGCTCATTACATACATACTCAAATAGGTCTAAACTACCTTGTATATATACTAGTCAAGACTCAATGATCTCTCACCATGCACCTTCACAAGATGCACACTTTTGACATCAATGACAAAAACATTCCAATAATAAACCCACGATGACCTTTTCAATTAGACTATAGTCCTATAAATGTTTGCATAATATCAAATTTTGTTGAGCACCAACTCAACTTGGAGCACCAACCCCAAACTGTTAAGCACCCACTTACAAGGAAAAACCAAATCCCTAGGTGACTCAACACCAAATCATATACCTATAAATTTTTATCAAATTTTAAACTTTTTGTTTCTTAATAAATGAATTATTATAAATGAAGACCATACCTTTGCTCTTCTACTCTGTAATCTCAAGGCTCACTATCTTTCATTTGTCTAATCATCATCAAATTTGATTAAGTCATGTATGTATGATACTAATATGTATAAGAATTTAAAATTTATCATGTATACTTAAATACCCTCCTCTGAGGGTTTTCAAATCATTTCAAGACCTTATTCTTCTCAACCATGCATCGTATTTTTTGCTCATTACATGCATACTCAAATATGCTTAAACCACCTTATTTAAATACTAGTCATGATCACACACCACTTAGTCATCCATAAAACTTAAATATATTATTTCATCTATATAATAGATCTTATGATATATTTTAATAACCTATTTTGGTCTACCACAACTAATTTGTCCTTATTTCTCCATTAGGACTCATAAAGACCTAATTGTATTAGGTTTATTTGGTAACATGTATACTTGATCTTATTTGAAAACCTCTTACCTTCATATATGGTAAGATACATCAAAATAAAATTAAAATATACCCCATATAATAACCTCTAATCTCTAAAATATATTTTTATATCCAAACACTTCATGAAAACACTCCTGGTAGTTCACTATCATAATAAGCCTATGTACACTCAAAACTATATGATCTCTCTCTAATGTTTGATCACCTTCATGTCATGTAATAAAGGTATAAAAATAATGTTTATAATAACTATATGAACCTAAGGTCATATTAAATCATATATAACTATATAACTTAATGACCATTATTGGTCTTACTCATCTTTTAGATCTCATGGAGACCTAATTGCATTAGGTCTGCTCTCTTTATGCCAAAACTTGATATTTTTGGGCCTATATGATCTTATCCAATGATAAAAAACAATAAAAACACTTATCCAATGAGATATTATTACCTTATCCATAATTTTATATAATTTCATCCTTTTTTCTAACAATGAAATCTCCCTTAAGACAAATTGCCCTGTTAGGCTTGTGCACCTCAAAAATTTGTCTTAAAAAATGAAGATTAAAAACCCTTAATATAATGAAAATTAAAAAATAAAAAATTTATATAGATAATAATTGACCTAAATATCATCCCAAAAATCTTATAACACATTTACTTAAGAAATAAGAGCTCAAGAACATCTCTGGAACTCATGTACTTAGAACTACAAACTTACCTTAAAAACTAGTCATAGTAAATTAGACCTCCAAAACCTATGTAGACACTTGTCATGACTCTTTATTCATGTAAATTGTCATATTTTATCTTCCATAACATACTCAAATATAAAATTTATATGGTATAATGCCAATTATTAGTCTTACAAACCAATTTATTGACCTTATGTTTCACAGTCCTATCTGAACTAGATAGGCCATTTTATAAGAAACTTTTTCACTACATACACTAACTTAAAAAAAATTATTACAAGAATGAAAATAAATTAAATTTCATAAATAAACTCTTCATTCACTTTTTTTCATTAATATGACATGCTCAGACTCTCAAATTCATCTTCTCATCTTTGCCTGGGTTTTGCATTATCTACACCATTGGGTCTATCTATGATTAGCTTACTTGGATGATCAATTTATAACAATTTAAGGGTGGAACATATCCAAAAATTATCATGATGATGTATTATGAGTCTACATATTCTTATTACATCCATTTTTTCTTCTTTACCAATACAACTTTTGAGAGCTACAATAACTTCTTGACAAATAAGCATATATCTATGCATTATCTCTCTCATCTGACTAACCACCACCACATAAAGGTACCTAGGAGAGTTGAATATATGTTATAATAGATTATATATGAATTTTAATCCATTATAATCTTATTTGAACAATATATTTCACATCATCTCCTTATTAGGGTTTTAGGGAGGTTTAACTTAGGTTTTAGTGTTAATGATTGTTCATAAAGGATTGCCCCTTGAATCCAAAACCAATAACTAAATATAATAGATATAACCCTCACCCATATATCCTTAATATCTCATATTAAAATATAAATGTTATACATTCCAATGAATGTATGAAAGTTCTTATTGGGTCTTGAGACCTCATTGTATGAACTTGAGAAGGCCTAGAATAGTGATTCATGCAATTTAATTCAAACCATGACCTAAAAATTCGTGAACATGCCTAAAAAAACTTATATCACCTCTATCCTTTCTCACATATATATAATTACCTTTAAATCTGATCTTCATACCTCATTATGCTAGGTAGGGTCGAAGAGAGGTTTAGCTGTAGGCTTAGTCTAAAGGTCCTACACCTATAAGCTCACTTTGAAACTATCATGAATGATTTAATGCCTCACATACATGATAAAATAGTGCCATATAACCTTCACATCTATTTTTATTCATTTTCATGCACATAACTCTTCATGTCATGACTATGCTTCTTATACACTTATCATCAATGACTTGTACCTGCCATGCTCACCATGATATTAATCTAACCTATAACTTTACCTTTAATTATTTATATGTACTTGTATTCAAATTATCTATTTCTATTTCTCTTATGACAACACTCTCTTTCAAGAATGATACTGCCAATATGCACTTAATCACTTCTAACATAAACCTCATGCAAGATGTACCTTCATAAGATGTTCCTTCCCAAGATCACTCTTCCATGATGAAATAAATGAATTGTATTAAAATAATCTTACGTGAATCTTGTCATTAACCTTCATAATATTCACCTTCGATAAGATGTTCCTTCATAAGATCACTCTTTGTTGCTAACATCAATGACTTGTCTTCAAATAATCTTCCATGAACCTTGTCAATAACCTTCACAAGATGAAACTTTAAAATAAATGACAATACTCAATAATAATTGGAATCTAATTATATTTCCAACTATTTTTTAGTCCACAATATCAATCCCAATACACCTATTGGGCTAGATGAACTTAACAAGATCAAGGAACAATTAAGGGACTTGCACCTCTCATTTTAATATTTTTAATAAGATGATATACAACATAAGTTTTAGGTATTTTTATCAATTAAATAGCCATTTTATAATAGGTATCTAAGATATCTAACACTATCACCGAAGACTCAATAACATTTTTCTCACTTACCTAAATAAATTTTATACTTATAGCTATATTTATTGCAATAAACGTGATTATGGTCCCTACTATGTTTCAATTCATCACTTTTAAAAAAATGGGGATGATAAATTAATTAAAAATAAAAATAAAATAGAAAGAGAGGCTAAGTTAAAGATGAAATACTTTTAAATAAATAGTCCACAAAAATTATTTCAAGACCAAAATGTGCCTAGCTAAAATTGCACCCCTTTGTGCTAAGTTTCAAGATGGATCAAACTTTGGTCACATAGGGAAATATTCTATGGAAAGTGTGGGGATGATTGATTAAAATATTCTCTTAATGAGTATAGTTATAACATGACTATAGTTATCTACACACATTTCCTAATAGCTTTTAAATAAATGAAAAGAATCACAAAACTTGTTTATAAAAACAAAAGTCCCATGTAAGTAACACATGAACCATACATAAGAGCACATATTATAGTCCTATAAAATTAATTTTAATCCATTAAAATATAAATAAGTGGAATACATCTATTATTCAAACTCCTTTACATATAAAAACTAATTTGTCATTAATCTAATAGTGTTTGTTTACAAATAGAGTTGACACTTACAAAATACAACACAAAAGTACTTATAAAAGAAGGATGGGGCTTGTCTCTTAGTAGCATGAGTTATAAAAATGGGCCATAATGGCCTAAAGTGGTTGCAAAATAATCATACCAAAATATTCTTAATCACATAATAAATAGAGATGATTCCCTAAAGCCCACTAAAAGATAATTAAGATAAGGTTAGAAGTGGGCCACTTCCCAAATAATTTGGTAGGCCTTGTTGAAATCCTAGTGATTAATCAACAAGGTTGGACTCATGGCTGAGCTTCAACAAGTTGATAGGTGGATCATAAAAGGTGATCTCTATTTGAGTCAATAGTTTTTTGTGAGCCTTGAGTGGGGCATTCAAGGAGACCTTGACCTCTTAGACTTTGATAATGCTTTTAGTGGATTGCGTAGATAATTAAAAGATGGATTTATCTCCTTCCTAATTGGATTTGTATACCTTTCTCCTCATTATCTCATCGAAGTCTTCCAAGTGGATCTCAAACTTATCCCTCCATAATAGGGAGCCATTAGGGTGAAAGAGCATTGAAATGCTGACATTATTGAAATAAGTAAGGATTTGGTCCTCATTATTCTCTAGTGGCTTAATGGCTACTTGGGATGTGTTTAATCATTATTCAATGGATATTCTCATATCTCCTTAAAAATTTTGTTATAGGTTCAATTATATAAGATTCATTAACTTAAATCTTAGGAATATACCCTTATTGATGATATAAGCTGATTTATTGTACTTATTATCCACCTAGATAATATTATCCTGATATGTTTGTGTCCTTTGGAGGAGATATTTTATTTTAGAGAGTGTTTTATTCACTTCTCCAAGGATGATGAATATCTAAATGAAATCTACCTCCACTTTGATAACTAATCCTATGGGGAAGGTGATCTTTACCTAAGACTCCGAAATTCTCACCTTCTCCATAATATCCTCCATCATTCTCTACATGAGGTCATTCATGGCCAAGAGAAATAAAATTTGGTCCTTTACTACCCTCTCTTCTCCACTTGTAGTTCTTACTTTGGTGAGGGAGAAGAGATCTTTCTTAGTCTTCCATATCATTGGGTATCCTTCCTAGGTAAATCTCTATGTGAAAACCCTCTTCATGCTCCTAGTTTCTCTATAGATCTACCATTGGACCTTTGGATCACCTTGATAGATCGATTCTAATCTCTATTCTTTGGTAGGTGTGTTTAATCCTAAAATATAGATATGGGGAATCTAGGCTAAAGGGGTAGAGATAGCTTATGAAAAACTAATGGTAGACTATCTCTAAATCAAACCAATTAATTTCAAAACTTAGATAAATTTATATTGAATTTATTATGTTGATATATGCTCAAGGTAGAAACTATGACTATGCTAGATATTACAATGATAATGAAAACATGACACTTAGTTGGTTTTGATGCTAATACAAATCTATATTTAGAACAAGAAGAAAGTAGATTAGATCTAGATTTTAGATTATTCCCCTAATTTTGGAAATTTAACCTCTGTAGTTGTAAACACTTGTATTAATCTAAGATAGTTATGTCAACACTACTATATTAGTTAGACGTAGGTGTCTAGTATGGAATACATACTAAAAATGAATGTGACCACCTAAATGATTTTGGGTTCTACATCACCTTTGACCTAATGTATTTATATATGGGTCATAGTTTATCACTCTTTGTCAAATGAAAAATCCCTATTTATTCATCTTCATAGTGGTTGTGGTAAAAATGGATTAGGGGGCACATGGTGTTGAGTTTCCCTAAAGACACTTCTATCATTGAGCACTACCTATATAGCTAATACTCTAAAGAGGGACTCAAAATTATGTATTTATCCCCTACATTTTGTATTATGTGTGAATCATGTAATGTTTGATAAGTAAGTACAATAGTGACCTAGATCATAGCTTGGAAAATGTGGCTCATAGATTTCTCCTTTAGTACTTTAGACCTATAGATGTGATGTCCCTATGACTTATATGTAAATAAGAGAGAATAGGGAAGTTTTGCTCACTTGATTCCTTAATTTAACTATTTTGATAGGTTTAGCATGAATCCCTAGTATTTTCTTAATATTTGCTTGGAAAGTGTCAAAGGGCTTTATATAATCCTAAGCAATGAAGACATTTCTTAGTTGTAAGAACTTGATATCTTGAAACAAGGTATAATGGATTGAATCCATCCCATAGGTCCAAGACCTTCTTAGGATCATGTAATAATTTGTATCCGTATCTATCACATAGAGTTATATTAGCATATCCTTGGGGATAAAAGTATAAAGAATTATAATGGTCCTAATAGAGGTGGAATTAAGGTTGTCTTAGCCTCATAATATCTTTTTAGTTATGAATAAATTGGTTTCTTCATAGCCAAGTTTTGGAGAAACAAAAAGGAACTATATTGATATCCACCCTATCATCAATCATTTCTCTCTTCACATAGTTGTTTTAAATCCAAAATTGTAAATACAATGTTGGATCTCCCCTCGTAACCATCTCAACATCTGGAAGAAGGCTCCTAAGGTCAAAAAATTAACCAACATCTCTTAAGTTTTTCTCAGGGGGATACATATTTAAATAAATATTATTAATTTGGGTCTGAGGTGGAGGTGTGAGACTAGCTAGACACCCAAATCCTACGGCATAAAATAATTCCAAATGTTGGGTAGGAGAGTTTTTAGCAAGTCTATAAAGGAGATATGGGAAATTTTTTGTGTAACTATCTATTTTTAAACTCTCTCCAATGCTTATTCATAAGACATATACGAGAATTTTTGAACATTTTCTCTTGTTTACTTATTAATAAAGTGTCAAAAGAGATCCTACAAGTTCAATTGGCAAGTTCATCACTCAATTTCAATGCTTTGGTTCAATGGCAGAGTTCAACACTTTGGTTCAAAGATCAAGCTCATCATTTGGTTCATAGAAAGGTTTAATCATTTGGTTCACTCAGTCGGTTCACTAGCAAGTTCATCAGCAGGTTCAATCAAACAGTTCAGTGCCTTGGTTTAACAATTGTTTAAACCATTGAACTAGTTCAATGGATTGGTTTAATGCCTTGGTTCAAGTGAATGGTTCAAAGGCTTGGTGCAACAAAGGATTAGTGTGCAATGTTGAACCATTGAACCGTTGAACCATTTTTGGTTCAATCGGTCAGTTCAATGGCTTAGTTTAATCGAGCAGTTCAAAGGAGCATCCCAAAAGGCTAAAGGACAAGTGCTCTTGTGGAGGGTAGTTCCAAGTTCAAGAGCCCTTGCAGAGGGTAGGGAGCACTTCAAAGGGGCCATAAAGAAGCGGCTAAGATCTTTCAAAAAAATTTTAAGACAAAGTCATGAATTCTTTTAGACTTTTGTCTGAAGGATTTCATCTGAACAAAAAGTTTGAAGGAATTTGGGGAAGTGTAGCCAAAGAACCCAAAGGAATAATCAAAGCAACCGAGACAATTCTCGCAGACTTTTTGTCTATGGGAAAATTGTCTGAAGGAAGAGCCCATAAAGAAGAAAAATTGAAGCAGGAAGTCGAAGGAATTTGCCAAGGACGGTGATGTCCCAGAAGCTGTCAACTTTAAGAAGATAGATTAGCCATTGGTTTTCAAGCTGTGACGGGCCTGTGAACGTCAAATTTTACAACAAGAAATTTAGAGCGTGGAAGGCACCAAGTGGCAACTATGGAAGGTTTTGAAATGCCTTTTTAGGAGCAGTGGAACATGCCACGTGTCCCATACAAGGCTCAACAGAAGCTGACAAGTGTCAAACATCCATAGTTTCTCTCTGTCCCATAGAGAGAGGTGGTGGACCTTGACGAACTGCTAAAGATAGTGAAAGTTGCCATGCATCATTTTTTATAGTACTCTCCAAAGGTGTTTGAAGATTTTATAAATTTAGCAGATACTGCCATGTGTCCCATCACAAATTCAACAAAAGCCACCACGTGTCGGCATCCACATTTCAAAGTGCCTTATGAGTTTAAAAGCGATGGGTGTGCAGATGTCAAACTTTGCAAGAATGAATAACCATTGGTTTTCAAATAAATGGTGTGAACCCAAAGGAATTTAAATACTAAAGTCTAGAGAGCCAAAGGACTAGTAGAGGTAACCTGAGAGACAAAGGAGCAAAAACTAAGAAGGCAGCCCAGGTGTCAAAAAAGAGGTGAGTTATATCTGTAGTTGAAACAGTGTCCACCAATTGATTACCAAGAGGCACGAATAGGCAATGAATGGTGCAACTCATCTTTCCCCATTCTACATTAATGAGTAGGCAAGCCATGAAATGCCTTAAAGGAGTAGTCTTTTGTAGACAAATGGCACGGCCCATTGTTTCACCTTGAAACAAGGTGCTGAAACAACATTATTTGGAGCGGCTTTCCTCTTCCCAATGATTGGAATGCACATGGGTTATTTGTAAAAAGGGTTCTAAAAGGTCTCCTTTCTTCCTCTGTATATTGTAGACTTGTCATTTGGAAAAGTATCTGTCACATTTGTAAGGTGAAGCCCTAACAAATTTTCACCTAAAATCAATAAATGCATTTTTACCTCTATTCGGGTTAGATATCTCTATGTGTGTCTAAGTGTCAATTTTGTGTTTAGTCATTGCTTTCTAATAATTTCATAGGGTTAACACCAATGCACCTAGTTTCTATAAGGTGCCATTCCTACAAGTGATAAGGAAAGCTACACCTAGAAGCGCAGAGACAGAAGAAGCTACTATATAGTGTGCCCTTTCCATAACACCTATGGTGAGTCCTTATTTTCTGTGTGTTCCATTGAAGCCTCCCTATTAGTTTCCTGTAGTCTGGTCCTTTTTCTAGTTTACAGTGTATGTATGTATTTGTATGGTTTCAAGTGTGAGTGTGAGTAGGTTGAATCATTTGGTGCATCACCTCTTTTAGAGTAGTTCTATTTTCCTGTAATCTTTCTCCCTTTTCATCCCCCCCATTATATATCTATATATATGTGTATTAGCACTTATTGGAAAAACTTAGATGCATCAAATGGAGCTAGCCATTACCTAGAGACTCTCCCCTCTAGCTTTTCTAGTCCCATAGATGAAAGGGGAGTTTCCATTTTGACATGTGGAAGGCAGGAGCTAGGCGTCTTGCCCCGAGTGCAATCCACTGTGTCAACAATTTTTGGCACGCCCGATGGGACCCAATTTTTACACTTAGTAAATTTTTAGGATTAATGTTGGTCTTGTTATAGCAAATCAACTATTTTTAGCATTTGGTGACTCTAATGGCAAGAACTTCATTTTATAATCAAAGACCAGTCTGATTTCCTATGCCTAAAGTCACCACACAGTCTGCTTCTAAGGGTGTCCCTTTTGAATTTATTGAATTACGTTTGAACTTAGTAAGGCAACTAAGGTTTGAGAGGACCCATCCTTATTTATCAAACCACTTTCCCAAACTTATTATAAGGAACACATATGTATCAAGGCCGCAGTTACATCCTGTCATAGCTATGGCACTTCCCTTTGTGACTTTTCATGGTCAGAGTCCATTGAATCTCCAATGTTATGACCCAATTCCAAGAGCAGCCCTCAAAAGTGTGCCTTACTTTGATGGAGAGGGGCCCATCATATTCATCAAACACATTAGAAATATTTCTAACCTCTACAATATTCACAATGTCACTAAGAAAAATATTGTAATTAGATTGTTGGCATTGTCTCTCAAGGGTAAAGCTCGTAACTAGTATGGGACTTTGACTATAAATTCAATCAGTTCTTGGAATGAATTGGGCACTCACTTGAAAGACCATTTTGGAGAAAAGAGTGACCACCTCTCACTTGTTGAGTAGCTGACTACGATGAAAAGAGCCCAACATGAATACATGCAAGATTTCAATGCTCAATTTCAAAAGACACGGGATAGAATCCCCATTCTAGTAAAACCTACTCCTAGCTATGCTTTCCTATATTAATTAAGAGCATTGAATAGTGATATCACTACTATGATACAATCCATGGGAGAACATGTGGTACTTGCCACCTATGACATAGCTATAGTAGCTAAAAATTGCCTAGTGCAGGCTGGGAAGATAGCTCCTAGACCCCATATGCCACTTTTCCCTAAAATGTTGCCTCTAATTGAAACCACTGCTCCCACATTAGCTCTACTACCTAGCATACAAAATCCAACTGCTACTCCATCTAATTAACTTCATGAAGTTAAGAGTCTATTGTAAAGTATGTCAAATGAACTTGTGGCTCTTAAAAGGCAGCAAGCTCAAAGCAACTAACCAAACCATGGATACCAGTAGTATGGTCAAGCTCCTAGACCCCCTTTCAAAAATTACAATCAAGGATAGGGTTAGCTTACTCAGACCAGACCCTTTCAAGGCTATAACCCAAGTGCCTCTTCATCATCTAAGGTCATGGTGCTTGTTTAAAAAAATTTGGTACAGGAACAGCCAAGTTGTTCAACCATGGGATATGGTCAGGAGCAGGCTATTTATATAAATGAAATGACAGGTTATTACCCAAATGTATAAGATATTTAGGCAGCCACCCATTCCCAAGTCTTTGAGGCTCCAATGCAACCCAACATGAGTAGTAGCCAGGCCCAGCCTGATTCTACCCTCATGAATCATCTGGAAGGAGAATTCTATTCAGTTAATTATGTGGGTGCTACAGACAATTAGGTTGAATGTGTTGCAGCCAACACAAGATTCAAAAGGATAGAAATGGAAGAAACTCATGATACTACCCAAATGTTAGCAACACCTTCTTCATCACATGCAAATCAAAAAGTCCCAAGTTTTAAACCATTGATTGTACCTTCAGTGCCTCAACCTGTGCCTCAAGCTGTAAATAATTCCAAAGAAATTTTGAAGGAAGGCAAACCTCAGGTCAATGTGGTTGACCAGATGAAGAAGCTACACATGAACATCTCCTTGTGGGATTCACTATCAATACCAGGGAAAAAGGACATGCTACAAAAGGAATTGCATGAGCTAGATGAACAAGCTATCCTAGCAAAAGCTGATAACATTTTGATGATGAATGGACAACCTTCCACCTCAAGATAGGCCCAAACAGAAGAAAATGTTCCTCCCTTTTATGTGTCCTTGGTCATAAGAGATTTCTTGGTACACAATTGCATCATTGATAGTGGAGAAAGCACCTCGGTGATGCCCAAATGCGTAGCCAACAAGCTGGGTTTGAAATATGAAGAAATGACCAAGGGAGTCCTACAGCTGGATGGAACTCCAGTAAATACAATTAGGGTGGTAAGAGGTTTGAGATTGATGCTACATGCTTGCCTGACTTTCTCATTTCCTCATGACATGGTAGTGGTGAATGTCCCTCCTTACTTTGCCATCTGCTTATCCAGGGATTTTACATCCAAGATAGGCTGCTACTTAGCAACAAATACGTCTTATCTAGTTTTTAGAACCAAGTATGGGACTAATGTCAAGATTGAATCCAAACCACTCCATAGAGATCATCTAGAACCTTACTCGCTCAAGGCAGTAAATGTCAGCTATGCCATCATTGACAATAAGAGTTCCAAGTAGACCAATCTCCATCCTCTGGCCTTGAAGGAGTTGAAGACCTACTCTTAGATGAATGGGGAAGTGACAACTTCGAGCACGATCCTTACAAATTCATAGAGGAGGTAGGCCTTGGAATTTATTACATGCATGAAGAGGGTACTTTTATACCAAATCTAATGAAAGCTAGCCAAGAAAGCTCAGGTCTATGGCAGTTATTCTTTGACAGTTCAAAGAGTAAGTTGGGAGCTGGTGGTGGAGTGGTGTTGGTCTCTCCTTCAAAAGAGAGGTATTTTTCAGCCTTCTAGTTCCAATTTTCCTGCACATGCAATATTGTAAAATATGAATCCCTCATCCATGATTTGGAATGGGTGAGGAAAAGAGGAATGAAAGAGCTACAAGTGTTTGGTGATAGTGAGTTGATTGTCAACCAGGTAAGAGGCCAAAATTTGATGAAGAATTCTCTACTAAAGTCCTACAAACATAGGGTATGGGACTTAGTGGAAAATCTATTCACTTTCAATATTGCCTCCATTCCTAGAGAATAGAACAAGAGGGTAGATAGGCTGGCAACAGTTGGTGCCCAGTTTGATATTCCTCAAGAAATAGGCCAAGACCACAGCTCACGCCACTTGAAAGTAGTGATCCGGCCCTCTATACTTGACAACATCACCAACTGGCAGGTTTTCAATAGTGATAAAAAAATAACACTCTTCTTGCAAGAAGAAGTGGAATTCACTACAAAAAACTAGGCAAAGCTACAATAGCAATATGGCAGCCAAATTATTTAGCTAAAGAACAATAAGCTCCCCAAAGCTTTGGTCACTCTAGAGATTATCTTCAATGGAGATGACCAATTGAGAAGTGACAAGGTGTGCATTACAACAAAGGAAGAGCACCATGAGAAGGTGGAAATATTCAAGGACAAGTTGCTTGCACTTGGGAAAGTGTGCACAGACCAAGAAAGGCAAGCCTTCATCTTGTTGTGCCAAGAATTTGTTGATATCTTCGCTTGGAAGTATAGTGATTTGAAGGGCTTTGACCCAAGTTTGGCCCAGCATACCATTGAGCTAGAAGAAGGTGCTAAGCCAATCAAGCAAAAGTAGAGGCCTATCAACCCAATGATCAAACCTCTCATGCAAAAGGAACTCACCAAGTTGATTTAGTCCAAGATAATATTTCCAGTCAAACACTCTTCTTGGTTGGCCAATCTTGTTCTTGCTCAAAAAAAGAATGGGGAGATTAGACTATGCATCAATTTTAGAGACCTCAATAGAGTCTCTTTGAAACACCATTATCCTCTCCCAAGCATGGAGCAGATCCTTTAGATGGTGACAGGCAGCGAGTGTTTCTCCCTCCTGGATGGGTATTTAGGATATAACTAGATTTTGGTGCAAGACTGTGACCAGCACAAGATAGCCTTCAAAACCAAGTCTAGAATGTTTGCTTATAGGAAAATGCCTTTTGGACTGTCTAATATAAGTGCCACCTTCCAATGAGCTATGGACATGGCCTTTCAAGGCCTGATAAATAAGACTATGTGGGTATCTTGATGATGTCATAGTTTTCTCCAAAGAAGCGAGCCAACACATGAAACACCTAAGGCAAATCTTTGAGAGGTGTAGAGAGTTTGGTATCTCTCTCAATCCTAAGAAATGCATGTTCACTATCCACGAGGGGAAGCTCCTTGGTCACATTGTTTCTTTAGAGGGTTTAGCTATTGATTTAGAGAGAGTTCACTCCATCCTGGAGTAGTCCTTACCTAAACACAAGAAAGGCCTACAAAGCTTCTTTGATAAGATAAATTTCATACAGAGATTTATCCCAAATTTTGTGGAGATGGTGAAGCCATTAACCTTTATGCTAAGGAAGGGTGAGGAGTTCACATGGATAGCATAGAGAAAATATAGTTTTGGAGAAATCAAGCAGGCCATAGCCTGGGATCCTACTTTGATCAGCCTTGACTTCACCAAAGATTTCAACCTCTACACTTTCAGCAATAAAGAGGTAATCTCCACCATGCTTACCGAAGCAAGTGATGACAACCTTGAATAACCAATTGTATTTTTTAGCCAAGGCCTAGAAGGTTTTGAATTCAGATACACGTATGTGGAAAAGTAAGTCTTGGCAATCTTATAGAGTCTAAAGAAATTTAGATACATGTTGTCCAATAGTAGAATCCACCTCATGGTTCCACATCCCAACATCAAAGATTTCTTGGTCAATCGAGACTTAAATGAGAAGAGAGCAGGGTGGATCCTTAAGGTGATGGAATATGATGTAGATATCAAGATCACCAAACTGGTAAGAGGGAGAGGCCTATGTGAACACCTTGATATAGACTTTAAGTAGCAAAAGGAGGACAGTCTACTAATCCATGATGCAGCTACAATGAAAGAGCCAGTTGTCATGAAGGATTAGACATCAGCCATGAGGTATTTCCTTCTCATTGGTGAGTGCCCATAGGGCCTTGATAGGACCAAGAGGAGATATTTTAGACTCTAGTGTCTCCCTTATGTCTTGATTGATGGAGTACTATTCAGAAAGGATTTCTCAAGAGTTCTTTTAAGATGTTTAGATGTAGGACAGGCTGACAGGGTGTTGTTTGAGTTCCATGATGGGCCAGTCAGTGGTCATTTTGATCTTAGGGATACAATAGCAAGAATAATGAGAGCTGGCTATTTCTAGCCTACTCTTTTTAGGGACACCCATGCCTAGGTACAAAAGTGCTAGAAGTGCACACTTTTTGATGGGAAGTAATAGATGGTTGCCATGCCTTTATAGCCTATTTAAGTGGAGCAGCCATTCATGCAATGGGGCCTGGACTTCACAGGGATGATTAATCCTCCATCTAGTGCTAGACACAAGTGGGTCCTAACCACCACAGATTATTTCAAAAGATGGGTAGAGGCTATTGCTCTGAAGGAGGCCAATGAAAGTGCGTACCTAGATTTTTATGAAGACCTAGTGACAATGTTTGGGGTTCCAGCAACCATAATCTTAGATAATGCATTAGCTTTTTTGGGAACCAAAACAAGTGAATGGGCACTAAGATATGGTATATATCTTAGCACTTCATCCAATTACTACCCACAGGGGAATGGGATGGCTGAGTCTACAAATAAGAACCTGATTAGGATCATCAAGCGAACCATGGAGGAGAATTAGAGGACTTGGCATGCCAAGTTGAAAATAGCCCTATGGGTGGATAGGGTCACCCTGAAGAGGGAAATTAGCAACTTTCCATACACGCTCATCTATGGAATGGAAGCTGGGCTCCCCATTTCACTTGAATTGCCAGCCTTGGACCTCACTCTCTAGTTACAATTAGAAAAAGGAAATAGCATGGAGGTTAGGCTATGCGAGCTGATGGAGCTCCAAGAAATGAGGGATCAGGCTATGGCTTCTATGACTAGTCACCAATAGCAAATGAAGAGACACTTTGACAAGAAATCTTCATCAAAAGGTTTCTCCGAAGGAGACATTGTCTTGAAATGGGATGAGGACCGAGCTAAGCCTAGAAAGCATGCAAAGTTTGACGCCCTATGGAGTGGCCCATACATAATCACTCAGTGCAAGTAGCATAATGCATTCCAACTCTCCAAGTTAGATGGTGAAGAACTATATATACAAATTAATGGGATACATCTTAAGCATTGCCATTGACCCCCTTTTCATTCATGTATATATTTCCCTTATTTTTCTCTTGCTTTCCCTAAGTGCTTTCTACACATGTTAGTAGTTTTCTTAGCTTTGTGTGTGTTTTCATTTCCTTTTGAGGTAAATCTTTGTGATTGTTTCTAGAATTTATCAGAGTTATTGCTGATCTTTGAGTTATAATCTGACCCTGTGCCCAATGGATTTTGAGGCAACTGGCTTCTAAGCATAGCAAGCATGCTTCCCCTGGGAGTCACCAATTTGTTGACCATTTTTTGGTCTAACATGCTAAAAATTAGTCCCCTTCTTCCTTTACTATTTTAGGGGCAATTCATTTTTGATTTTACACAAGTCTAAGAATTTTCTACAGACTCTATAGGTTTATTTCTATGGACTCTGCAGGGCTTGGGTTTCTACAGACTTAGCAGTGAGATTTTCTATGAACTCTCCAGGTGTAATCTTTTTGCAGATGAAGAACCAGTTCAAAGAGTGCAAGGTTTTAAAAAGCTTCTTCAGACTCATGTCTGAAGAAATTCATAAGGAAAGAGAGCTAAAATGGTTCAAAGACACTTTTCCTTAAGGTTGGAAGAGTGGTTCAACGACGTAATCTTTCCAAGAGTTAGCACCTTTGAACCATTGAACTATTAAACCACTAAACTAATTCAACGCCTTGGTTCAATCAACAAGTTCATCACTCAAGTTCAATTCTTTGGTTCAATGGTAGAGTTCAACACTTTGGTTTAAAGCTCAAGTTCATCACTTGGTTCATCGGCAGGTTCAATCATTCGATTCACTCAGTCGGTTCATCAGCAAGTTCATCGATAGGTTTAATCAAATAGTTTGGTGCCTTGGTTCAATAATTGTTTGAACCATTGAACTAGTTAAATGGATTGGTTTAATGCCTTGGTTCAAGTAAATAGTTCAAAGGCTTGGTGTAATAAGGGAGTGGCACGTAGTGTTGAAGCATTGAACTATTGAACCATTTTTGGTTCAATCAGTCAGTTTAACGGCTTAGTTTAATTGGGTGGTTCAAAGGAGCATCCCAAAAGGCTAAAGGACAAGTGCCCTTACAAAGGGTAGTTCTAGGTTCAAGAGCCCTTGCGGAGGGTAGGGAACACTTCAAAGGGGCCACAAAGAAGCGGCTAAGATCTTTCAAAATTTTGTTAAGGCAAAATCATGAATTCTTTAAGACTTTTGTATGAAGGATTTCCTTTGGACAAAAAGTCTGAAGGAATTCAAGGAAACTGTAGCCAAAGAACCTGAAGGAATAATCAAATCAACCGAGACAATTCTCATAGAATTTTTGTTCATGAGAAAATTATCTAAAGCAAAAGCCCGCAAAGAAGAAAAGCTAAAGCAGGAAGCCGAAGGAATTTGCCAAGGACGGTGACATCCTGGAAGCCATCAACTTTAAAAAGATAGATTAGCTATTGGTTTTCAAGCTATGACAGGCACATGAACATCAACTTTTACAATAAGAAATCTAGAGTGCAGAAGGCACCAAGTGGAAACCATAGAAGGTTTTGAAATGCCTTTCTAGGAGTAGTGAAACATGCCACATGTCCCTTGTAAGGCTCAGTGGAAGCCAACAAGTGTCAAACATCCACAGTTTCTCTTTATCCCATGGAGAGAGGTGGTGGGCCCTGACAAATTGCTAAAGAGAGCAGAAGCCACCATGCATCATTTTCTATAGTACTCTCTAAAGGCGTTTGAAGCTTCTATAAATTTAGCAGATATTACCATGTGTCCCATCACAAATTCAATGGAAGCTGCCATGCATTGGCATCCACATTTCAAAGTGCCTTATGAGTTTCAAAGCGATGGGTGCATAGACATCAAAATTTGTAGGAATAAATAACCATTAGTTTTTAAACAAATGGTGTGAACCTGAAGGAATTCAAAGACTAAAGTCTGGAGAGTCGAAGGACTAGCAGAGGTAACTCGAGAGACAAAGGAGCAAAAATTGAGAAGGTAGCCCAGGTGGTAAAAAGGAAGTGAGTTATATCTATAGTTGAAATAGTGTCCACCAATTGATTACCAAGAGGTGCAAATAGGTGATGAACGGTGCAAATCATCTTTCTCCATTCTACATTATTGATCATGCAAGCCACGAAATGCCTCAAAGGAGTAGTCTGTTGCAGACAAATGGTGTGGCCCATAGTTCACCTTGAAACAAGGGGCTGACATAGCATTACCTTGGAGCGGCTTTCCTCTTCTTAATGATGGGAACGCACATGGGTCATTTGTAAAAAGGGTGCCAAAAGGCCTCCTTTATTCTTTTGTATATTGTAAACTTGTCATTTTTAAAAGCATCTGTCACATTTGTAAGGTGAAGCCCTAATAAATTTTCACCTAAAATCAATAAACACATTTTTACCTCTATTCAGGTTAGATATCTCTGTGTGTGTTTGAGTGTCAGTTTTGTGTTTTAGTCATTGCTTTATAATGCTTTCATAGGGTTAACACCAATGCACCTAGTGTCTATAAGGTGCCATTCCTACAAGTGACAAGGAGAGATGCACCTGGAAGTGCAGAGACAAAAGAAGATACTATACAGTGTGCCCTTTCCACAGCACCTATGGTGAGTCCCTATTTTATGTGTGTTCCATTGAATCCTCCCTATTAGTTTCCTATAGTCTGGTCCTTTTTCTATTTTAATGTGTACGTACGTTTTTGTATGTCTTCAAGTGTGAGTGTGAGTAGGTCGAATCATTTGGTGCATCACCTCTTTTAGAGTAGTTCTATTTTTTGCAATCTCTCTCTTTTCATTCCCCCCCATTATATATATATATATATATATATATATATGTATATGTATTAGCACTTATTGGAACAACTTAGATCCATCAAGGGGAGCTAGCCCTTACCTAGAGACTTTCCCCTCTAGCTTCGCTAGTCCCACAAGTGAGAGGGGAGTTTCCATTTTGACGTGTGGAAGGTAGGAGCTAGGTGTCTTGCCTCAGGTGTAATCCACTGCATCAACACTAAGGTGGTCCAATGTATAAACCCACCTAATTTTATTTTTATTTAATTTTAAATTTTTTTAAAATTAATTTAATTATAATTTATTTTTTGGCTTCTATGGAAACATCTTATGTGCAAAACCTTAGACTTCTTGACCTTGTTTCAACATTTAACCTTGTGAATATTTTGTTGAGTATAATTGTGTGACTGATCATTTCCTAGGTTTTAGCACTTTATGGACACATTGGTGTGGTCCATTTTTTATTTTTAAGACTCATATTTTATAGTTTTTACACCTTTTTATTTATAGTGTTTAGATAGTTGTTTTGTGTGAGACACTTGCAACAAATAAATTAGTGTATATTGCTTTAAAAAATCATATTGTTTAGCATATATTTGAATAAATATCACTTTTCTACACTTATAATTTGATTTAATATCAAATAAAGTTGAAATTCATATTTAAAAAGTTTCAATTTTAAGCATTATCTATTGTTTGTCTTCACCTAACTTTATATTAGATAAATCTCAAATTCTTAATGGATCAAACTATAATATATAGAAAATACATATTAAATCAAAATTTATGATCCAAAAGCTATGGAACATTATTGTTAGGATGGAAAAAACCCCATCAAGATGATATGTTACCCTTTAGATTTCAATTGAATTTAAACACAAATCAAAATAAACCATATCAATTATCTTATGGAGTCTTAAGGATTAATTCATAATCCATACTGGTAATTATGAGTCTTATAACGATGCTTAAAAATTACTTGAATTTATCCATGATGGCACTCATCTCTCAAATATTATTATGTTGATCCTTGAATTGCTTACTACACCTATGAAAGGTGATGAAATATTTGTTAACTTTCTTACTAAAAATAATAACATTAAAACATAGTTAGATGGATGAAACTATAATCTAATTCAAGATCAATTATTATATTTTATTATTCAGGTTAATATTCATGAAAAAATTGTAATTTTATCTAAATTTTAAATTCAAATTACCAATAAGAGAAAGTGGTGTCTAATTTTGATTATAAATAAAATGCCACTCAATACTTCTTTCTCTCAACATTGTTTCTGAATACAATAGAAATCAAAAATCTAACCATAATTCTACTAATGGTAAAAATACGAACAATAAATTTGGTAATAAGAATCATAAATCTAAATTTAATGGGAACTGCAATATGTGTGGTAAATTTGGGCATAGAATGGAAATTGTTATAAAAACACATAGAGAAATAACAATAAAAACCATAAAAATAATGAAAGGAATAAATGTAATAAAAACCATTAGAAGAATCAAAACCATAATCAAAATAACAATCACGAACATAATTCTAATGTTAGTGATTATATGTTGCCTTGTTTTCTTCTAATGAGAATGAATGGATTTTTTTATAGTGGTTCATTTCACCATATGTCTTTCTTATCTAACATCTTATCTGATACTATAGATATTTAGAAAAGATTTAGCTAAGAGATAATTCATATTTAGAAACAACTAACAAAGGAAAGACAAAATTTGTAAATGTTGTTGTTAATGATGTTTTCTATGTACCTATGCTTAAGAAGAATTTGTTATCTTGTTCTCAAATTATGAATGATAAATTCATTATAAATTTTCTTAAAGATAACTGGTCCATTATAAATCAATCTAGTTATCTAATTGCTGAAGGCATTGACAAATAATGGGTTATAAATTTTCTCTACTTCTTCTATATGTTATATTTCATCACATAATAAGAATGAATGTAAATTATGGCATGAAATATTAATACATGTTAATTTTATAATTTTACATAATATATGCTCTCATGATATTTTTTTTAGTATTCCTTATATCTTCTCTCATCATAAAACTTGTGAAGACTACTTAAGTTGTAATAAACATCCTAATCCCTTCCACAAGAATCATGGTGTGAATTTTTCACACATGTTAAAATTGATTTATAGTGATGTGGTAGGACCTATTGAAGTTGTATATATTAATGGTTATTTATATGTTGGTAGTATTATAAATGATTAGATTGGAATTATCTGGTCACATTTCATTAAAAGGAAATATGAAGTGTTGTCTAAATTCAAAATAATTAAAATTATTATTAAAAATGATTCTAATTTTTATAGTAAGAAATTAAGATCTAATAATGGTGGTGAACACATTAATAAATAGTTCGGTACTTTTTTGTATTATTTTTGGTATTCAAATATAACTATTAACTCCATATTCCTTTAAAAAAATGGTATTATTAAAAGGAAAAATTGTAACATTATAGAAATGGCTAGAACAATGTTGTATTATTTAAATGTTCTGAAATTTTTATCGGCCAAAGCCATGAATATTGTTGTGCATATTCTGAATAGATTCCCTACCAAATCTTTTAATATTTATAATCCTTTATAAATGTGGTCTAAAAATAAACCTAATTTGTCTTATATTATGATCTTTGGTATCCCTACTTCTATATTTATTCCTAAAATATAAATAAAGAATCTTGATCTCACATCCTATTCTTGAATTCTCATAGGTTATGGAGTTAAGACTGAAGGATTAAGAGTATATGATTTATCTAAAAGATAGATCAATGAGAATTAAAATGTTCTTATTTTTAAAATATCTTTTTGTGAACCCTATATGGATCCTTCTCAAAATTATTCTTTTAATGAATCTGAATCTCCTTTTTCTCCTTATGAAAAAATATATACCCTTAAATACATTGATCCATATTTGGATAACTTAGATTCTAAGGAAACCCATAAATTTCATGTTCAATCTAAAAGACCTAAATGGGTAGAATCCCTAATCCTATCTTTTAGTCTTGCTATTCTGAATAAATTAACTAGAATTCAAAATTCTTGTCATAATTTTATGACTATGTATGAATGTAAACCTCAATATTTTGAGATATTCATTCAGTGTGATAGATGGAAAGTTTCTATGCAAGCTAAATAAATACTTTAATTAAAAATTAGACTTGGGATCTTATTCTAGGTTGTAGGTGGCTTTATAAAATGAAATATAATTCAACTGGTAAAATTTATAAGTTTAAATTTAGATTAGTCATTCATGGGTTTACTAAAAAAACCTAAGATTGACTATGTTGAAACTTTTACTCCTGTAGCAAAAATGAGTATTATTAGATAACTTTTAACTCTTGTGACTCAAAATTTTTGGATTATCTAACAAATGGATGTTAAAAATTCTTTTCTAAATGATTATTTAGAATTAGAAATCTATATGAATCGGCCAAAGAGTTTCACTGAATGTAACAAATAACATTATGTATGTAAGTTAAATAAATCATTATATGGTTTAAAATAAACTCCTCAAGATTTGTATTCTAAAATTACTTCTTTATTTAAAGAACTAGGTTTCTCTAAATACTATTATGATAATGATCTCTTTATTAAAGTTGAAAATGGACATTTAATCTTAATTATATTATATGTTGATGATATTTTAATTATTTGTGATATAACTAGTTTAATTCATAAATATAAAGATAAACTAAGTCAAATATTTGAAATGATTGATTTAGGTATTTTGTATCATTTTTTAAAAATGGCTATATTTCAGGATAAAAATTCAATTATTGTATCACAATCTCAGTATCTACATAATATTTTTGTTAAGTTTAATATGATTGATTACAAATATACATCTACTCCTATAGAAGATTTTGTTAAACTTGATCTAGATTCTACATGTAAAAAAATTAACCATACCATGTATAGATAGCTTTTTGGTAGTTTGATTTATCTTACCATTACTAGGCCAAATATTTCACATGTTGTTGGTGTTATTTCTATATTCATGCAAGATTCATATTTGGATCATTGAAAAGTAGCTAAACATATACTTCATTATATGAAATGAACTATTAATTTTAATTTATTTTATTCTTCCATTGATAATGCTAAATTATATGTTTGTTATGATACTAACCATGTTGGTGATACTATAGATTTCAAATCTACTTATATATATGCATTTAAGTTTTGTGTAGGTGTTATCATTTGGAACAACAAAAAATAGCCTACTATCTTTATCTCTTCTACTAAAGTAGAGTAAAAAAGTGTTATGGAAATTACTAAAGAAGATGTGTGGATATGAAGGTTATTAGGATAAATTCATTTGAATGATTATCATAACACTACCCTTCATTATGATATCCAAAATTTATATCTTTAGTGAAAAATCTAGTGTAACACCAATTAACTAAAGTTATTTAAGTTAATATGCATTTCATCCAAGAGAAAGTCCTCAATGGTGATATTGATCTACAGTTCTATCCTAGTGATGAATAATTAGAAAATTTATTCATAGAACCACTTGGTGATACCAAGTTTTGTCATTTCTATGTAATGTTGGACCTCTCAAATTTGACATTAAAGGAGATTGTGAATGAAAATGCCTCTTCCTAATAGTCATGTGTACCTTTTTATTCTTTATACTTAATATTTTTGTAAAAAATTGTAACCTTCATGAATAAGTTTCACTTTTGTACCCCAATACATAAAAACACACTTTGTAATGAGGTATATATGTTATAAAAGGATCCAAATATTCTTAGTTAATTATTCATGAGAAACTATGAGATGTAGTCTCACAATCATGCTAGCATAAACTTACTTTAAAGTAGTTTATGGATTATAATTAATTTTATTTCAAAAGGTGATGTTTGGCATGATGAGGGTTTTTAAATCCTTAAATTATGCACATATTATAATTAATTTTAGGTGAATATGGAATTTATCTCCATTTAGCATTAAGGGGGAGTGTTAAAACATTTAATGTCTAAGTGGGTTAATTAAAACCCTTAGAATACTTTGGTGGTTAATTAAATAATAATAATTTATTATTTATTAACATGAGTTAAAAACCTCACGTAAATAAATAATAAAATATAATTGTTTATTTCTTACCAAATTAGATTAAATGATTATTGGTATGGATGGACCCATTGGTTATAATGGTCACCTCCCCTCACATTTATTATTGATAAGGTTTTAACCCTATTTTAAATGTATTCAAATACTTGAATTTAATTTGGTGATATCATGACACATTGGAAAGGTTTTGTGAAGAAGATTGACAGAGGGCAAGTGAGAAAGAGAAGGTTGTGTATTGGGGTTAATAAGTTTCTCACATATATATGAATATCAAAGATTTTGTATTTTTACCTTTCTAGGCTTTCCCAAATTATCTCTATGTCATGTGTTGATTAATATTTTCTTTTATAATTCAAGTTAATCTCTAAATCTATCATGTGTTATTCAATATAAATAATATATTGGTTTATTATATTTTTAATATGACTCTTAATATATTTTGGTTGAGGTGTTCCTTAAAATATTATGCATTATTCTCCATAGCATTGATATATACCAAATATGTGCTTGAATGAGCTCCAGGGGGGTTGTGGGGGGTTGGGTAGGAAATGAACACAAAACTGATATAAGGAAGAGGTGTGAGTTGAGAAGATAAAGAGTATTATGTCAGGAAGTATTTTTTTAGCCAAATAGACTTGTATAACATATGATAATAGGTTGGTAAAGAGTGGGATTAAGGAGTGTCAAGTGTATTCTTATAATGGTAGAGTGTACATGGGAAATGCATTGACTAACAAGTAGTTAGGGGTAATGAGTGGTGGTGTGTTGGTTTTCATGTTGTTTAAAAGGGATATGAGAATGAAGATCTAATTTGGACTTGAGTAGGAGGATAATAATAATAAGGCATGTTTTATTCAATGCGATTAGTATCTCCATGAGTAAGAATGTCCCCAAGTTTTTTTCCTAGCATATAGCTGGTAGAAGGTTGATTAGGTTGGTATTGGCAATTAATTAGTTATTGCTAGAATGGGGATAAAGGAAGAATGACACTGGTTTTTGAGGTTAGAGGTCATTTATTAGTTTAAAGAGGCTTGGTTAATCCTTAGGTATTGAACTTGGCCCACCATGGTGGAGATGAGAAAATTCAATGAAGCGTTATTGTTAGTCTTGGGATCTTCCCTTGTAGGGGACACAAGAGAAATGATTGGTAGCTTGTAATAAATTAGTTAATGTTATATGACTCAATAGGAGCCATTATGGGATGAATATAGGTTAAAAGAGTGTTTTGGTTAGTTATTTAATAATGTGGGAATAATTTCAATCTATTAAGTCCATCCTATAGTATACATATTCTTTTGATATATTGGTCAAACTTTGTCACACTTCCAGTGTGTGGGATTTACAAACTGAGATGGGGTCTAGTTTTAATTTGGGAGTATATCCCACCTATATAAATGAGGTCATACTATTAAATTTATGGTATTTTTTAGTGGTTCTAAAAGGATCCTGTAGTTATTAGATTACTACACTATACATGGTTTATAAGATAGGGAAAGAATAATTTTGAAATTGGTTTTCCCTACTTTAGGTAGATTTATTGTTCTAGGTAAAGGAGGCTTCACTTGGAATTTGATGGCTCTTTATATATTTTTAAATGTTTTAATTTCCCTCAAAATATATACATAACATATTCATGGGGTTTATATATAACTAAATGATAAATGAAATGGAGGATAAGTGTGAAATAAATAAATTAAAAAAATATTATGCAAAATGGGAAGCCTTTCATGTTAGGTTAAATAATTTGTGTAAACTTGGAAAGTAACACACTAAACTTCATGTACTATACCTCTTATCATTTTTTTGAGACAAGTAATGAATGTATAATGTAATTAATGGTCTAAGGGTTATTTTATTTGGGTTGATGTGGTTAAGAGATTTGAATATAAAGGGATGGAAGAGTTGGTTGGTTAGGATGAAGTATGACAACAAGGTTATGATTGATAGGTGGAAAAGGGTTGTCATAGTGATAAAAAAATATCTCACCTACATCATAATACTCATTAAAATTAGTTATTTTTGAAAACATGGAGTTCAAACAACCCTCAAAATGGATAAGAACAAGGTAACAAAGGTTTTGGTTGATATTTGGTTAGGCAAAATGGGTGAAGTTGGGGTCAATAACCCTTATGATTTAATGGGATATATTGATTTGACTATGTCCATTCAATGTCATATGTAATTTTAATCAGATATGAAAATTTTAGATTTAATGATATAAAAATGGGAATGGAGGGGCTCAATTTTGAAGTTTGACGACTTGGCATGTTAGGATACAGAGAAGTCTCACTATTGGGGATTCTACTAGGAGAGATTTTTCATCAAGACCATTATTTTTTATGATTATGAGGTTGGGGAGGGGATTGGAATATAAATATTAGAATCTATGTTTGAAACCAAAATCATTTTAAAGGTTAATAGTTGGTATAGAAGCTAGTACTCAAGGAAATGTGCCCATTGTGTGAAGATGAGTTCCTTTGAAAAGTATCATCAAAGAGTGAAACAACACTTTATTTGAGTGTTGAAGCATGTATGTTATGTTTATTTTTATTTTTTAAATTTTATTTATTATTTTTAAATATTGGAAGAAAGGTTTATGCTTTTGCTCATTTGGAGAAGGTTTGGTTTAAGTTTGTTTTTGTGTTTTCTATAAGGATTTTGTAAATGGAAAGAAAACTATGTTATTTTATGAAATCTAAATTCTTGGAAGTAAGGGAAGTGAAGTATATTTTTCATTTTGATTATTTTCTTAATATTTTATGAATTCAAAGTAATTTAAAAATTTAAAATTAAATTGATAATGCAACTACTGATTTTTTTACTTTTTCTTTGTTTTTTATAAATGCAAACTTTTACCTACATGAACTATAATGAATGATTTTATTTTTGTATTTCAATGAAAGTGAAATAAAATAAAATATCAATTTTAATAATAACTATTCAAATGTGAAAATATATCTAAATTCAAATTTTATGATAATAAATGCAACTTCTAAGTTTTTAAGATCTAGTCTATGCGTGTAAGCTAGTATGTAAGTTTTGGGATGTTTTTAGTTGTTTTGTATGTAAGTAAATGATAAGTGTAATGATGAAAATATAACATTATGATTTAGTAATTTTATTTGGGGTTCAGGAGGAGACTTGGTGGATGACCTAATTAAATTGGTTAATAAGGCTATATGTAAAAGTGATTTAATGAATGACAAGTTATAAAAGTGAAAAGTGGTAAAGAACAAGGAAATAAAGAAGAATATGACAACCGATATAGAAATGTAAGAGAAATTTTGTACTATTCTAAGTTGTGTACAATTTTATAGATCAAATGTCTACTATCAAATAACTTCCTAACTCTATTATTCTATGGTTCTTCTCATTACGATGTTAACTGATAAAAAACATAAGTGTAAATTATTATACAATGCAAGAAGATGAAGAATCAACTGAACCATTAAAATAATTTATTTCAATTGATTCATAACAAAAAATTATGGTGTCTTCACATAATATCATTAATAATAAATTAATGGTTACAATATTGACACTATAATATTTATGTGTTAATGCAAGAGTGAAATTTCAAGGAACAAACTAACACGCAGGCAAGGAACACATTGACGTAGTCACTGGTATTAGCATAAGATTACATGTGCATTTACAATTATACATAGTTTTATATAGTGACTTAAATTATTTTGGATCAGTGACACTTACTTAAACATAAATGTTCCCCATTGCATGTAGTTATAAAATAAGATGTGGGAACACATTAGAAACCTACATTTATATAAGTTGTTTTCCATGTGAAGGCATTTGACCTATTTTAATGATCTAGAAGAGAGGGTTCTCTTGTCAATGTTTCCATTTGACCTATGCATAAAATACTTTATTTTATTATATTAGAACACTATAATATGGATTGATCTCTATCTACTAAATATTATCCATAGTATTTAAAGTATCTAACAGGAATGGAAAGTAATGGTACAAGAGTTTAGCTTTTAAGACTAGGTGAAACCCAAGATAAGTTATAATATTAAGCTAAAAAGTATTATCCCATACTTATTTATTATGGTTTAGGGCCTGTACCAAATTATATGAATCTTGTGATAAGGTTTTATTAGTATTTCTTTTTAAAGGTGTAGCGAAAATTGATCACCAACTTGGAAGGTGTGCAGTGTATGATGCTTCTCATGCCACTACTTATATTTCACATTTTTATATTGAAGAATGGATTACACCTATTATTTAAAATGTAAAATTTTGAAAAAAAAATTATTTATTTTGAGCTAAAGGAGTTTTTATTGTTGATTCTAGAATACAGTAAACTACATTGATGGGTACCAAAGGACGAAACCCCAAACAAACCTATAAAGGGTTGTGTGTGACTGAGTTGTGAAGAGATATATTGTAGTTGTGATGAATGATAGGAAATATTTCATCCCAAGTTTGTTTCTTATTATAATTTTTCACTCTCATAAGACTCACTATCATCCTGTTTACCACTTCTATCTCTCCATCAGTTTGAGAATGAAATATTGTTAACTTATTGAACTCTGTGTCTATCATAAACCAAAGTGATTTATATAAATGACTCAAAAACCATTTGTTCATATTATAAAAGATATTTTCTAGGAGTCTAAAGCTGATCTAGAGATATTAAAAGTAAATTGAGTTATTTCTAGGGTTGTTATTTATTTCTTACATGGTATGAGAATTGCCACTTTGAGAATATATCAACTACTACATAAACACAATCATTACCATGTTTGGTATTAGGGTACCTTGAGATAAAATCCATGGAAAAAAATTCCCACAATCTCATTGGAATAAATATAGGTGTATAAAAAACTTGATTCTTATTCATTGACTTGGTAATTGCACATGTGGTACAAGACTTGATGTACTTGGAGACATTAGACTTAAAAAGTGGTAGTAGAAATACTTATCCAATACCATAAGAGTCTTTTAAATTTTGAGATGTCCTAAAACCTTATTAAAATTATCCTCCCATATTATTTTTTATTTATACCTCATTCTAAATACACAAATGCCAAAGATGATATAAAAGTCCATCCTTCAAGTGGAAATCTATTATCAAATTACCACAAAGTAAATTATGATATCTTTAAAACCCATGTTATACAAATACAATTTTTACCATGTGTTGAATTCATGTCCACATGTATCAATTATCAAAAGGATGTTTGAATAGGTGGTTAGCTCAGGTAATTTGTGATGAGATTGGCACTTCCTTTCTTATACTTGATCTTCAGATAAAACTATTAAAGATAAGAAGACCAATTTTGATGCCATTCTTGATAAAATAAATTTCAAGTCTAAAATAACTTTTGTAACTAGTGATTGATGTGGATCACAGTATTTTTACCTATGATATAATGTTTCTAATTATTACATTCTTAAATAAGAGCATAAAATCATTATCATATTTTGGGAATTTCATTACCAATGTAGTGAATGTTTCACTTTGGTAATCAACTGAGTGAAAATGTTAAGTTATAAATGATCTGAGTGAAAAGTTAAATGCATCTATCTCAATCTAAAATTGTTCTTGAAGGTGTGATAAAGTGAGAAATGGTGTGAAAAGAATTCTAAATTTCAATTACTCAAATGCTTTATGTTATTTGGTATTTGAATTTAAATTTTCTTTAGCACCACCTTGGGTAACTTGGTTTAGAGTCCAAGTCACATGAGAAAAACCAAGTAAAAATATCTACATAAGTTTTCCAATATGAGAAAATTATGAAATTATATGAGATTATTTGGTTGAGGCCATTCCTAGATGACTTGAATATTGGTTAGGTCCATATGTACTCCTTGTGCCTCAATAATGGATCCAAAATATTATATATACTACATGAAAAATGAACATTTTCCTATGTTTTCATACAATTCTTATTTATTCAAAATGTCAAGACCTTAATCTATATAACTTAGATGTTCATCCCAACATCATCAAGGTAGACTATGATAATGAAGTAGTCAATGACCTCAAAATATCATTCATCATTCACATGAATGTGTTTGATACATTATTCAATTTTAAGGGCATGACTAACTATTAAAAAAAAATTAGCCTTGATGTTTGTCTTCCATATGTATATAGGATCATAAGGAATATAATGATATCTAGACCTATATTTAATTTTAGTGAATTATTTTTCACTATAGAGCTAGCCTCCAATATCCTCAATCCTTGGAAGAGGATAGTAGTTTTTCACCATGAACTTGTTAAGTTCTCATTAATTAATGCACAACCTCTATGTGCCATATTTATTTGGTGCTAGTAAAATTTGGTTGTTTCAATGTAATAAGTTAGGCTTGATATGTATTTTATCCACTATATATAGTGGATCAACTATATTTATTCATTCTCAAAAAAGGATCTGTAGTATAAATAAACATTAACAAGAACTGGACTAGGGATCATATCAATAGTGTGTTTCACCACACAATGTGTAGGCACTTATTTTGGTAGATGAAATATGTCCTTGTACTGTTTCAATGTAAGCTATAACTCAGTTGATTCTAGTGTTGATACTGAAGGAAGTATAATATAATTTCATTCCATGAGGACTCTTTGACGTTCAAATGTTACCATCAAAAGAAAAAAAATAGTAGATGTGACTAGCTTCTTACACTACTTGTCACTAATGAGTGATGACTTTGAAACTAATTTTAGTATGTAGTATCTCATATCACTAACATTTATGACAAGATTTATATAATTTTCTTCACACAATACATGTCAATGATAAATATATGGTTGAAACATTAGAATATCACATACCTCTAAGAGAGAGATGACATAAAGGACTATATCTTGAAATGGATTGATGTTGTACACCACTTGATAATGTTGAGTGACATGTTTCTTAGATATTGGAGTGATCCATCTAATGGAGCATGGTCATGGGTAAAACATTAGTGGAATTTTTTATCTATGAATTGTATTAAGATAAACAAAGTTCTAACTTTCATTATTAACAATTAAATGTACTAGTTTAACATTGATACACATTTGATAACGAAATAATATTTCTACTTCCTTTGTTTCCACATGAGTAGTAGATATGTTTTTAGTACCCACCATTATGTTAGGCTTATAATCCATTATCTACTTACCTATCTATAATGTTTCACTGATATTACTCATTGCCTCAAGCTCTAAAAATAAAAGTTTACTAGTGTGACATTCCTTTTTGGAATGATTATTGGAGTTATGAATTAAACAACACTTATTAGTCCTAGCTTATTTCTTCTAGTCATTTTATAGTTTTTTATTCCTCTATGCAGGGTTTTTGGAGTTATTAACTTATTTATAATTCTACTTAGAATATTCATAATGTTTCTAAGTTTGAGATTTAAAATATTTAGTCTTAGTCTTGACCTTGGCCTTTGATTCAAATTTGAAAGCATATATATAGGCATCTACAACGAAGGAGATAGTTAGGAAATCTAGATTTGACTAGACATGGCCTAACCTATACTTCAAAACAAGATTTTACTATGAATCATGAATTGTAAGTTTGGACACTAGATTATACAAAGTATTTATGAATTATTGCATAGACTATTCTTTACCTTGGTGTAACTAAGAGAACTTAATGTACTAATCATCTATGAAACTATTCCATGTGTCTGCATATGTGTCTAAATTAAGATATTATTCATGTGAAGTGTAGTAATTTTCTCACCATTTATTAAATGATAAAAAAAAATTAATAAGAGAAAATGTGATATTTTATTTGTTAGAGAATTGATTAATAACATAGTATGAACATATGAGGTTAAGCCAGTTATCTAGTGCATCCAAATCTAATTTTACCTTTAAAATTGGGATTTCTAGATTGATGTATACATTGTATGGCATTTGTCTAAATAGCCTATGAGAATGAGATGTTTTTAGAAGAGTTTGTTGATTGAGAAGTGGTGAAAAGAGATTGATGATACTTTCTAATTCACATACCCAAAATTCTTATAAATATCCCATTTGTCTCTACAATGCATCCTCTCTCATTTTATAAAACATCTTTGAAGTTGAAATCATTGAATATTTATCTCCCATTTGAGTACATAAAGGAAGGTATGATTAAGGTTCATGATTCTCTATCCCTAACTTCTTATAATCAAACCTTGTATGAGTGGGCATATAAATAATGATGAAACTCAAAGACACCACAATACCATTTGGGAATGATATGAAGTGTGTATGGTTTGATACCACTAATTTGGAGCCCAAGAGGACATTATAGACAACCTATTTAAATTGGTTAAGAGGGTTATATGCAGAAGAGATTTAATAAATGATAAAGGATATGAAAGTCAAAAATAGTTAAAAAAAAAAGTAAATAAAGAAAAATATGATAACTAATATAGAACTATAATAATAAAAAATTGTATTATGCTATGTCTTGTGCAAGATGAGATATCAAATGTCTACTATAAAATAACTTACTAAATCTATTATTCTATGGTTTTATTAATATTATAATAACCTATGAAGGATGAAAGTTTGAATTATTAAACAATGCAAGAAGATGAATTATTGGCTAAACCATTACAACATTTGGCATCAACAGCTTCATAATAAAAAATTATGGTGACATCATTGACTGCCATTATTGATAGATTATTTACTACATTACTAACATTGTAGGAGTTGTGCAGTAATGCAAGAGTGTAACTATAAGGAATAAATTGGAATGTAGATGAGGATCCTAATAACATAATTTTTGACATTAGCATAAGGCTGTATGTGCAAATGCAATAATGTACGGTTTGATCTAGTGACCTAGATCCTCCTGAAATATAATTAAAAATGTTGTTTTTGTTATAAAAATAATCAAACTAATTTTTTAATGAAAATTTTATTTTCATTTTCCTATTTTTTTGGTGTATAGAAGTTTTTTGATGTTATTTGTGTGTAAATATATGTGTTATGTAAACTAAAAATCAAATTATTTTGGCTAGTTGTAGTTATTGTTAAGATTCACCTATATGTCATAAATATAATGTGAATGTAGATATCCAATTCCTATCAAGGTAGTGATAAGATTACAAGTCTAAACCATATTCTATAATAATGCACAAAATAGACCAAAATCACCAAAACACTATAATTTAGTCACACATGTCATGCACATGCACCAATTTGCATCCATGTATCCTTGATTGGGGTAATAAAATTTATGGAATTTTTATCTTATCCTAATTCACTTTGAGTCAAATTGAAACTATGAAAAATGACATCCTACACCATTGAAATCTTTTAATTCAATTGTACACATCACATGAATGTGGCAATTCATGTCTATAATGTCTTAATTTGGGTATTACCCTATACGCAATTGACACCTTCTTCTACTTCAACTTTAGTCAAATTATGACTAAGTAAATTTGCATTTCTGACAAGTTTTATTAAACAAGTAACCAATTTCTAAGAATTACAAAAGGCCTAAGTAAAATCACTTAAGTAAAGCAAATTAGATTAAGAGATTAAGTGATAAATCCAAGGAAATTTATTGAATATATATTATTAGAAATTCATAATTCAAAATATATGGGCCATGATGTCACATGTGACATCATCACAAGGGTGTCGTCCACAAGGCATTACTGAAGATATATATCAAGATTAAGACCTCCCATGCTTTATTAATGCTCATTATTAAAAATATTAACGATCATATTAATTTCATGTCCCTCTAAAATTGAATGGATTTGTGACCTTCCATCTTGATCTTGAAATGTAGGGCTAGAAATAATTTAGCTCATTTTAGAAAAGATATAAATACATGAGCCATGGCCATAACCTTAAATACTTTTTTTGTAATGTTATTATGTATGAATATCTTTGACAAGCTCTTTTTGGTGTAGGAAAACTATGAAAAAATATCACTAGAGAGATTCAGTCATCCTTTCAATGTTGATCAAATAAAGATCCAAAGCCATTGGTGTAAGGATAGATATATGCATATGCTTGTGTTATTGCATTTAAAAATACTTGGATCACCAAATTTGGGCACAAACACATTTAATAGACCAATCTTGAAGGAGGTACTCTCAGGGAAGGCATTGTCCATGTCTTCTTATCGAAGCTTATTAACTCCATTGATCCACACCCCTCGAGGGAGTAGGACTTACATGTTATGTTCTTTATTCTTTGTCATTTAATTTATATCTTAAATGCATGGAATAAATTTCTCCACAATCCTATTCTACATTTTGACAATCTTAGTGGGATTGTAACCCAAAAAATTCTTATTCTTATAGTTACTTCTTATCATCTTATTTTGTTAGTTTATTGATATTTTTTGTTAAAATTGGCTAAAATTTCATGTTTTTTATTCTCATGTCCATTGACTATGGAGTTGTAAATTCATTTGCTACATATCTATGAATTCAGAGACATAAATAGTGAAATCATGATAGAGAACTACAAAATTAACTCATCTATGTTTTAGATGCCCACTACATATCTACAAATTTGTAAAGTTTATTTATGAAACTGTCATTGGTAACTTTAAATTCATTCTATAGGTTTTAGATATTTTTCAATTTTCTACATATTTGTGAATTTGAAAGGTTTAATTGTGAAATTGCTATCTATGTTTGTGAAATAATTCTATTCTATTTTGTATTTCATTTTTTAGGTTTTATGAAAATCACAAAATCATAATGAATTCATAATTTTGAATTTATAATAAAACTATGAAATTGAGCCACATAGTTACAAAATTATTATAGTTTATTTTTGTGTTATTTACAAGTGTTTTGTGGATCGATAAATTGTAAAAATTCACAACTTTGAATTTAGTAGAGAACTATGAAATTTTCCTAATAGGTAGCAAAATCAGCAAGGTAAGTTGTGAAATAATCTAGGTAACTACAAAATCACTCCTACTAGTTTTCTATGCATTCTATCTTCCTATGTTTTTTATTAACCTACATTTTCATAGTTTACACTTTACTATGTAACTTTAAAATCATTATAAAGATCTATTTTACATACTTTTAAGCTAAATTTTAGGTTGCCTTCAACATCTAATCAAGTTCAAATTAATCCTCCATTGCTTCTTGCAGGAAATTAATTAAAGGAGAAGAATTTTAACACATTAATGCAACTATTTCATATTATCTTTTGGTGCTTTAAAAATTTGTGCAAATAACTTTATTTTATTTTTTCACTTCAAAGTTCTAAATAAAGTTCAAATATCAATCACATTTTCATAAGTGTTTAGAAATGATAATCATTTTGATTTTTGTTCTTAATTTATTTCAAAGGACACTTAGTTTTATTCTAGTAAAGCCTTGCACATATTTTGTCCCTTGTCCCCTTTAGGGAACTTGGGTGACCAAAAATACATTGTTGCACTTGCTTTGTTGAGTCAAACCTAAATAAAATTTGTGTATGCTCTCCCCTTATTACTAAAGACTTGGGTGACTTAGAAATGATGTAGTTCTTCAATTTATTTTTCTTGGTTGGTTTATGAGTGGAAGTTCATTGACTCCTCATGTGTTCTTTAAGAGGAATTTGACTTGGGGTTTCATCTCTTAGCACTATTTAAATCCCACTCTTTGGTGAGGTATATGAATTAGGTGTACCATTATAATGGATAGGGCTAATTAGTTAGCATGATAATTCCAATGGTTCCTTAGGCCATGCAATAGTCTAGACATTGTACTTCACTAAGCATTACATGACTGAAGTCATTATGTAAAGTGTTGATACCTAAAAGTGTATCATAAGGGTCTAGAGTGTTTAATAAACACTTATCACTTTTGGATTTAGAGAATCAATTTTATGAGTTGTAGGTTGTGATATTATTGATATCTTTGGTAGAATAGTGGCAAAGTAAATGAATTATTCCACAAAAGTTATAATATAACTGTTTGGTTGTTGGGAACAACCATGGCTTAATAGATTGATTATGAAAAATGAAGATGATATGAACTAAGTAGAGTGAATTATGATTAGAACCTAAGTGTAAAGTCTAAACTATCATGTATATTTACAATTGAACCTAAACTAAAGTGAATTGATAAAAAAATGGGCAAAAGGAAAGGTAGGGTAGAAAGAAGGTATTCTGATTTTCAATCTAGACATTATGATAGAGTTTAAATTTCATCAAGACATGTACTAAACTAATATATGACATGAAATTATAAAATCACATATCTTACCATATATTATGCAAATGTCTAAGGAAAGGTGAAATAATATAGATAAGAAATCAAGTTCACTTTAGATATTTACTTCCATAAATAAATTGCATTAGCACATCTATAAAGAAAGCAAGGAAAAATAAATGAACTTAAAATCTTACAATCAACCTAGCTTAAGCACAAATTGACAACTTTGCATTCATATGAACACATCAAAAATCCATAAAAATAATTTAAATCTAGATATCCAAATAGATAATAAAGAGAACAACCATAATAGCAAACACACAAATAAATACTAGACAATATTTGAAGAATTCTTTACTTGTATTAATTTTTCAAAGTTTACACAATGTTTATTCTCAAAAAATCTCTCCATTTCATTACAATGACAATACCCCTTTTAACAAAGACTAAGGAGGTATGTCAATCAATCATGTTAAATGATAATTGTAGAAGTCTCTAAGATATTTGTCATTCTACAATGTTCTATAATTAATTACGCTTTCTAAGATATTGACCTATAAGTAATGTGATTTACAAGATTTCACATGATTTTACAAATAGAATATTCCCTTTTTAAAATAATATACATGTCAAGTTACTGAAGGAATATACTTAAGTCAACAAATTTGACTTTTAGACTCTTTTGTTTCTCTCATTTATCTATATTTTAGGATCTTCATTCTATAGTGTTGATCATCAATTAGCTTGAGGTTGACAATGGGTTCCATGAAAATCTCCCTTTCTTGATCTTCCAGTCCCTTGAGGTCTTTATCTACCATATTCAATGCTTCCTTGATGCTCTTAGCTAGTAAAATCATGTCCATGATCCTTTTTTTATCTACCTCAATCTTACCTTCGATTTGATTCTTTACCTTCTACATGAACTGAGTAGCTCTATGTTTGAACTCCTCATTAGTGATCAAGCAAAGGGGATTGAGTGAAGTAAGATCCTTGATCGAACTTCCAAGTATGTGCATCATTCTATTTTATAATTATTGGAGATAATTATAGATATCTCCCATGCCCCTAGACCATTTATTTAATACCTTTATCTTATCTACCAATATTATCATAGCCATATTCAAATGGACTTGATTGACTATTCTAAATTGAGGAATTCGATCCTCTATCAAAACATTGATCAAATCTTTCACCTTGTGGCTTGAAACTTGTCATTGGCCAACTTGGCCTATAGCCAAAGTACCTTGTCTATTTACCAAGTATTTATTAGACTTTGCTACCTTCAAGGAGTTGAATAAGTCATACATGGTTATCTCAAACTGCTTGACCATGTCTCTTAGTACTGACAAGATAGACTATTTTTATAAATTCTTGTTCTTTTATTTTAGGCCCTTGATAGTAGCCTATAGCTATTTTGAATTATCTTAGGCCAACTCTAAGACATCCTATTCAAAAATTGGATCTTCATTTGGCCTCTATTTTTCCTTCTATGTTAGATTAGTTAAAGGTTCTACCTTTTGATATGTCACTTCCTCACCACCTTGTATGACTACTTTCTCAATCACCCTTTGTAAATTGGAAGTCTCTGGATCATACTTAACTCCAACTATAGATTGGGTCATATGTGGGATAGGGACCTCTATTTGTGATGGAGCTACTGAATCACTTGGTGTAGCTAGTCTCCTTGATTCTTCTTCCTAAAGAGCAATGATTCATGGCTTAAGTTATTAATGCACATAAATGTTAATATCTTTCATCATAGGCCAAGGATCATGTATAATAGGAACTCTCTCCAATATAGGTTTATACAAGAACCTTTTTAGAATAGGTGGGCCATAAAATATGTTTTCTTCATTGAATAGATTGACTTCACTTAAAGTATTAGTGATAATCACTCTAGGTCCCTTTATCATTAAGATATTATATGTCTCATCTTTCCTTTTTAGAGGATTGACAACCACCAAGTCCAATACCTTTTATTTTCCCTTCTCTTACATGTCTTCCTCAGCCTATGTCTCTTCATCATTTGACTCTATATCATATTCCATGCATATCATCTTTAATGCATTATCAACAGTCTCATTAGGATCAAGGGCTATCATATGAACCTCCTTTAAAGGTAGATTAATGCTTTGTTATCTTAGATGATTGAAGGATTGATGAATTTGAGGGAATTTCATCTTTCCTTTTCTCCTAAATCATATGGTCTATTTTTCTCTCAAATTGTGCACTGAATGATGGAGGCCTAGAAGGTTCACCACTGATCAAATGATATAGTCTAGGTCCCAATTTCCATCTATCATCCATTTTTTGATTTTTCTCTAGTCTTGACTCAAGCCTTAGGTTGTGTTCCTTCAACCTTCTGGTGACTTCAAAGTATGTATATGTCATAGTGTATATAGGATCAAAGGCACCAAGATCATGTTCATAGGGTACATTCAACATTCATTTGTGTTTCAAATACTCTTTAACCTTTTCATAAGGGTCCCAACATCTAATTTCATCAATCTATAGATTTATAGATGATATATGCTTTGATGTTACATCAATGTGGTCCCACTGTATGAAGATTGTCTTACCAATAATCAAGGGGAGGTTGTAAAGGATTCCCTTCCTTTTAGTTTTGTAAAGACCATCAATACCATGGAACAATTGTTAGTCTACCTCTTGCATATCTAACTTATCAAGAACATGGATAGGTAGCTTGAGAGGAGAATTTTGAGTTCTTGTAATCTTGATGATTGTACAATTTGGATACAACCATACATCTCCCATTGTTTCTATATATTTATTGATTATAGGGCTTACTCTCTCCATAGAAATTCCATTATAGCCTCACTCAGAGTTAGGTAGACACAATTACATATGAACTAAATATGATCTCTATATTTAAAGATGTGTTAAATTTGAATAATATTGTGAAACATTTTGGGCTCCATTTGGAGAGCATTCCCTTTGATTGTGAATATTTTTTATTATCAATAGGGTATCTCAGAGATAAGCCATCATGTAAAATTAGGTTTTCTTCTTATGCCTAATTTTATAGATTTGTCAACTCAATGAGATACTAATTATCTCACTCAAAGGAGGGAAAAATACCTTTTCAACAATAAAGTAGACCATAGATGCCCATACTAGGTCTACATATACAATGGTTTCTTGTCCATATGTATACACCCTAAATTGGTCAAGCAACCACACATATCATGACTTTTCATAGTCATTTCATAGGAGACTTTGACTAGAGAATATGAGCCTTGTTCACATTAATTTATGCCTTTCATTTTACTCATCTTGGTCTTGTTTCATTCTTGATTCACCTTTATTATTGGTATTAGTCATCCCAACCTTTCAAATGGCCATTCCACCTTAACTAGGTCAAATTTCCCATGCTAATTCCATCCCCTTAGGTCTCGAGCCTATAGGATAGGAGTGTTTAGATTGGACTACAACACTGGACCCTAGGGTGTCCATTTCTAGTGCTCCTATTTGTAATGAAATTAATTATATGTTCACACAAAATGATTTTATATAGCATAAAATAAGTAAATATGAGAGATCGCACATCAATAATTGATAGCAAAGTATAATACTAGATAATATAGCAAATCCAATTTGAGGGGGCAACATTCACAATAATTCATTAAGAGAAAAATACTTAACATGATGATCAAAAACTAACCCCTACCTCCTATATATAGTCTACTTAGACATGGTTATTTTATAGGCTGACCTAACTAAGAACATAAAGAAATGTAAAAAGAATATAAAAGAGGTATGTAAGCCACAAGTTGGCCACACATATCCCAAGACACACTAAATATGAAGGGCAAAGTATGCCCCTCCCCTTAAAAATAATGTTATCCTCAATGTTGAGTCAACTCTAGATTTTGCTACACAAAAGATTCATCCTCCCAAGTAGCATCCTCATAGGTAAGATTCTTCCATTTGATCAAGTACTCCTTAATCACTCGAGATCGTAACTACTTAGTGCACATTTGAAGGATCACCTCAGGATCAAGAATAACTCTTCCTTCCTCATCTAATTCTAGTAACTAAGTTTGGGTAGAAACTTTGTGTCTAATGACTTTATTTAAGCATGATACATGAAATACTTGATGTATGTGAGTGGAGGAAGGAAATTCTAACTTATAGGCCATACTACCAATTTTTTAAAAGATTTGATAAGGCCCATAATACTTAGGGGATAGCTTGTTATCCTTTTTCTATTGATTCAAGGATATCTGCTTATATGGTGATAAGAAAACAAAAATTCAATCACCAATGTCAAAGTACCTCTCACTCCTATTTTGATCTACCTATTATTTCATGCGATCCTAGGCCATGGTTAAATTTTCATGCAAACTAGCAAGGACATCCTATTGATGGTGAATATGTTCTTCAACTACATGAACCTTAGGATAAACATTTAAGGTTGAAGTGATATATGGAGGGTGGCATCCATATAGTTCTATAAAAGGAGACATTTTAAAATAACTAATGAACCCATTTATCCTATTTATTAGAAATAAAACAATAGGGATATCGTTCTAGACATTTATTGACTACCTCCATTTACCCATCTAATTGAGGATCATAAGATGAACTATGAGCCAATTAGGTTCCCAAATATGTAAATAACATAGTCCAAAAATTACTAGTGAAGATGGGATCTTGATCATTGATAATGATCTTAGGGGTACCATGTAATTTCTAAACTATATTGAAAAAAGTAGAATCTAGTATACTAGCAACAAATGGCTATGATAAAGAATAGAAATGAGCATACTTACTAAGATGATCTATCATAACCATGATAACATTTTGACCATTAGATCTCAGTAACCCTATAATTAAATCCATAGACACCTCTTCCCAACATTGGCTAGGGATGGATAAAGGTTGTAAAAGACCTAAGGTTTTGATGGTTTTTCCTTTTTTTGTTGATAGATCATACATTCAACCACATATTTCTATACATCACCCTTGAGTCATTTCCAAAAAAATCCTTCTTGATTCTATGATAGGTTTTCAAAAATCTTGAATGACCCCCAATTGGAGTTGTATAAAGTTCTTGAAGGAATTTTTGTTTAAGAAGAGAATTCTTACATAGGTATAATAAATCTTTATACCATAATGCATCACTCTTCCATGTGAATTTTTCAAATCCACCCAAACCTTGCTCAATATTTTGAATCAAATCATTGGTAGCACTATCATTGTCTCATTCTGATCATTCTTCCTTTAGCCAATCTACTTATAGAATGGTCATAGCATATTGCAATGCCTCAACTAATTCATCCTTCTTAGATAGTGCATCTGCCACTAAATTGTCCTTGAATTCATTGTAAACTATTTCAAAATCATAGCCTAACATCTTAGTTACCCATCTCTATTGTTCTTCAGATGATAAAATTTGTTCGAAAAAATATTTGAGACTGTCATGATCAATCTTTACTTGAAAGTGACAACCCATAAAATAAGGCCTCCATTGTTTGACTCCATGCAAAATGGCCATCATTTCCTTATCATAAATAGGATTTTGTTGAATTTTTACCCTTTATTTGATGACTTAAAATGTAAGTAGTCTACCTTATTGCATGAGTACAACACCCATTCCATGCCTAGATGTATCACATTTAACCACAAAAGTCTTGGAAAAATTATGAGTAGCCAACACTAGAGTGGTGAACATCACCAATTTTAATTGTTAAAATGCCTTGGTAGCTATATCAATCCACTAAAAGGACTCTTTCTTCAATAATTATGTCAGTGGGGTTGTAATGCTACCATAATTTTTGACAAACCTATGTTAGTAACTAGTTAGCCCTAGAAATCCCCTTGGTTTCTTGAGTGTCTTAGGAATCAGCTAGTCCACCATTGCTTGGAATCTTTTAGGATCCACTTTGACTCATGTATGTGAAACTAGACGACCCAAATACTCAACCTCACAAGCTCCAAAAGTATATTTTAAAGTTATGGCTTACAATTGATGTTGTTCCAAAATTGAGAGTACCTATTTCACATGCTGTAAATGGTCTTCCCAATTTCTATTATAAATGAGGATATCATCAAAAAATACCAAAATAAATTTCCTCAAAAATGGCCTAAAAATAATATTAATCAAACTCTAAAATTTATATGGTGCATTTGTTAGCCCAAAAGGTATAAACAAAAATTCAGAATGGACTTCATGAGTCCTGAAAGCATATTTGGGTATGTCTTCATTATGGATCTAGATTTGATGATACCTAAAACATAAATCTAACTTGGTAAAATAAAGAGCACCATTTAATTCATATATAAAATCATCAATGATAAGAATAAGAAACTTATATTTGATAGTGTACTTGTTGAGTTCTTTATATTCAGGGCACATCTTTCAAGTGTCATCTTTATTTTACACCATGACAACTGGTGAAGAATATTTGCTTTGGATATTGTGAATGATTCAAGCATCTAACATCTCCTATACCATATTTTCAATTTAATTTTTATGGGCATAGGGATACCTGTATGGCCTAATGTTGGGTGGTGTACAACTAGGAATATGTTTGATAGCATGATCATGCATGTAACTAGGTGGAAGTCTTTTTGACATGTCACCAAAAAAATTAAATGGGCATCAATCACTTGTTGCATATTAGGAGGTGTAAATGGCTAAGTTGGATGAACTTCATGGAAAACAAGTGAGCTTAAAATCCTTTAGAATCCTTTCAAATATTTTTTATCATTTCATGGGAGATAAAAAGTTATGAAGATTTATCCCTTAATCCCCTTAGCTCAAATATCCTTCCCTTAGAATGAAAATTCATGCATAATTCTTAGAAATTCATCTCAATAGTGCCCCAAGTGGTGAGTCATTGTACTCTTAGAATAATGTCAACTCCCTCCATGGGAATAACAAACATAGGGGAATCAAACAAGTAGTCTCCCATGGCCAACTTAATACTATGGAATTTTCTTGAGTAGATGACAGTACCACCTTTTGTAATCATGACCTAAAATTCTAGAGAAAGATAAAATAAATAATTCAAGTGAGTAACCAAATTATTATTGTTGAAGTTGTGTGTGCTCCGAGAATCAATCAAAATAGTGACCTATTTATTTAAGAAACCCATCACCTTAAGACTTTGGGGAGTATTGATACCTGAAAGGGAATAATAAGAAATAGTAGGTTGAGAGTCTTTATATTCCTACTTAGGACCTTATTCATCTTCACCAAGTGCCTCCTCATCATTAGCACCTTCAATGTAAAACAACTTCTTTTCAGCACAATGATGTCTTTCCCCTATTTTCTATCACAACTATAACACAACACTTTGGATTGATTCTCCTCAATTTGTCAAGGTGTCAGTTTGGTGGTGTTGGAAAGGTGCAATCATGACCAATAGTGAAAGTTTTTTTTTTTGACCATCTCTTTTATATCTATCATATGTGTTCATGGGATAACTTCTAATATAGATGTTGGGTTAAACATCCAAACCTCCAATTGGATGTTATCTTTGAGACCACCTAAAAATAAATTATTCAAATTTTCCTCAATGATGTCTTCCATATGTAAGGATAAATTCTAAAACTGATGAATATAATTCTTCACAGTTCCTATTTGCCATAGTTTGGCTAATTGACTAAAGTAATAATTAGAGACATTATATCAATAATGATCAAAAAATCATCAATAAAAATAGACCATGTAATAGGATAACCATTCTTTTTATTTTAAGCACAAAACCAATGATATCAAATGAACTACTTAGGTTACAAATACAAAGATGACACTATCACCTTCTAAGAACTAAGAGTTTGATGCAGATCAAATAAATTCTCAATTTTGGTAATCCAAGTGACAGGATCTTTACCATCAAACTTATACATGTCCACTTTTGGTAACATTAGTTTCACACCAGAATTGGATTTGTTAGTGTTGAGAAGAGGAGGACCCAAATGATCAAGTGGAGGGTTGTTTGACTATAACTACGATGAAAGAGTAACCAATAAAATATGATCTAGTTTAATTGATTGTGAACCCCATTAATCTCTCTGTCCATCCTTAAAACATCAATTTTGACTAAAACAAATTTATCATGCCACACCAAGACCTTTATGTCATCCTAAAGTTGAGAAATCAATAGATTTGAAGTTTCATATTCTATGTCACCAATAGAGGGAGTCTTAGGATTTTATTTCCCCCTTTTCATCTTCATGTAGAAGGACTAGTCATATACAAACCCTAAGAGGGTTTTTTCCACAAAAAAAGTGTATAAGGAGATGGTACCATTATGATCACCTCACCAAAATGAATATAATGACTACCTTTGTGTAGTAGGGTAAAACATTTTGGAATAAAAAAAGTGTACCAGTATAAATTATGATTATCTTTTCGAGATGAATCAGATGACTACAATTATGCAAAGCAAAAATAAAATTTCCAAACTTTTTTTTAATTATTTTTTTTCAAAAAAGTGTTTCCAATAATACTGTGCTGACAAAAAAAAATAATTCTTCTTGGATTGAAAGTTATGTTTTTTCACTCCTTCCAGTCATATAAGTCACACCTCACTACATCCAAAAAAAATGTGCCACATGAAACTTGACCAAATCAAAGATCTGATACCACTTGTAATGAAACTACTTAGATGTTTTCATAAAATGATTTTATATAGCATAAAATAAGTAAATATGAAATATCACACAACAATAATTGATAGTAGAGTATAATACTAGATAATATAGCAAATCCACTCCAAGGGGGAAACCTCTACAATAATGCACTAAGAGTATAATAATTAACATGATGATCAAATACTAACCCCTACCTACTATATATAGTCTACTTAGCCATGGTTATGCCATAGGACAACCTAATTAGGAACATAGATAAATGGTACAAGAATAAAAATGAGGTATGTAAGCCACAATTCAGCCACACATATCCTAATACATGCCAAATTTTAAAGTCAATAACACTGTCTAATGGCATTTTGAGCTCCAGCAGTCAGTTTCTCTTGATTAATGAGTACCAATCCCTTCTTTGCTTCATCCTTAAGTTTTCATAATGTCATCCAAATGTGAATAAATCTCCCAAATTTGAAATAAAGAGTCTCCTATATAAAATATTACACAAGGCATTTTATATCAGATCACTTACTACTTTGGCATAATACATAATTAAAAATTAGTAAATAGTATAGCTCAACATTCTGTAACACACATAGACTTGCATCCTTGATCAAGGAAGGGCCTTGGTAAAAGTTCATTATTCCATCTACCATGCACATTGATTATGTGTATTCCCTAAGGGAGAACTACATCTGATCTAAGACCCTAAATTGAGGGTTAATGTAGGTAGCAATCAAAATAATAGGGATTCTAGATCATGTGATCATACTTCCCTTAACCTAGTTTTTTCCTTTATGCTTTTGATGTATTTATTGTTTCATGTGTGTAGATATATCAAGGTTTTAGAGATTTAAATAGACCTATAGTGATCTCTATCAACATTTAGCCTCTAAAATTTCATATATAGGCTCACATAGAGATAGTAGACAAAACCCAAAATACTCAGGTCTCTAGGATAGTAGTGGAAAAAAGAACTATAACAGTAGACCTTAGGGTGTCCTATTCTAGTGCTCCTATCCTTTCACAAAATTAAATCCATATCTATGTTCTTGACATATTCCTAGTCTTGTGGAATAGATTTCAACCCCTAAATCATTGATTTCAACTTTTTTTTATAGACAAGTTTTTTAATATGTAATTAATTTGATTAAATTGATCAAAAAATATATTTTACTATATTTTATTGGATTTTTCCCCTTACTCTAGACCCTTTATTTTTTAGGAACTAGACCCTAGTTTCCCAAAAATAATAAAACATTTGATGAATGTGACTTACTTCAAACAAATCTAAAACCCTAAGTACACTTAGGGTTTTTCCTTCAAATTTTGTGCACAAATTTAATTTCAATTTTTTTATTTTTATATAAATTTTTGTGCATTAATTATATTCAAATATTTTTTTAAAATCTAAATTATTTCAATAATTTTCAAAAATTCTAAAACCCTAACCAAAAATCTTAGATTTCCAAACTAGGTCCTCGAACCCTAGCCTCCCTCTCTTACAATTTTTTAAAAAATATTTTGGAATTTTTACAAATTGTTTGGAGTGTCAAATATATTTTCAAACTCTAAATATTATTATTTATTTCATGCAAAAATTAAATTTCAATTTTCTTATTTTTGTATAAATTTTTGTGCATTTATCTTATTTAAATTTATTTTAAAATTTAAATTATAGCAATAATTTTCAAAAAATCTAAAATCCCAATCAAAAACCCTAGATTCCTAAACTAGGTCCTAAAACCTCAATCCTTCCTTCCCTAAAATTTTTAGAAAAATATTTTATAATTTTTCCAAATTGTTTGGGGCATCAAATTTTTTTTCAAACTCTCAATATTAGTAGTTATTTTGTGCAAAAACTAAATTTCAAATTTCTGATTTTTTAATCAATTTTTGTGCATTTAACTTACTCAAATTTATTTTAAAATTTAAATTATAGAAATAATTTTCAAAATTCTAAAACCATAGATTCTTAAACTAGGTCCTAAAACCTCAAACCTTTAATGCAATTTTTAGAAAAATATTTTGGAATTTTTGCAAATTATTTAGTGTCAAAAATATTTTTGAAATATCTATATTAGTATTTATTTTTTCATTTATTTAATTAATAGTAATTTTACATATTTTCCTTGGTGAAATAAATAAAATGGCCACTAAGGCACTTCTTCCCTCTCATCCCATAGATCAATTTCTAAATTTTTCTCACAATTATTACAACAAATGGAAAAATTTGCAAAATTAAATATTAGTTAAAAATGTGAAAAATGATTTCATTTACAATGAATATAATTAATATTTTTGTAATGAGGAATATGATGATACATGTGAAAGTGATAGTGAAGAAAAAGTAGATGCATCTTCTTATTTCAAACCTATCTCTTTTGTTTTTTCTTCTAAAGAAAATAATTTTGACAAATGGAAAAGATACATTTCACCTCAATCTCCTATGCATAATGCAACAAATGAACAAAATATTCATGCATTTCTAAGTGAACCTCTTATTGGGTGATAATTTACTTCCATGTGAACCTAATCTCTCTCTCTCTCTCCATGTGTGTGTGTGTGTGTGTGTGTGTGTGTGTGTGTGTGTGTGTGTGTGTGGTGTGTGTGTTCAAAATACAACAATATAAATGTAATAAAATTAAATTGCCAATCCATAGTTTAAATGACACATCTCATGCTCTCAACTCTACTTTATCAAAAGAACGTCTAAAAGATAATTCTCTCTCTCTCTCTCTCTCTCTCTCTCTCTCACTCTCTCTCTCTCTCTCTCTCTCTCTCTCCTCTCTCTCTCTCTACTCTCTCTCTCTCTCTCTCTCTCTCTCTCCTCTCTCTCTCTCTCTCCTCTCTCTCTCTCTCTCCTCTCTCTCTCCTCTCTCTCTCTCTCTCCTCTCTCTCCTCTCTCTCTCTCTCTCTCTCTCTCTCTCCTCTCTCTCTCTCTCTCTCTCTCTCTCTCTCTCTCTCTATTTATATGTTCAAAATACAACAATATAAATGTAATAAAATTAAATTGCCAATGCATAGTTCAAATGATGCGTCTTATGCTCTCAACTCTGCTTTATCAAAATAATGTCTAAAAGATAACTCTCTTACTCTTACTTCTCATATTGTAAATGAAAATAATTCATACACTCCATCCATGGATAGCATAGCTATACATAATATTCCAATTTCACATGATAATTTATTGCATATTATAAAAGAATTAAGTTCTTCTCTTACACCTCTCCCTAGTGACAATGGAAGTGATAATGAGTATGATAGTGAACATGCAAATGACTATGAAAATGAGAGTGACTATGAACAATATTTCAACTATGATAATGCATGGAATAATGATGATTATTATGGTCATAGTGAAGAAGAAAATGCATCACATGTTTCTAACTCTTCTCTCATTCCTCTCAAACATAATGCACTACAAAATGTTGTTTCTACTTCTATGCATGATTCTATTTCAAATAGTACACACATTAATAATAACATCACATCTTCTACTCAATTAGAATGGGACTCACTAAAACATAAATATACCAATGAATCTCCTAAGCCACCCCTACTATAGTAAAACCCATTTCTCACTCTTCACCTAAAGAGAATAGTAACCCACATCCTTCTACTAAGGTTCAAGTTATAATTACTCCAAAGGTTCAAGTGAGCACACCCCCTCTCTATGATCCAATTACTAAATGTAGCATTTTCATGGCTAAAATTAAGTATCAAATTCAATGATTAAATAAACCAATTTAAGATGTTAATATACCATCCCAAGAGATTATTTCTTTGATGCATGTCATTGGTGAATTACAACACCAAGTACATCTCCTTATCTTGGAAAAAAAGGCTTATAAGTCTTGGATTGATGCCAATGATTTACATGGTAACCCTATACCAAATACATTTGTAAAAGTTTCATTACCTAAGCATTTCTAAATACCATCATTTCCTCACTTTTATGGAACTATAGATACATTCATACACCTTCAATCCTTTTAGAATGTTTTGCCATCTCATGTGATTCCTTTGATTCTACTCAAGTTATTATAGTAGACATTAGTGGGGGAAGCATAAAATTGGTTCTTTCATTTACTCCCCATTAGATCCTTACATACATATGATGACTAAGAGGAATTTCTTAGATAATACATAGTAAACATGGACCCTTATGTTACATATGAGAAACTCACCACATTACATCAAAATACTTTGGAGACAGTTATTGATTATATCTTATGATTCAAGGCTCACATGTTAAGATTAATCTATAAACCAACAAATTTAGATAATCAACATATCTTTATTAAGGGAATTTTGCAACCTTTCCTTGAGCATATATTATATCAGATAGAGTCCTCTTTCAAGCACTTATGTTATACAGTTCTAGCCTTGGAAAAAAATTGGGATTGATTGAGGTAGATTTACTTGATTGCATTACTCTAGATCTCATAGTAGTACCTCCATTTATAGCTCCTAACACACAACATCAACCAGGTCCTAAATAATATAAGAGACCTCAACTAGAAAAGCAACTAATTAAGAATAGAGAGATAGTTTTTAGAGCACAACTTATAGTATTCACTATAAAAAATAATAGCAAGGCACCATTATAGTTTGATTCATAGAAAGATAGCCTAGAAAATTTAGAGAGTCAACATATCTTTATTAAGGGGATTTTCCAACCTTTCCTTAAGCATCTATTATATCAGACAGAGTCCTCTTTCAAGCACTTATGTTATATAGTTCTAGCCTTGGAAAATAAATTTGGATTGATTGAGGTATATTCACTTGATTGCATTACTCTAGATTTCATAGTAGTACCTCCATTTATAGCTCCTAGCACACAACATCTACCAAGTCCTAAATAATATAAGAGACCTCAACTAGGAAAGCAACCAATTAAGAATAGAGAGCCAGTTTCTAGAGCACAACTTATAGTATTCACTATAAAAAATAATAGCAAGGCACCATTATAGTTTGATTCATAGAAAGATAGCCCATAAAATTTAGAGAGTCAACATATCTTTATTAAGTGGATTTTCCAACCTTTCCTTGAGCATCTATTATATTAGACAGAGTCCTCTTTCAAGCACTTATGTTATACAGTTCTAGCCTTGGAAAATAAATTGGGATGATTGAGGTAGATTCACTTGATTACATTAATCTAGATTTCATAGTAGTACCTCCATTTATAGCTCCTACCACACAACATCTACCAAGTCTGAAATAATATAAGAGACTTCAACTAGAAAAGCAACCAATTAAGAATAGAGAGCTAGTTTCTAGAGCATAACTTATAGTATTCACTACAAAAAATAATAGCAAGGCACCATTATAGTTTGATTCATAGCAAGATAACCTATGTGTCATATTATCAACACTACTAGATAGGAGGTTAATCACATTACCTTATACTAAACAATGATATCCACATATATTACATAGACAATCACATCAGCCCATTTATAACTATAATCATATATGTGGACACATAGATAATTATTTTTAAAGACTCTGGGATTGTATTAATAGATGTGTTGATAATAGCATCATAGCATTTACATAAGGGGCACTAAGATCTCCTCCATCATGTATTCCTAAACCTCAGTCTTCCATAGTTGAGTCATGCTATGAGATTCCTTCACCAGAATCATCAATTTCTCATCATGAGAGTAATGTAGTTTCTAGAATAGAGCCTCATAAGAGATATCCTATTCCACCTATTCAAAAGGTTTGGAAACTAGTATAGTGAGAGAAACCTATATATAACACTATAGTCAAAGGAGTAAATAATGTGGTTTTATATACATATTTAACACAGTCATAGGCACCACAACAAAGTACTGCTCTAGAGAGATACTCACTATGGTTGAGTTTTTTGGGTCTTATTTCATGTATCAACCCACTATGGTTAAGATTAGATGAACCCATATCATAGAGTATTTATCCAGAGAGATATTCACTAAAACTAATATTTTTGAGATCCATTTTATTTAGAAACCCACTATGATTGAGATTGGATGAGCAACCATCATAGGTTTTAGCTTCATCTCAATCTATCACTTAGTCACATGCATCATAGTAGAGGCCACATGGTACTATTTCATGCAACAATCGACTATGATTGTAAATAAATAAGCCTTCTTCATAACACATAGCTTCAATTGAACATCTAGTAAGGTTACATTTGGTAAAGTCTCAATGCATATATATATTTAGTGCATAATATATAGTATTATATACAACATATGTTCCTACACAGCATGAGCAATATGGGCACTTGTTTAGTTAGCCATCAGGGTTCAAATAGGGATACAACACAAAGTAATATGACATACATTCATACCATCATCATTTCATAGCTTCACTTCATGGGATAACAATGGAGCCAAAGGGTCAGACTTTGTATTTGTGATCCACCTACTTAGAAGGATTAGATACATAGTCCAAACATCGATTAACACACTCATGATTACATAGCTTCACTTAGTGGGCAATGATGGAGCCAAAGGGCCAGCCTTCATATTCTTGAGCCACTCTGAGGGAATTGAGCATAAAACCCTCTCTTACATCCCCTTCTACTAAAAACTAACATTCTTACTTCTAAATAGACATCCTCAACCAAACTAAATTATTCAACTCTTGATCTTATCGATATCCCATGTTACTAATCTTAAACCAATTCACTTTACCAAATCAATTTACAGATTACAAAACAAGTAAATTTTTTTTACTTACGTATAATTACAAATCAAACCTAACATCAAAATTGAACATACCATGAACAATATAATTCACATCCCAAAATTGCATCTTACCAAACATATGAAATCTAAAATCAATACCAATTCAACTATTTATAATCTACCATTTGTCATAAATATAACAACATACTTCAAATCCTATAACACCATACACATTATTCAAAATCAAAATAGCATCTATATATATAATTAAGTTTTAAAAACATATACATCATATTAAGTTAAAATCAATCATGAATGGACATCATGTCCTCACTCTCTCAGTCTCACTCTCTCCTCTAGTATTAGTACCATAATCTAACCTAGAACTTGATGATCCCACACCTCCTTGAGCTCATGAGTGCCTCTTATGATGACTATCTCACTCCATTAGCCAACTATGATCCTCACACAAGTTTGCATACCACCTCTAAATATCTATGTACTAATCCATAGTCTTCATACTCATTGATCTATAATTAGGTGGAGGCATCATATGCCTATCTAGCTTAGCCCTTAGCTCATCTCTCTCCCACTACCCTAACATATGTTTTTGTATCTTTAACAACTCTATTAAATAAATGATAATAAACACTAGTTATAACTATTACTCACTCTATCAGACCCTCCTCTAAAACATCATTAGTTACATGTCATATAAGATCTTAGAGTGTCAACTCAATGATGGTCTCCTAGTTCTCATCATCTCCACTCCCTAAACTAGCCTATACTTTATCTTGAACACCTTACACTCCACCTACATGTAAAATACAACATTACATTAGCTGTATGATTTCAAATCAAACTAAACAATCACAAACTTGTACATAATTTAAATATAATTTCTACTTACCTCTTATAATCTGGATTGGCATAGGATCCTCATACTCAAGAGCATCCCCTCTATCAACAAGATATAATAAATCCCACCAATGCCTAGCCCACTATGTGGTATATGCCTTTGTACATCCAACATCATATACATTAGAAATGTTTATAGCCATATCTTGTACATCTAAAGGTAATGGTGCTAATTCAACCTTAGTAGGCCTCGTATGAGCTCTTGCCCTCATTAGTTCCTATGCACTCGTCACCCATACCCATATTATAGGGGGTACATCTTGTGGTACCCTAAACTATCTATTCATGTCCTCATATTTAAATTTCTTATACACTCTAACCTAGTGGTTATGTATCCTACAATTGACCCTTATATACCACAACTATACTCCATCCTCAACCCACTTAGGAAATCCTCTATAGGGCTTCCATATGATATCATGAGCCACTAATTTATCTAAAAATAATCTATAGTGATCTCTCCTAGGAGACCAAATATCCAACATACTCATCCACCACTCCCCAAGTAGTCGTGGAGGTGCCCACTCTATCCTAGGAAGTCCAATCAGTCACACAACTACTATGTGTTCATAATCCTAATAATTTATAAGGTAGTTGTATTCATACCACCACTAAAGGCCTCCTATGTGAACCTATAAATACACTTGTATAGGTGGGAAAGCATAGTCATACCCTATGAGAACATAGTGCCATACACCTCTACACTATGCATTATCCTATACATCCTATATGCAATCGACACTACACTCCCATCCACAGCAAAAAATGAGGCCAACAACATGGCCAACCACTTCTATAGTTGTGCAACACTAGATTGTAATATAATTGATAATAACAAATCATTATCACTCTCTCTCTAATGTATACCTGAAGGTACACAAGTAAAATATAAGGATGTGTGATCAATATAGCATCAACACCCATGTTATTGTGTAATGTCACACATCATCCACTAACTGATAAATATAAAATGTTATACACATCCTCTAGAGTCATAGTAATCTCCCTTGTAGGTATCCATAAAGTACATGTATCTACATTCCACCTCTCACATAAGGTAGTAATCAAATACCTATCCCATTACACTATGCCTAGGTCACACACATGACCCAACCCTACCCTATCCATGACATATTTCTCATTAGCAGACAATGGTAACATCCTCAATGCCTCCATCACCTAACCCCTATAAAACTCTCTCATCCACACCTTTCCCTACAAACACCATAAAAGATCATATATATATATATATATATATATATATATATATATATATATATAAGTCAACCATGCCAAGTAAATAGCCAAGCTATGTAACAACAAATAATAATTAGAATCTCAAAAAATCAAGCCTAGTGGATAATAGTGCTATAAAAAGGACACCAACACTGGATACGAGAGTTGAAACCTAGATAGAAACATTTAACCTTGGATAGGAGCACTAAAACTAGTGTTAATTGTCCTAGGATACTTTAAACATCTAAAAAAGCACCAAAATAGGCTTCAAAATAGACAAAAATCAAGCATTAAGCTTACTCACCAAGCTAACATCACCACCAACCTCAATCTGGGTTACCAACTACTCAAATTGGGTCACAATAGGTACTCATATCTTCATCATATCTCCTAATCTAGAGCTCTTAATCTCAACCTAATCAATGTAAAAATGAATCAAGAATAAATCTAACATCCTATATTACCCATCTTTCTCAATCAAAGCAAAATACCATGTTGCTTATAACTTGAACATTATAAATCCAATTTTCAAACCATATGTTTCAAAAAAACATGACAATGATACCTTCAACATCACACAAGCCTTTTTTATTACTACTTAATTTTCCTACTATAACATGCACATCTCTATATTTCTATTATACCTAGACACATGCCTTAATCATCACCAATCAAAACATGTTCCAATTTCAATAACTCTGTCTAATCAATCAAAAAATCTCTCAATCAATTCAACACATACCAACCTTACATCTATTTTTACACCACTAGTCATTACTTTTGGCTCAAACTCCTCTATTACATGATCTCATCCATATCTTGAAAAGGGGGCATCATTCCTACTATTCTTATTCCTACACTTACCCAACATACTCATCCACTCTCATAAGTGGATACACCATGGTTCTTACACATTCAGTATTTATATTATCAAATTTAGCGTAGATCAATTGAAATATATAGTGATATAGATTAAATGGGTCACTTAGTATTACTCATGACATTCAGGGGGATACACCTTAAGTTTAAAGATACCCAGACTATTCAAATCCAATAATTCAAATTATATGGATCCATAGTGATTCTAGTTATAGGTACATAGACTATTTAGATATAGTGATTAAAATTATATGGATTCATGGTGCATTCAATGTAGATTCAGACTCAGATACTATATTTGGGGGCATGTACATTACTACATGTCTCACACATATAACTTTATACAACATGACACAATTACAAGACTAGATAGCAAATTATAGCCATAGTGCAAAGCACAATGTTTTGATCTCTATTTTTTCACATGGGGCATGGAAAAATAGGTCATATAACATGTGGTTATATAGATTATGATATTATATATACACATCACTCACATACCAGATTTGGTAGCATGGCATAGATGTTCATGTTCTTCATCATCTGGGAGTATATAGATCGAATGAAAAACATGTCATTCTCTTCTTACACATTGACCATAGTTTTAGATTACACCCAGATGTACATAGGTTATCACTAGGTTAGACCACATATTTTCCTACAATGGTTGGTCCATTACATTACCCAAACCCAAACTACACATGTTTGTGTAAAATAAAAAATAGACATTGGTTTTGGACCTTCAAGAATTTCTCAATTCCAGTTTAGATATTCAAAGTGGGGGCATGATAAATTTTGATCTTCAAAACATACATATTCTATAAACACATTCTAGATTACATGATTTTTTGTGGGATAGAGGACAAATGTTGGTTTTGGGCCTCTGAGCATTTCTCATTTTTAGTTAGATTAAGTATAGGGGGCAAACATTGTCCTCTTTCTCTATATTACATAGATTCTACATTTAGATTCAGTATAGAGGGCATCCATTTTAGGAATTATTTATTTCTCTAAGTACTATTTGGCTTTACATCCACTTCCCTAGCCAAGAAGTGAGTTGGACCCTTTGCATTACATTCATCTCTATGTAGCTAGATTTAGGTACACATTTTCTTTTCTTTCTTTTACTCTTATACTTCATTTCATTGCATCACTAGAATAAAAGGGGGGGAAATGTATACACCCTAAATTGGTCAAGCAACTAAACATATCATGTCTTTTCACATTAATTTCATAGGAGACTCCAATTAGAGAATATGAGCCCTATTCACATTTAGCCATGTCTTTTGTTTTACTCATTTTGGTTTTGTTTCATGCTTGAGTCACCTTTTTGCTTATTCTTAGTCATCCTAATCCTTTCAAATGGTCATTCCACCTTATTAAGTTCAAACTTCCCATGCTAATTCCATCCCCATATGTCTCAAGACTATATAATATGAGTGCTAGGATTGGACTATAGTGTTAGACCCAAGGGTGTCTATTTCTAGTGCTCCTATCTAATGGCATTTTGAGCTTTAACAGTCAGTTTTTGTCACTTAATGACTCCTAGTCCCTTATTATATTTCTCATTAAGTTTTCATAATATTGGCCAAATTTCAATAAAGATCCCAAATTTGAAATAAATAGTCTCCTATATAAAGGACTACATAAGGCATTTTATATCAGAGCACTTACTACTTTGGCACATTACATAATTACAAATTAGTCAATAGTATATCTCATTATTATGCATCACACATAGAATTTCATGCTTGATTAAGGAAGGGCTTAGGACAAATTTCATTCTTACATCTACCATGTACATTGATTATGCATATTCCCTAAGGGATAACTACATTTGATATGAGACCCTGGCTTGAGGGTTAATGTAGGTAGTGATCAAAACAATATGGGTTTAATATCATGCGATCATACTTCCCCTAACCAAGTTTTTAACCTTTATGATTTTTATGTATTTTTTGTTTCATGTGTGTAGATAAACCCAAGGTTTGGATATTAAAATGGACCTACAATGTGATCTATCAACATTCAGCCTTAAAATTTCATATATAGCTCACATAGAGAAAGTAGACAAAACCCGAAAAAATAAGGTCTCTAGAACCACATTGGTAAAAAATGACTATAGCACTAGACCCCAAGGTGTCATATTTTAGTGCTCCTATCCTTTTACAAAATGAAAGCTAGATCCAAGTTCCTGACATCTTCCCAGTCCTGTACAGTAGATTTCAACCCTTGAATCATTTATTTCAGCCTATTTTTCTAAATAAATTTATTGTTTTTATATTCAATTAATTTGATTAAATTTATCAAAACCTATATTTTACTATATTTGATTGGATTTTTCCCCTTACTCCAGACCCTTTATTATTTAAGAACTAGACCCTAGTTTCCCAAAAATAAAAAAACATTGGACAACTTGTTCAACATTATCATTATCATCCTAACCCTTGGTCTAAACTAATTGATAGGAATGTTCTTATTGAGGTTTAAAAATATTTGGTTCCCAACATCTAACCACATGGTAAGGGTGTCCATCAAATTGTGTTCTTTATCATAAGATTTGATAGAGGCTAAGTCAATTTGGGGTTTGGGAAACTTATAGTATGACTTAAAAGCAATAGTAAAAATGTAAGATACTATTATATAAGTTTTTTCATTAACTATAATGCCCTTGTCTACCTTAGTTTACTTAAAAATAGGAGCAAGAATACCAATAAAATGGATAAATTTAGGTTTTGTAGCTACATAATGTAGGTCATCCATCTGGATTGCCACAATGTCATCATAGAACCTTTTGGTTGAGATATTCTTCTATTCTTCCCTAGAGATACCTAGTTAGTTCTTGACTTTCTAGAATAATTTTGACCACTTACTATCTCTTATGTTTAAGGCAAAAGTAATGAACTTGGTGTCCTTGAAAACATGACCTTCAACATATGTTGTCAAATGTATCTCGACACCTTCCTTTGAAACATGTTTATGTGTCACCATTGATTGAATTATGCAATTAAAAAAAATAGTTTTTTTAGCTCGATTACATTAATTATAGAGATAATTAGGGCAATATGTACACCTTAGGGATTTTTAAGGTTTATGCAGGGCTTTAATGGTGGCAGCTAGTTTGAATAATGAGCATTTGTGACTTATATTGCATATGATTTACACATTTATAACTTTCATGTATTAGTCCCACAAGATCTCCTAATGTGACATGTTTTACCAATGTGGGATCACCATGTCACAATATTTATTTATTTAAAAAATCATCATTTGTTGTTTTTAGACATGTGTCACCTTTACATGTAATCTTGAGTCTTAATAAATTTGTAATGTTGATCTTTTAAAAGTACTGATAGCCTTGAGTTTATCATAAGCCATTGATATTTCATTTGATCTCCTCAAAATATGCCACTTGGCATCTCTATGGGCTCTTTATGCACCTTGAAAATGTACTTAATTGTTTAATGCCTTTGTGCCACATAAGGGCTTCTCATTCCATCGAGAAAATTGATTTCTTGACTTGATCCACACCATTAATCTTTATATAGAAGTTTGAATGCCATTAATCAATATCTATCTAGTTCATCATGGTTATGACACATGTCACCACCACATTTGATCATAGCCCTTTTAAAAGTCTACCTTCATTCACACCATCGATCTTCTAGGTGCACAATCAAACATGGACCGTTGATCTATTTGAGCTTCTTTGAGATCATGACACTTGTTGAGCTCATGTTCCTTCACAAGTTTGTTGACTTGTTGACCTCCATGAACCATTGGATCCATTACCTCTTTACCATAATATTTCCACTTTTCAACCTCACATTCTTTCATAGGATCTTTGATTCCTTGCTCACCATTACATCTTCATTGCATAAAAAAATGCACACTATTTATCAATCCTTTAGACTTGTTGACTTCAATCTTTGCCTACCGATCATTGATATTCACTTCAGGCTTCAAGATCTTACCATGTGACATCCTTGGGTTTAATTATAACCTATATTAATAAGTTCTTAAGAAATATGTATAAACTTAGTATAAAATTTTAGACTAAGGTCTTGGTTGTATTAATAAATACAATTAGGACTTAGGCTAAAGTTTTATACTAGGTATAAAATATAAAAATGGTCCCATGTAAATTCAAATCTATTTCAAAGGGACTTAGGCTAAGGTTTTTTAAAATTATTTAAACATAGATTCAATTAATCAATTGTGACTATAGACATCCAATTCCTAACACTATTTGTGTTGAAATTGTCCATCTTACTTAAATTTTACTTAAACGCCCAATTTAGGTCAAAATCACTAAAAACATGGTAAATTATTCAAACTTGTCATATACAAATGCTAATTTAGGCCAATGTGTACCTAAATGAAGAAATGAATTTTATGTGATTCCTAACTTTGATCAATTCATTTCAAGTCAAAATGATGATTTTACCTTTTTATGTTTTGGATCACTTTTTTCTTCTAATTCATTAATACATGTCATGTACCTTTTTTATTTTGTGTACCAACATCCTAAATAGGAATACAGTTCCAACACATCTATCATTGCCTTCCAATACTTCTTTAGTCAAATTATGACCTAGTAATATGAATTTCTAACCATTTTGATTAATTGAGGACCAATTTTCAAAGAATTGCACAAATATTGATTAATTTTGTTTAAAGCTAATTAATTCAAATCATTATCTTTAGTAGATTTTCCATGGAAGTTATTGATTATTTTAATATTGGGAATTGATTCCCAATATTTGCATCACCTAGTGACATCATCAATGGGGTGGCATCCATAAGCCATAAATTGTTAAAATATCTAAATTATGGGCACCTATGTGTAATTAATGCCTCTTCCTCCCAAATATTTATGTGGATATTTATACATTTATTATGTAATATTAGATTAATTTATGGCCACACGAATCAATTTTGAGATGGATGGTGATGGTTGATTCGAACCCATGTGTAAAATCTATAAATAAGAGGGCATAGAACATCATTTCTTAATCTTAAATTGTGTAAACTTATAATGATAAAATATCTCCACAAGTCATTTATGTTTTGATTATTATGTTATTTGTATTTGGGTAAGCTTCATTTGATAGAACAATTTGGATATTTCTTCTATTGAGTTCAGGTTATGTATAGAGTATTGAGGCAATGAAGGAACAATGACAAATACTAGAGCTCTAGATCAAGCGGAGAACATGCTTGAAGCCACTCTTGGATGGTGGAATCAATTTGGGAAGGTAACTAGTCTTGATTTCTTTCATTTTGTTCTTCATTATCATTAGCAAACCTTGCATGAATAGGTTGGCTTTGTTTTCTTAGTTTGTTATGTATTTATTAGCTAATGCTTGACTAACAACCTTTGTAATCCATCCTACATTATTGCATGACTAGTGGGACCTCACACATCCCTCTTATGAAAGGAAGACAACTTGACATTTTTAGAATTCCATTTTAGTCATTAAAAAGTCCTTTAACAACATTTTTATGCTTGTTTTCTCATGTTTTTGTGCACCTATAGGTTATAAAATTACCACCGATAGTTCTTAGTAATCACTGATGGTTAGGGATAACTACCCATGGTTAGGTTGCAGGGGAAATACATTTAAAGATATTCATTTTTGAGTTTATATTCAACATGTTGCTGATATTTTGGATGTCTTGAGTCTCTGTTCTAAACCAAATCATGATCTAAGAGATTTTTCTTATAATTTTTAGATAAAAACCCTCTCTTACCTAAACATTTTGAGCTTTTTTTAAAGTTTATATTTTCTAATCTAAAACTTCAAGTCTTTGTTTTATTTTTATTTCATGATCTAAAAGGTTTCCTTTTAGATATTTTTATTCTAATAGTTAATAGTTGCCTTTTGACAAGATTATTGATGCCTTTAGTTCAATAGGTAACTGTTGGTGATCTAGTTTCAACCAACCATGGTTGATAAAACATCAACTGATGATGGTCAAGAAGTAATCACCAACAGTCATAAGTGACCACCAATGGTCACTTTGTTTTTAAAACACAAACATGAGAACACTTAAACAAAATTTAATTATCTCATTTGAAAAAGTTCTTTAAATTTAAAGGAGACTATAATAATTTTTATGCAAGACCAACAAGGAAAGATGGAAATTTAGGCCTTATTAGTCTTTTTTAGCCTCATTTTAGTGCTTAAAAGGAACTAGGAACTTTTCCTTTAGTTCTTAAGGGTAAAAATTTGTATGTTTTATGATTAAATTTTTTCTTGGTTATTATTTGAATTTTTTTTCAACTTAAACCCAAGGAGCGAAAGAACACCACCAACCATTTCAATTTGATGATCTAAAATTTAACTGACTTCAAAGTTAAGTTTTGTTTGTTTTAAATCATTTCTTAGTTTGAATTCGTTAAAGTAAAAATGGATTTGTGCATATATGTTCACCCTATACCTTATAGGTAACTTGTGGGATCAAAAATGCCATTTACATTATAAAATTATGCCTTAGTCGAAAGGCTTAAAAGGATGTTATGAGGGATCTCACCAAGACTAGCATGGCTTAGATGATCTAGAAACAACAATAAATCTTTTTACTAAGTTTTTATTTCATGCATTTTGGCTTGTGAGGGGGATTTCATCACTTCCCATAAGTTTTATAAGGAATATTTAACCCAAGGTTTCATCTCTTAGCATCATCTTCAACCCCTCTCCATGAGGGGTATATAAATTAGGATCCCCTTACTCAGAAAATGGTTTGAGTGATTAAACCATCTCTATTAGTAGAGGATAAGTCTAAAACGTATGATAATTTTGGGAATCTCACTACACTAAGAAAGTGATGGATATAGTTGTTGTGAAAAGGACTAGACCTTTTCACAACAAGCCATTTGATGTAGACCCAATTGATGTGTTACTTCTCTTGTGTGCATAATGTGAAAGTTGGCACACATGGGATCTATCTAAAAATGTGCAAAAATTATAGTTTTACTCAACCCCACTTTGCCTTACCTTGATAGGACTTAGGATGATTACTTAGTTGTATTTGTCTTTTGGTCTTAGATTGCTTGGTCTTGATTTGAGTTAAAACTTACTTGTGAATAAGCATAAAAAACTAAACACATTGTCCACCAATTTATTGAACAAGGAGGCATTACATTGTCCAAGTAAAAATAAATCTTTTCTTTGATCAAAATTTCATCTTAAAAACTATGTTATATCATCTATTTGGTGTAGTTATGCTATCAATTTGAGTCTAGACCACTTACCAGATTCTCTTAAGTCCATTTATAGTTCAAACTCAAAAATTGCACTTTTTTAAGTTCATAATGTTGATGTGTTAAATTGGGTTCTCCATTTACATTTGACTTGAGGGAGCTTGGATTCAATTTTCCATTTAGATTGAAGGTCATTCATAGACTCTTCATCTATCTCACCATTATAGACTTGGGTCATCAAGTCTATCACTGACACTCCAAGTTCTAGAATGTATTTTATACTACCATTCCTATTACAAATGTGGTGACGTTGTGTTGCCCATTTGGTTCTAGTTTTAAACTTAGTAATTCTTTCATGTTTCCACATCATGAGTTTCTTAGTTCATATTGTCTCCTTCCTAATCCAAAGGGATTTCTTCTAATTTTCTAATAGTGACTCATTGAAGTTGAACTAGCTTTTATGGTATTGATGTATCACAAAAATATAAGCTTTGTTGTACTAGTTTTCACCATGAATTTTTGAGTTATCATACCCTCTTTTAATTCATTTGAGTTCAACTTTACCCAAAGGTTGAGTAATTTCATGACCACATTCTTAAAAATGTGTGTGGTTTCAAGCCATCCTCCTTTTATAGTCTCTTCGATGCCTTAGTCATTTGTTTGAAAGAAACATCACAATCAATACATTACTTAAACATTTACAAAACATTTTTCAAATCTTTTCAAATGCGGAGAACAACCTTTCTAAACATGACACTAAGGTATACTTGTTATGGGGTCTCTTATGGCCTTAGTTGTGAGGTAGAGTATTGCTATGGTGGACATAATTATTCCATCTTGTTTGAGGATGTCATCCTATTTGATCTTATTTAATGAAAACCATTATAATCTAAGTTGATTATTGTGTATCATCCTCATCCTTCCCCTTTCATTTTTACACCACACTCAAAGGTTACTATTTTTGTATATCCTCCTTTAATTTTTGTACCACGCTCGAAGGTTACCATTCTAGGTTGTCCCGCTTCAACTTGTGTGAGCATTCTAGCTCTGAAACATGTAAAGGTTACCATTTTAGGCTATTATCTTTCAACTTGTGTGAACAATCTAGCTTCATAATGTGTGAAGGTTACTCTTTTAGAACCTCCTCCTTTGGCTTACACAAGCAACCAAACTAAGCAACATCTTATTGTTATCATTCTAGGCCCATCACCTATATTTATTGAGCATATTGTTTAAGAATGCCCATGTGATGAAACAAATTATGTTGATATCTTTTATAGACACCATAATTATGTCACACACTTACATGACTCCCTATGTCGAAACCCCCCTTGATCCCCTTTCAATAATTAACCTTCCTAACCAATGTTTTCACCTTAAAGTAATAAATTAAGTTAATTAAAACCCACTTATACTACCTCATCTAGCCGGCTCATCCTAAGACTAATTCTTACACTCTGAGTCACCTTAAGACCTAGTCTCTTGATTCTAAATACCTATGACTTTGTCCCACTCCTAACACAAATTCATAACTACCTACATTCTTCATAACCTCACATTTTTAACATTTTCTAATGTGCACCACACTTGGCAAGAGAAGGAACAAAAAATGGGCTAAAATATCCCTTTTACCTATTCTTATGCCACTGACATTGATCAACCATTGATCAATGTCAATGGGATCACCAACATCAATTCCTTAAGAAAAATTCCAAGTTGGTATTCAGGTCAAAAAATCAATGATTCATGCATATGATTTTGGCAATCAAAGCATCCCACATCACTTTCAACATCCAAGATTATTGTTAATTTACACAAATTGATCCAAATCAAGAATTAATACACTACATAGAACTTAAACTCTTGAGGACTAGTAGCACATGTTTGTCTTGTTTGTTCATGCATCAGTTCACCAAGCCTCATCAGAATCATTTTTTTAGTAGTCATAGTTCACCCATTTCACTAGCTAAGTATATCTTAGTGTTTTATAAGTCTTTAAATAGTAATTTTATAATTGCTTTAGATTATATTATTTATTGTTTCATGAACCTTAACTCCTTCCATGAAGGAGTTGTAAATCTCCCCACCCATTTCTCTCTACCCCAACATACCAACCCTCTATCCAGACTCACTTGAGTCTTACCCACCCCCTTAAAACTCTTCCCAACCTCACAACCTAACCATACTCCACTCATTCTAATGCTACTACCCCAATTGGCATCGATGACCCCAATTGACATTAGTCCTTTAACTAATGTTGATTATTGTGTTTTTAAACTAGCAACATCAAAATCACCTAACAACCTTCCTAAAACATATACCTAACCTATTAGCCTACACCATATTATATTCTACTACATTCAGACCTATAGCATGGTAAATAAAACTCTAACTTTCTTCCCCCCCCCCTCTCTCTCTCTTTACTTTCATTTATTTTAAACATTATTTTAAAATAGTAGACTGTCATCCCAAAGAAGTTTCATGCTTCCCAAAACAAGCACATAGATTGGTAGTCCATGCATATCTCCACTAAAAACTATTTTGTGTAGTGTTTTCTTATCTATATGTGTCTTCCTCCATAGTCAGAGAGGGAAATCCATAAAGTCTAGAATGGTGCACACTTATTTGGGTTTTAATCACTTATCCCTAACTCTCTCTCTCTTTTGTTTCTCTTTGTCTTTGAATGTAAAATAAGCTCAAAATGTAGTGAAACATTTTGGCATGCCTGATGGGAACTGAGAGTTTTCCTGGGTTTGTTACATGCCTATCTATTCATATAGGTCCACTATAGTTAAATTTTCATTCCTTGAACTTCTTCTCTTTGTCTTTCTCAAAAACAAAAATTTGAAATTTTTATTTTTTGTTAAAAGAAAGACCTAAATTTTTCCTTCCCTATCATTCTCCTCTTATTCTGCCTCTAAAAGAAATTCATTATTTTCCTACAAGCTAAAAAGAATACCTTCTTTTGATTGCCTCTTTTGAGCATTAGGATAGTGAAATTCATCCTCTTCTTATTCACCATTATTTTCATTTGAATTTAAACATTTTTTATTTGGGTTTAAAACTCATTGCATGTCATTGTTTTGCTTAATACATTTAGCTCACCTAGTTAAATAAAGCATCATGAATTAATCATAGAACACAAATGTTACACAACCAAATCACTCTCACAAAATTAAACATATAAACTCACTTAATATAAGGCCTATTGGGATTTCATCACCTAGTGGATCACCTTATCGTACCTAGTGATCCCACTTGGATTTCACCACCAAAGGGAGGAACCACTCTATTCTTTAATAGAGTATAAACTCTAGACATGTGGTATATTCTAGCTAAGTGGCCTAGCTCAACTTCAGAACCAGGAAGTATGGGGAGCAAGCCCCTATAGTAAGCCACATAACTAGTCTAATATAAATTTATAGTGAGCACCAAAACTAACCTAAAACCATCCTTAAACTACTCATTTAGTACCTATTTCACAAACCAATTTTACTCTCACACTTTCTAAGGCATAAGCCATCAAGAGACTAAAATTAATTCTTAGGAGTTAACATTTAGTGGTTGTATGTTCCTTTTGTACCTACTTTTGTCTTCTACATTTTTGAGTTAGTAAGGATGTTTCCTTTATCAACTTATATAATCCAAGAATTTCTACCTCTCAGATTCTATTAACCTCTGGTTTCAAGTTTTTTGTGTGTCCTTTATCTTTGCATAAACCTATTGTATCCTTTTTTTACCCAATTTTTTCCATTAGGTTGCCAAAACCTTGGATTTTTTGCCTTTCTAGATTCCAAAGTAACCAACATCAATAAGGTCACTGACGTCGATGGACCTATACCTACTAGCATTGGTCAAATAATTGATATTAATGACGATGTGATTTTATAATTTTTAGCCTACTTAAAATAATAGGCTAAAATTACCTACCTATGTACACTTAAACCTGGTTTTTTGATGCTCTATCACTAATACAGAGTCTGAGGCCTACCTTTATCATTTTTGCATGGTCTTGACGTATAGCCAAACCAAAATTCTTGCCAATTATGCAAGCCAACAACCACTCCCACCTTCCCCTCTCCTTTTTGATTTTGTCATGGAGCATACTTTGGCTATGGAGAATACCCCTATGCCTACCAATCCTAACCAGACCACCCTTTTACTTGAAGGAGATTCAAACTTCATGATATTTCTTAATCATAACATTATAACCCTTCAGCATTATCTCACCATGAGCCAAACATGTAACACTATGGGAGATCCCCTTTATGGCATGCCCACTTCTTTGATGGAGATAGCTACAATCTCAATGGTTTCCACTATTCCATCTATGGTCACCTAAACCACTACTTCAAAAAGTGACCCAGCCATCAATAACCCTAAAAATTTAACCACACCAATTGCTTCGTCTCATCTTCTTAACCCAACTTTTATAGCATTTACCTTAGCCTCATAGCCACTACTGGCCTAACCAAGTCAAATCACCATTTAAAAAATTGGTAATGCCCATCCCATCATCTCTTGCACCCATAATTATAGTATTTTCAACTCACCCTTCAACCCATCTAGCCATGCCACCAACCCAACCTCTAGTGATGGCACCTAACCAAGGCATTATCTCTAACCCCATAAGATAAGCCTCTTTCATTTCTACCCCTTAACCCATGACTCATTACCAGTATGTTACATTTATACTACCACAACAAGGTGTTTAATTTCCCACCTCTATATCCCTTAAACCACCATATAACTTAGGGGTGATTCTCACACCAATCCTTCTCTTGATCTCATCAAGATGTTGATGGATAAGATGTCTAACCTAGAAACATATGTGTTAGGTTCAAAGAATGTTCTATCTTATGATCAAATACGTAATTAACTCATTCATCCTTCTATACCTATTCACCCCTACCCAAGTCGGTGGGATATCCCTAAATTTAATCATTTCCAGAGTAAGGATGAACCACAACATCATTTATGAGCATTTCAACATTCTTGTTACCTAATAGGGCATGGTGATGCATTATTATTATTGACGTAGAAGATTGCACCCTTGGCAGGAGGCCAAGCTCTTGCCTTCTTCATGCAACTATGAAAACTCCCCTCTCACCTGTGGGATTGGTGAAGTTGGAGGGGAGAGTTTCTAGGTAAGAGCTAGTTCCCTTTGATGCATCATATTCATTCCAGCAAGTGCTAACATATATATATATATATATATATATATATATAATGGGGGGATGAAAAGAGAGAAAGATTACAGGGAAACAAACTACTCTAAAGGAGGTGATGCACCAAAATAAATCTAACCTTCTCACCCTCACACTAAAAATTAGACAAACACATACATATGCTTCAAACTGGTAGAAGGACAAGACTGCAAGAGCTTGATAGGGAAACTTTAATGAAAATATAGAAAACAAAGATTCACTAAAGGTGCTGTGAAAGGCACATTGTAAGGTAATTTCTTCTATTTCTTGACTTTCAAATAGAACTCTCCTTAATAGCTACAGAAATGGCACCTTATAGACACTAGATATGTTGGTGTTGAACCTGTGAAAGCATCAAGAAATAATGACTAAACACAAACTAACACTTAGACATACACAGAGATATCTAACCAAGATAGAGGTAAAAAAATGTGTTTATTGATTCAAGTGAAATTTTGCCAGGGCTACGCCTTACAAATATGGAAGATCATTTCTCAAATGACAAGTATCCAATATATAGAAGAATAAAGGAGGCCTTTTGGTGCCCCTTTTTACAAGTGGCCCATTTGTGTCCCCTCATTGGGAAGAGCAAGATGCTCAAAACATCAATGAGTTGTGCCCTTTGTCTATTTGTAAGGCCACTTCTTCAAGGTGATTACATAGTTTGTCTACTCATAAATGTAAAATGGAGAAATTGATTATACTACTAGATGTTTACACCTCCTAATGGTCAATTCACAGGCACTGTATCATCTACCAAAATAACTTCTTGAGTTGGCGCTTTCCTTCACTACTTAGGCAGTCTATTCCTTCACGTAGCATCTCTCTCTCTTTATTTCTTAGGATTTTGTCCTTTTTCCTATCTTGTCTCTTCTGGCTCCTTCGGCCCTCAGGGGTGATCTTCTAGTCGGTCACTACATTTTTGAGCCTTTTCCTTAGTTGGCATCCTTTTAGTTTGAAATGAAATAGCTATTTCACTATGTTAATTTTGACATTCACGCGACTGTCATCACTTTGAAAACAAATGGCTAATTTGCTTCCTTAAATTTGATGGCTTTAGGGATGTCATCATCCTCGACAAAAGTTTGTTGGGTCCTTTCAATGGGATTTTGTGCTTTGCGGCTTTTGTTTCGGGCCTTTCCTTTACTTCAGACATTTTTTGCAAGCTTTTTGTCTGGAGTCATTTTCCCATGGACAAAAGTCTGCAAGAATTCTCACTGAGTTTCTCAATGTGGCCTTCCCCGAATTCCTTTAGACTTTTTATCCGAATGAATTCCTTTAGACAAAAAGTTTGAAGGAATTCAGGACTTAAACAAAAATATGAACTTACCCTTCGGCTGCCTCTCCTTTGAAGTGCTTTCCCTCCACAAGGGCATTTGAACCCAGCGCTTCCCTTTGGCTGTAAGACATATCCTTGAACCAAGCCGTTGAACCAACCCATTGAACCAAAATTGGTTCAATAGTTTAATTGGTTTAACAGTTCAAACACGATGTGTCGATCCTATTGAACCAAGCCCTTGAACTGATCTATTGAACCAGGTGACTGAACTAAGCCTGATGAACTAAGCTGAAGTGTTGAACTAAGTAGTTAAACCAATCATTTGAACTGGTTCAATAGTTCAAAGCTGCACACTGATGAACTTACTGATCAAACTGAGTTCTTTGAAGCTGAAAGCGATGAACTTTTCAACTGAACCAAGGCTCAAAAATGGAGTGATGGACTTGTAGCAAGAACCAAAGTTGTCTCTGAACCAATCCTTCATGCACCAAAAGACTAACCTGCAGAGTCCATAGAAAATGTGAAGTCTGTAGGGAACTGCTGAATTCATAGAAATCATTGGACCTACACAAAATCAAAAAGAAGTGGCCTAGAATAGCAAGAGGCAAAAGGAGACTAAAAATATTGCCTATTGGGAAAAAATTGGTCAACAAATTGGTGACTCCCAGGGGAACCATGCCTGCTATGCTTAGAGACTAGTTGCTTTGTAGTCCATTGGGCTCGGAGTTAGACGGTAACTTAAAAATCAGCAATAGCCCCAATAAATTCTAGAATAAATCACATAGATTCACCTCAAAATGAAAAGAAAACACACACACAAGGCTAAGAAAACTAGTTGTGCAATAGTACTTAAGGAAAATAGGGAAATAAAACAAGGGAAAATATATACATATGAAAGGAGACTCAGTGGTAGTGCTTCAAATATATCCCATTAACTAGGATATGCAATTCTACACCATCCAACCTAGAGAGTTGGAATGCATTATGTTGCTTGCACTGAGTGATTATGTATGGCCCACTCCATAAGACATCAAATTTTGCATACTTTCTAGGCTTAGCTTAGTCTTCATCCCATTTTAAGACAATGTCTCCTTCAAGGAAATCTTTTGATGAAGATTTCTTGTTGAAGTGTCTCTTTGTTTGCTATTGGCAACTGGTCATAGAGGCCATAGCCCGGTCCCTTGTATCTTGGAGCTTCATCACCTCACACAGCCTGACCTCCATGCTACTTCCTTCTTTTAATTATAGCTGGTGAGTGAGATCTAATGTTGGCAATTCAAGTGAGATGGGAAATATAGTTTCCCTTCCATATACGAGCATATATAGAGAATTTTTGATTTCTTTCTTTGGAGTGATTTAGTCAGCGCACAGAGCTATTTTTAGCTTGGCATGCCAAGTCCTCTGATTTTCTTCCATGGTCTGCTTGATGATCCTGATCAAGTTTTTGTTGGTAGACTCAGCCAGCCCATTCCCCTATGGGTAATAATTGGATGAAGTGCTAAGATATATGCCATACCTCAGCACCCATTCAATTGTTTTGGTTCCCAAAAAAGCCAAGGCATTATCTGAGATTATGGTGGCTGGGACCCCAAATCTTGTCACCAAGTCCTCATAAAACTCCAAGACCACACTTTCATTTGCCTCCTTCAAAGCAACAGCCTCTACCCACCTTGTGAAATAGTCCATGGCAGTCAGTACCCACTTGTGTCTAGTACTGGAGGGAGGATTAATCATCCCTATGAAGTTTAGGCCCCACTGCATGAATGGCTATTCCACTTGAATAGGATGTAGAGGCATGACAACCAACTATTATTTCCCATCAAAAAGTGCACACTTCTAGCACTTTCTTACCCAGGCATGGGTGTCCCTCAAAAGAATAGGCTAGAAATAGCTAGTTCTCATTATCTTTGATGCAGTAGCTCTAGGAGCAAAATGATCACCTGTCGGCCCATCATGGAACTTAGATATCACCTTGTCAGCCTAAATTGAGTCTATGCATTTTAGAAGGACCCATAAGAGATCCTTCTTAAACAATACTCCATCAACTAGGACATAAGGGAGAGACTAGAGCCTAAAAAACCTTCTTTTGGTCCCATCAAGACCCTGTAGGCACTCGTCAGTGAGAAGAAAATGCCTCAGGTCTGATGTCCAATCCCTCATGATAGTTGGTTCTTCTATTGCTACTACATCATGAATTAGTAAGCTACCTTCCCCTTTCTGCTTGAATTCTATAGCAAGGTGCTCACACAGGCCTCTTTCCCTCACCAGCTTGGTAATCTTGATGTCTACATCATACTCCATCACCTTGGTGATCCACCCCGCTCTCTTCTCATTTAGGTCTCGATTGGTCAAGAAATCCTTGATGTAAGGATGTGGAACCATGAGGTGAATTTTGCTATTAGATAACATATGCTTGAATTTATTTAGGCTCTACACTACTACCAGAACTTGCTTCTCTACATACGTGTATCTAACTTTGAAATCCTCTAAACCTTAGCTAAAAAAAGCAAGTGGTTGCTCGAGGTCATCACCATTTGCTTGGGTAAGCATGGCAGAGATTAACTCTTCATTGCCAAAAGTGTAGAGGTTGAAATCTTCGTTGAAGTCAGGGTTGATCAAAGTAGGAGCCCGAGTTATGGCCTACTTGATGGCTTCAAAGTTGTCCTTCCTTTGTGTTGTCCATTTGAAGTCTTCACCCTTCCTTAGCATAGAGGTCAGTGGCTTGAATATCTCTACAAAATTTAGAATGAATATCTGAATGAAATTTATCCCACCAAAGAAGCTCTGCAGGCCTTTCTTATGTATAGGTAGGGACATCTCCAGGATAAAACAAACTCTCTCAAGGTCAATGGATAAGCCCTCCTTAGACATGACGTGGCTAAGGAGTTTCCCCTCCTAAATAACAAACACACATTTCTTTGGGTTAAGAGAGATGCCAAATTCCCTACACCTTTCAAAAATCTACCTAAGGTGTTCCATGTGTTGGCTCACTTCCTTGGAGAATACCATCACATCATCAAGGTATACCAACACATTGTTGTTTATCAAGCCTCAAAAAGCCATGTCTATGGCTCACTAAAAAGTAGCACTAGCATTAAATAGCCCAAATGGCATCTTCTTGTAGGCAAATGTTCCCCATTTAGTAGTGAAAGCCATTTTGTGCTGGTCACAGCCTTGCACCAGAATTTGATTATACCCTGAATATCCATCTAGGAGGGAGAAACGCTTACTGCCTATTACCTTCTAAAGGATCCACTCCATGCTCAGGAGGGGATAATGGTATTTTAGAAAGACTTTATTAAGGTCTCTAAAATTAACACATAGCCTGATCTCCCCATTCTTCTTTCAAATAAGAACAAGATTGGCCAGCCAGGAGGAATGTTTGATTGGAAATATAATCTCAAACTCAATCAATTTGGCTAGTTCCTTCTGCATGAGAGGTTCAATCATTGGGTTGATAGGTCTCTACTTTTTCATGATTGGCTTGGCACCTTCTTCTAATTTGATGGTGTGCTAGGCAAGTCTTGGGTCGAACCCCTTCAAATCACTGTAATCCCAAGTGAAAACATTTGCAAACTCCTGACACAACAAAATGAAAGTCTACCTTTCTTGAATCATGTAGAATTTTCCAAGTGCAAGCAGCTTATCCTTGAAGATCTCAACCTTTTCATAATTCTTCTCCTCAGTTGTGATGGATGCCTTGTCACTTCTTAGTTTGTCATCTCCATTGAAGATACTCTCAAGAGTGACCAAACCTTTAGGGAGCTTATTGTTCTTCAATTGAACAATCTGGTTGCTATATTGTTGTTGCAGCTTTGCCTAGTTCTTTATTGCAAACTCAGCTTCTTCTTGCAGGAAGAATGTTATTTAATGGTCATTTTCAAAGACCTACCAATTTGTAATGTTTTTGGGGACAGAGGGCTGAAATACCGCCTTCAAATAGCATGAACCATAGTCTTGACTTATCTCCCCAAAAACATCAAATTGAGCACCAATTGTTGCTAGCCCATCCACTTGTTTGTTCTACTCTCTGGGAATGGAGGTGATATTGAAAGTGAGGAAATCTCCCACCAAGTCTTAGACCCTATGCTTGTAGGACTTTAGCAAGGAATTTTTGTTCAGATTCTAGCCTTTCACCTAATTTACAATTAGCTCACTATCTCCCAAAACTTGCAACTCCTTGATCCCTCTTTTCCTTGCCCATTCTATACCATGGATAAGGGACTCATATTTTGCAACATTGCTTGTGCAAGAAAATTGAAAATAGAAAGCTGAAAAGTATCTCTCCTTTGAAGGGGAGACTAACATCACTCCACCACTAGCTCATAACCTACTTTTGGAACCATCAAATTATAGCTGCCATAGACCTAGGTCCTATTGGCTTGCCTTCATTATATTTGGTATGAAGGTACCCTCTTCATGCATGTAGTAGACTCCAAGGCCTGCCTCCTCTATGAACTTGTAAGGATCATGCTCGAAGTTATCATTTCTCCACTCATCCAAGAGTAGGTCTGCAACTCCTTTAAGAGTAGAGGATGGAGATTGGTCTGTCTGGGACTCTTTTGAGTTGATAATGGTGTAACTGACATTCGCTACCTTGGGCAAATATGGTTCTAGATGGTCCTTGTAGAGTAACTTAGATTCAATCTTTGCCTTGGTCTCATACTTGGTTCTAAAAACTGGATAGGACCAATTTACTACTAGATAGCCACTTATCTTTGATGTGAAGTCCTTAGATAAGCAAATTGCAAAATAAGGAGGAACATTTGCTACTACTATATCATGGGGGATTGAGAAGGTTGAACAAGCATGTAATGTCAAGCTTAAACCCTTCATTATCCCAACTATTTTTCTAGGTGTCCCATCTAGCTACAGGACTCCCTTATTCATCCCTTCATATTTCAATCCCATCTTGTCAGCTATGCACTTAGGCATCACTGAGGTACTAGCCCAACTGTCAATGATGTAGTTGTGCACCAAGAAGTCTCCTATGACTAGGGACACATAGAAAGGGGGAATTTTCTCTTCCTTCTTTACATATCCTAAGGTGGAAGGTTTTCCATTCGTCATCAAGACATTATCGGTCCTTGCTAGGATAGCTTGTCAGTCTAGCTCATATAGTTCCCTTTGTAGCATGTCCTTCTATCTTGGTAGAGACAATGAATCCCATAAAGAGATGTTCATATGCAGCTTCTTCATCTAGTACAATATATTGACTTGAGGACTACCTCCCTTCAAGCCTTCTTTGGGGCTAATTCCAACTTGAGGTGCAGGCTGAGAGGCTAAAGGTACAAATGGTGATCTAAAGTTTGGGGCTTTCTGATTTGAGTGTGATGGATAAGGTGCAACTGTCAATTGGGTAGTTTTCTAGGCTTCTCCCATTTCTCTCCTCTTGAATCTTGTGTTGGCTACAACATAGTCAACCTGATTGTCTACAGCGCCTACATAATTCACTGAATAAAATTCCCCTTCTAGATGATTCATGAGGGTAGAATCAGGTTGGGCCTGATTATTACTTGTGCTAGGTTGCATTAGAGCCTTAAAGACTTGGGAATGAGTGGCTACCTGATTATCTACATTTTGGAAATAACCCATCATTTCATTTATATATATAGCCTGTTCTTGACCATATCCCATGGTCGAACAACTTGGTTGTTCTTGTACCAAATTGTTCTGAATAGGCACCATGACTTTAGAAGATGAAGGGGGGCCTAGGTTATAGTTTTGAAATGGTCTAGTCTAAGTAATCTAACTATGTCCTTGATTATATTTTTGGAAAGGGGGTCTAGGGGCTTGACCATAATGCTGGTATCCCTGATTTGGTCTATTGCTTTGAGTTTGCTACCTTTTGACAACTACAAGTTCACTTGACATACTCTACAATAGACTCTTAACTTCATGAAGCTCATTGGATGGAGCAGTACCTAGTTTCTCCATGGTAGGTATAGGAGCTAATGTGGGAGCAATGGCCTAAATTAGAGGTAGCATTTCTAGGAAAAGTGGCATGTGAGGTCTAAGGGTTATTTTCCTAGCCTGTACTAAGCAATTTTCAGTTGCTATGGCTACGTCATAAGCAACAGGTAGTATATGCCCTTCCATGGATTGTATCATCATAGAAATATCACTATTTAATGTTCTTAAATAATATAGGAAAGCATAGCTAGCAGTCAGTCTTACCAGAATGTGGATTCTATCTTAAGTCTTCTGAAATTGCGTGTTGAAATCTTGCATATACTCATGTGGGGCTCTTTTTATGCTCATCAGATACTCAAAAAGTGAGAGGTCATCACTCTTTCCCCCAAAATAGTATGTCAACTGAGTACCCAATTCATTCCAAGAATGGATTGAATTTATAGGCAAGGTCTTGTACCAGTCAAGAGCCTTGCTTTTGAGAGACAATGCTAGCAATCTGATGGCAATATTTTCCTCCATGACATTGTGAATATTGTAGAGGTTAGAAATATTACTAATGTGCTCGATAACTGTAATGGGCCCCTCTCCATCAAAAGAAGACACATTTTTAGGGATATTCTTGGGATTGGATCATAACGTGGGAGGTTCAAGGGGCTCTGGCCATGAAAAGCTGCAAAGAGCAATTTCATAGCTGGGATGGGATGTAACTACGGCTTTGCTGTGTATGCATCCCTTACAATAGGTTTGGGAGGGTGGATTATTGAATAAGGATGGGTCTTTTCAAACCGAAGTCTTTTTGCTAAGTTCAAAGGCAACTCAACAAAATCAAAGGGAACCCCTTTAGAAGGAGACTGTGTGTGACTTTAGGCATAGAAAGTTAAAAAATTGGTCTTGATTAAAAAATTGAAGCTCTTACCAGTGGAGTTGCCAGATGCTGGAAATCTTTGATTTGATGTAACAAGACCAGCATCAATCTTGAAACCTTACTGAGTTGTAAAACTATGTCCCACCAGGCATGCCAAAACTATTGATGCAAAAGATTGCACCCTTGGCAGGAGGCCGAGCTCCTGCCTTCTTCACACAACTATGGAAACTCCCCTCTCACCTGTGGGACTGATGAAGTTGAAGGGGAGAGTCTCTAGGTAAGGGCTAGCTCCCTTTGATGCATCACATTTGTTTCAATAAGTGCTAACAAATATATATATATATATATATATATATATATAATGGGGGGATGAAAAGGGAGAAAGATTATAGGGAAATAAACTATTGTAAAGGAGGTGATGCACCAAAATAAATCTAACCTTCTCACCCTCACAGTAAAAATCAGACAAACACATATATACACTTCAAACTGGTAGAAGGATGAGACTACAAGAGCTTTACAGGGGGGCTTTAATGAAAATATAGAAAATAGAGATTCACCAAAGGTGCTGTGAAAGGCATACTGTAAGGTAATTTCTTCTATTTCTTCACTTCCAAATAGAACTCTCCTTACCAGCTATAGAAATGGCACCTTATAAACACTAGATATGTTGGTGTTGAACCTGTGAAAGCATCAAGAAACAATGACTAAACACAAACTAACACTCAGACATACATAGAGATATCTAACCAAGATAGAGGTAAAAAATGCATTTATTGATTCAAGTGAAATTTTGCCAGGGCTACGCCTTACAAATGTCGAAGATCATTTCTGAAATGACAAGTCTCTAATATATAGAAGAAGAAAGGAGGCCTTTTGGTGCCCTTTTTTACAAGTGGCCCATTTGTATCCCCTCATTGGGAAGAGCAAGCTGCTCAAAACATCAATGAGCTGCACCCTTTGTCTGTTTATAAGGCCATTTCTTCAAGGTGATTACATGGTTTGTCTACTCATAAATGTGAAATGGAGAAACTAGTTACACTTCTAGCTATTTGCACCTCCTAATGGTCAATTCGTAGGCACTGTATCATCTATCATAATAACTTCTTGAGTTAGTGCTTTCCTTCACTACTTGGGTAGTCTATTCCTTCACGTGGCATCTCTCTCTCTTTGTTTCCTGGGATTTTGTCCTTTTCCCTATCTTGTCTCTCCTGGCTCCTTCAGCCCTTATGAGCGATCTTCTAGCGGGTCACTACATTTCTAGGCCTTTTTCATGGTTGGCATCCTTTTAGTTCAAAATGAAACAACTATTTCATTGTGTTAATTTTGATGTTCATGTGGCCGTCATTGCTTTGAAAACTAATGGATAATTCACTTCCTTAAATTTGACAGCTTTCAGGACATCATCATCCTCGGCAAAAGACCATCGGGTCCTTTTTGTGGGCTTTTGTGCTTCACAGCTTTTGTTTCAGGCCTTTCCTTTGCTTCGAACATTTTCCATGGGCTTTTTATCTGCAGAGATTTTCCTGCAGACAAAAGTCTGCAAGAATTCTCACTAAGTTTCCCTGTGTGGCCTTCCCCAAATTCCTTTAAACTTTTTGTCCAAAGGAATTCCTTTGAACAAAAAGTCTGAAGGAATTCGAGACTTAAACAAAAATCTAAACTTATTATTGATGACTTAAAATTTTGCTTGATCTTAATCAATCAACAATGGGAAGTTTCAAGTTGTGGGACATTGCAGCTTGAAACAACCTCCAGATTTTAGAGAAGTTGGTATCTTCTTTTGTATTGGGTGTTGGGAAAAGGGATATGAGTTTAAACAAAAATGCAGCTATAGGAATTAAAACCTAACTATGGTGATGCACCTGAGTATAATCCTAATCCTAACCTAAGCATAGTGAGACTATTATAGGATTCAATTACATTTAAGAGTAGACAAGTGCATGATCAATGTACGAGATTAGAATAACAGAGACAGAGGCTCGCAATAGGGAAGTCTTTCCTTGAGATACAGGGAATGTCAACAAAGGCATAGTGTTCAATCTTCTTAACAAAATCTTCCAATCACATAAGAGGCACAAAAGTCACACACAATTATGTAAACCTTCCAATTCAAGAAAATGAGACAAAAGCAAATGACATTCTTAATCACAACTCAAGAGAATCTACAATATAGACTACTTTGCAAATGACACAGATAACACCAACCAAGGCATGGAGCTCAAATTTCCTTAATTCATTCAGCCACATAAAGGGCACATAAACATGCACAGTTATATTAGCTTTATGACTCAATAAAATTGAGACAAGAGCAAATGATATTACTGGTAAAAAAATTCTAAAATTCTAAAACTATGAGAAAATCCCCCCCTCTTTGATTTTACAATTCTTCTTATATAGATTCAGATGTCTCTTTACATCACCCTCTTTCTTGTGTAATCTACTCTGTGATTCACTCGTAGGGGAAAAAATAGACGGTGCCTTCAATGCTTCAGATGTATCTTGGTCTTATCAGGAAGGGGCATGCTAGAGTGGGATGGCTGTTCTGACTACGGCATGGTGATTCATGTTTAGTACCTCCCTTAGCACCTAAATTGCCTCATTCCATCACCTGCTTAGCCGTGCATCTATCTACTCTACCTTTGCTTATAGGGTACAAACAAGCTCATCTTTAATTTTTGCAAGCCCCAAAAATCTATTTGATGCACTATTTTATCTATTAGGAATAACTCCCACTGAGTTTCCCTCCATCTTTGTTATAACAGGTAGATGGGCACTCTATTCTATTGAAATAGAAGAGGACACTTAGTCAATTCATGAAAATTCTCCCCTTTTGTCTAGAAGGCAAAAGAGGATGACACTTGGTTGCTTTTGCTTTCTCTATATTTGACTCAAGAATGCTCCACCTTTGACACCTATTGCAATCCACTTCCTTGATACTTTACAATTTTATAAAAATAAAACTCACTGCATTCCTTGCTCGGGCAACTTTTTAGGAAGGGATGGATGCACATGGTAGCCTTTGCATGTTGACACTCGGTGCTTCCTTAGTCCTTTGAAATAACGTCTGGGACCCACCACAGTCTTTGTTCGGTGATTAGGCTTGAAGATGGTCCATCAAAAGTTGACACGTGGTGACTTTTGCTGCTCTCGGGAAGATACATGACATCTTCCACTTCTCTATCTAGGGGTATGTGGCACCTCTCGCTTTCTCTGGGGATGGAGTAGAAAGGGACTTAGAGAGTGACACTTGGTAGCCTCCGCTGCACTTCAAAACTTACACAAAATGAAATGACACCTCTATGCATTGAATGAAAACATTAGACCCAGGTGTTGAACCAAAATCTCTCAAATGCTGACATGTGGTGACTTCCACTGCTTCTTAAAAAAAATAGTATAGGGCCTCTGCAACTGCCACTTAGCACTTTCTGCTCTGCTATTGCTTAGCTCTTCAAAATTCTTTGTCAAAAGTAGAATGAAATGTAGGTGCCTCTATGAGACGTAGATGCTAACACATGGTGCATTCTGCTTAGCTGTAGCTAAGTATGTGGCACATTCTGTGGCCTTCCAAAAAGTCACGAAAGGGGCCTCAGAGGATGCTAGTTGGCTAGCTCTATGTTACAGAAAGTGACACTTGGTAGTTTCTGCTTAAATCTAGTACTTGGGCAAAATGAGATGAAAGAAACAAAAGGGGGAAAAGGGGACCCATGATTGGAGGGTGAAACATTGTAGCTTTTGTTGCACTTTGACACTTAGGCAAAAATGAACCTACCCTCTACTCCAAAACTCTGTCGCAATGTCTAGGCTATGCAGGAACCAAAATTGTAGTGCTTGTCTAAAAAAATTGAATGTAACGTAGAGTAAAAATTTACTCTACAGTTACTGGCAACCCTTAAGACTTTTGATCCTTCTCAAAAAGAAAACTCCACCTCCCACTAGATCAAAATTGTGAAAATTACAGCCTTAAGAGAGCCATTAACATATGTTTAAAACACTTATTTAAAAGAAAAGTAGGAAAACAATGGAAAAACAATGTGAGAAAGGGAAATTATTTAACTATAATACATGAGAGACCTAAGTTAATTGAAATGTTTCAAATAGATTCCATTTATAGGAATCTCTTCAGGTTATCCTTCTATCGACTCTAGCTCGAAAGAATTCTTCTGCTTGCATGTGCAAATTCTATATGGGCCAGTCCATAGTGCCTCAAATTTGGTATGCTAACCTGGTTTGAGAGCCCTTGCCTCCCATTTCAAAACAATCGAGCCCACTTCAAAATTTAGATTCAAAGTCCTTTTATCAAAAAAATTCTTAACCATTCCCTAATGCTTGATCAACAAATCATGGGCCATATCCCTCTTTTCCTGAACCTCCAAAAGTTTTGCGAGTCTGACCTACATGGGGCCATTTTCTTCAATCTCAATTTGTTTGATCAACTGAAGAGCAGGGATTTCCAAACTTAGGGGGATTATAGTAGACTTTCCATATACCAATTCATATGGGGACACTTTGATCACCTACTTAGGCATGATTTGATCAGCCCATAATGTCAGATTAAGCATTTTATGCCACTCTTTGTGATGGTCAGCCCCTGTTCTTTTGATAAGTCTTATCAGGTTCTTGTTGGTTGATTTTGCTAGACCATTACCTTGAGGGTAATAGTTAGATGAAGTTTTTAGATATATTCCATGTCTTAAGGCAAATTCAGATACTTTAGACCCCAATAATGCTTTAGCATTATCCAAAATGATGGTTCGAGGACCCCCAAAGCAAGTAGTGATACCCCCTAGAAAATCTAGGATCACATTCTCTGTTGCTTCCTTAAGTGGGACTACCTCAGTCTATCTGGTAAAATAGTCTATGATAGTCAATATCCATTTGTGACCCATACTGGACACTAGATTTATCATTCTAATGAAGTCAAGACCCCATTGAGCAAATGGTTCATCCACAATTATAGGACTGAGGAGCATGACTACATTCCTCCTCATCCCCACATAATACTGGTAGGATTGACATTTTCTAACTAGCTGATAACAATCTGCAAATAAAGTAGGCCAAAAATATCCTACTTCACTTATATTTATGGTTGTGGTCTTTGCAGAGAAATGCCCCCTAATGTTCCATGATGCATTTCATGTAGTACCCTCTTAGCTTCAGCCTGTTCTACACATCTTAACAATTTTCCATCAGAATTTCTTTTGAGAAGGACTTGTTTAATTAAGACAAAATGAACTCCCTATATCCTATAATATCTCCTCTTATTTCGAGGGAGTTTTCTCAGATAAACCACATTTTTCATAAATTGAATCCTACTTGTGACCCAAGATTCCTGATCAACCTCTTGTAATTTTAGCACCATTTCCATCTCTCCTTCTAAATTTGCTTCCTCAGGTAACATCTTTTCAAGTTCTTGGGTTATATATTAGCACAACCCCCTACCTCTAACCATCTTGGTGGGTCTGACCTCCACATCATATTCAAGGATCTTAGTGATCTAGTTTGCTCTTTTCTCAGTAATCTCACACTCCATGATGTATTCCCTGACACTTGGGTGAGTTACAAGTATCAATATTTTATTCCCTGATATCAGATGCCTAAATTTCTTGAGGGATTTTACCATGGCATAGGCTTGTCTTTCCACAAAATTATACTTGGTCTCATAATCTCTAAGAGTTCTTGAGAAAAAGGCTATTGGGTGTTCCCCCTCTAGCTTGTCATTCTTTTGAGTCAAGACAGTCGCAATACTTGACTCCCCTCCATAGACATACATTATGTAGGGCATGGAAAAATTTGGGTTCTTGAGCACTAGGGCTGCTAAGATAGCCTTCTTGACCCCCTCAAAAGCTTGCCTTCCTTTTGTAGTCCAATTAAAGAATAGGTCCTTTTTTAGCAAGAGTGTCATTGGTCTAACCAAGCTTGCAAAATCAGATATGAATTTACTGACAAAATTGATCTTTCCTAAAAAGGACTGGATTACCTTTTTATTCACTAGAAGAGGTAGGTATATTATAGTTACATTCTCTCAAGATCTAAGAAACCCCTCCCTTAGATACTATCTACCCCAACAGTTTACCCTGAGGTACACCAAAAATACACTTCTTGGGATTCAATGATATCCCAAAATCTTAACATTTCTTGAAGACAGACTCTAAATGATCAAAATGATCATCAACATTTTTTGATAAAATAGTGAGGTCGTCCAGATAGACAAGGATGACCTTATTTATAAGCTCACCAAAAGCTATATCCATAGCTCATTGAAAGGTGGCTCCTGCATTTGATAAACTAAATGGCATCTTTGCATAGGAAAATGTTCCCCATTTGGTAGTAAAAGCAATTTTGTACTGGTCTTCCTCAGCTAGCCAAATCTGATTATACCTAGAGAAACCATCAAGTAAAGAAAACCTCTCTGATTCAACCACAGTTTTCAAAACTTGTTCCATGGAGGGCAAGGAATAGTGGTCTTTTAGAGATGCTCTATTTAGATCTCTGAAATCTACACATAGTCTTACATCTCCATTCTTTTTCCTAACTGGGACTAGATTTGATACCCAAGTCAAGTGCTTGATTGGAAATATTATTTTAGAGTCTAAAATTTTCTACAACTCATCTACCATTAGAGGCTCAATCCTTGGATTTACTGGCCTCTATTTCTATTTGATGGGCTTGGATCCCTCAGTCAATTCTATTGTGTACGAGATAATGTCTCTGTTGTATCCATGAAGGTCTTCATAGCTCTAAGTTATGACTCTATCATATCTCTGGCACAATTCAATTAGTCTTTCCTTCTCTTCTTGAGTTGTAGAATTCCCAACTTTTAGCCTCTTCCCGTCACTCACCTCTATCTCAGAATAGTCTACTTTATCTACCTAGAACCTTTTCTTTTCCAGGCTTACATCCTCTGGGTCAAACAAGTTTTCTAAGGTGATCAATCCCTTGGGGAGCTTGTTAGTCCTCAATTGTATAATCTAATCACCATATGCCTCTTCAATTTTATTTTGCAACTTATCCACAAACTCATCTGATTATTGTAAGAAAGAGACTACCTAAGCATCATTTTCAAACACTTGCCAATTTTCATCATTGTCTGGGATGGTTGGTCTCACTATAACTTTTACCAATTCATTATTAACCAATAGGCCAATTGTTGGGTTAAACTATGAGCCAATCTGAGCCATCCTATCAGCCTTAGAGTTTTGACTTCTAGGGATTATCTCAATATTAAAAGCTTTAAAATCTTCTATCAAATCCCAAATCTTATGCCTGTAGGATCTCATTCTCACATTTTTGGCTGCTGTCTTTTCCTTAATTTGCTTTACTACTAATTCTAAATCTCCTCTTACTCTTAGGTTATTTATCTCATTTTTCTTGGCCAACAAGAACCCATGTACTAAAGATTCATATTCTGCATCATTATTAGTGCAAGCAAATTAAAATCAGATAGCCCTTAGAATTTTATCACCATTTGGAGTAGTAAGACAAATTCTTGCTCTGGCACCATGTTTACTTCTGTCCCCATCAAAATTCAAAGTCTAGACCTCTAAATTTTGAGCAGTAGGTGCCTCATTCCTCAGAACATTTGGGATTGCCTGGTCTTCATCAAAAATGACATACATGCCCAAACCAGTAGAGTCATAGTTCCCATACAGGTTGCTATGCATCATGGCCAACAACTGGTTGTTTTCCTCTTCTTGATCATGCTCAGTCCAGTCTCCTAGTTCTTCAACAAAATTTCTTTCTTCTTTATTCAACATGTCATTATTTGCTTCTAATCTTGTTGTTGGTTCATTGGTGATGTGGTCTTTGGATAGTGGTTCAGATAAAATTTTCATCTTTGAACTGAATCTGGTTCTCAAGATGAGGTGAGACCAGTCAAGAGACATATATCCTCCTATTTTTGCTATAAAGTCTCTGGATAAACATAAACCAAAGATGGGAGGTATATCTATGACAACTATATCTTGGCTGACAATAATGTTGGGACATATGTATAACTTCAAGGGGAGTTGTTTAATTCTCCCTATAGTTTGCATTGTTTTGCCATCTAGCTGCATAACTCTCTTGGCAAGGGGTTGATAATTTATTTTCAAAGCATTAGATATTTGCTTGGGCATCACAGTTGTGCTAGCTCCTGAATCTATCAATGCATTATGTAGGATTTTCTTTCCAACTATCAGAGTCAATTAGAAAGGCTCTGGCTTGGATTTACTTACTTGTGTTGCATTGTTCATGAAGGCTGTTGTCATTGGAGGAACCATATCTTTGAGATTTTCCTTTCTAGTAGGTCCTTCCTTGGTAATAGCACCTTTGGGCACTGCTTACCCTTGTAGAGCTTCTTGTAGTAGTGTCTTTTCTTTAGGAATAGCCAAAATATCCCATATAGACACATGTTTTGGAGTCCTCTTTAATTGGTCTACTACATTGATTGGTCCCAAAGACTGAGTTTTTTGGTAATAGGGATACCTCATTTTTTCCTAAATTTGGGTAGGAACCCTTTGATCTTGTACTGGCTAGGGCACTTCTTGTCTAACAGCAATGTTCTTTTTCCCTTGAGATGGATGATTATTCTTGACTTGACCGCTTACAATCTCAGGCTACTCCACCATCCTCCTCTTTGATCTGGTGTAATAATCAGATTGCACTATTGGCCTTTGGGAGGTAAATGCTTCATTCAAGAAAATTGCTTCTTCATCCTGAACCCATGAGAACAAAGCATGTTCAAGGGCTAATTCTTCCTCTTGTTGCAAGGAAATTCCTTGCATCTGAGCCATTAGGACTGAATTCTGCATACTAGGAGACTAATAGGCTTGATTGTTACTGGTACTGGCCAACTCACCATCCATTCTTCTCTGTTTAGCCACTCTTTGTTGTAGATTACCCCTAGGACAATCTCTAGGTGTGTGAGCATCATTGCAAGGGAAACACCAAGCATTAGTATCACCCACATAATTATTCTAACTTAGAACCATCTCCCTATTTGAGTTGGGAGGAATGGTCTATGAGGGTGTGGGAATTGCAACTAATTGATTTGTCTGTTGATGGTTGGTTTGCCTTGGAGGGCCTTGATATTGGTTTGGTTGGGATGAAAACCTATTTCCTTGATAGCCTTGATAAGGAGGCTTAGGGAAAGTATTTTGCTGCCTCTTTATATTAATCAGCTCCTTGGAGAATGTCCTCAGCATACTCTTGATATCATCCATCTCAGATGACTGAGCAGGGATCGGTTGCTTTGCATATGATGGAGGGTAAGTATACATGGACATAGTCAGGCTTACAGCTTTAGGAACTTATTGAGGTAAGGGTAAGGTAATTTCTAGAAATATAGGCATAGAAGGCCTTGGAGGTAACTTTTCAGCATCAATCAAATGATTCTCAACTCTGACCATAAGGTCATAAGCTGCTGGCAAAGTGTGTCCTCCCAGTGACTGAATCATAATAGATATATCTAAATTTAAATACTTGAGATAGAATACTATGGCCATACCAAGAGGTGGTTTAGCTGCAACGGAGATTCTATCCTAAGTTTTTTGGAATCTAGTGTTAAAGCTAGTCATGTCCTCTTGTGGTCCCCTTTGAATGGTGATTAACTACTATAACAAAGAAGACTTATCTCCTTTTTCTACAAATCTTTCAAAGAACTAATCTCTGAGCTGGTCCCATGTGGATATGGTATTTGGAGTCAAAGATTGATACCATTCTAAAGCCTTTCTTTGAATGAGGCTACTAATAACCTTAAGGCCACATTTTGCTATGTGACACCATGTATGGCACAGACATCTGATACATCTTGAAGATGCTCCATGGGTGTTTTTGAGTCTTGCCCACTGAATTTGGGTAGAGCATTTAGAGCATTTACTGGGATAAGATCCAAAATAGCTGGTGGAGTTGGGAGGATTAAGGGGCTACTAGTGTTCTAGCTTGCATAATTTCTTAGGGGTACATGGCCTCTCATGTTTGGTATTGGTACAAACTGGTTATCTCTTCTTCTTGGGCTAATTACCAGAGGTGGCAAAAGAATACCTAGATTTGTAGCAGATTGCAATCTAGTTACTAGTCCATAACTTTGACTCCTCATAGCTCTCTGGTTCATATGGTTTTGAAAAACTTTAAGACGTGTCCCACCAAGCATGCCAAAAACTATTGATGACTTAAAATTGTGCTTGATCTTAATCAATCAACAATGGGAAGTTTCAAGATGTGGGACATTGTAGCTTGAAACAACCTCCAGATTTTAGAGAAGCTAGTCTCTTCTTTTGTATTGGGTGTTGGGAAAAGGGATAGGAGTTTAAACAAAAACACAACTATAGGAATTGAAACCTAACTATGGTGATGCACCTGAGTATAATCCTAATCCTAACCTGAGCATAGTGAGACTATTATAGGATTCAATTACATTTAAGAGCAGACAAGTGCATGATCAATGTAAGAGATTAAAATAAAAGAGACAAAGGCTCACAATAGGGAAGTCTTTCATTGAGATATAGGGAATGTTAACAAAGGCATAGTGTTCAATCTTCTTAACAGAATCTTCCAATCACATAAGAGGTGCAAAAGTCATGTACAGTTATGTAAACCTTTCGATTCAAGAAAATGAGACAAAATCAAATGACATTCCTAATCACAACTCAAGAGAATCTACAGTATAGACTACTTTTCAAATGACATAGATAACACCAACCAAGGCATGGAGCTCAAATTTCCTTAATTCATTTAGCCACATAAAGGGCACAGAAACATGCATGGTTATATCAACTTTACGACTCAAGAAAATTGAGATAAGAGTAAATGATATTACTGGTCAAATTTTTTGAAAAGTCTAAAACTATGAGAAAATCCCCCCTCTTTGATTTTACAATTCTTCTTATATAGATTTGGATGTCTCTTTACATCACCCTCTTTCTCGTGTAATATACTCCATGATTCGCTCGCAGGGGACAAAATAAATAGTGCCTTCAATGCTTTAGATGTATCTTAGTCTTATCAGGAAGGGCCATGCTGGAGTGGGATGGTTGTTCTAACTGTGGCATGGTGATTCATGTTTAGTACCTCCCTTAGCACCTAAATTTGCTCATTCCATCACTTGCTTGGCCATGCCACTATCTACTCTACCTCTACTTATAGGGGACAAATAGGCGACATCTTCAATGCTTGCAAGCCCCAAAAATCTCTCTAGTGCATTGTTATATCTACCAAAAATAACTCTCACTGGGTTTCCCTCCATCTTTGTTGTAACAGGTAGACAGGCACTCTATTCTATTGAAACAGAAGAGAACACTTAGTCAATTCATGAAAATTCTCCCCTTTTGTCTAGAAGGTAAAAGAGGATGACACTTGGCTACTTCTACTTTTTCTATATTTGACTCAAGAAGGCTCTGCCTTTGACACTTGTTGCAATATGCTTCTTCAATACTTTGCAATTTTATCAAAATAAAACTCACCGTGTTCCTTGCTCGAGCAACTTTTTAAGAAGGGACCGATGCATGTGGCAGTCTTTGCATGTTGACACTCAGCACTTCCTTAGTCTTTTGAAATAATGTTTTGGACCCACCATAGTCTTTATTCGGTGATTAGGCTTGAAGATGGTCCATCAAAATTTGACACGTGGTGACTTTTGTTGCTCTGAGGAAGATACGTGGCATCTTTTACTTCTCTATCTAGGGGTATGTGGTGCCTTCAGCTTTCTCTAGGGATGAAGCAGAAAGGGACTCAGAGAGTGACACTTGGTAGCCTCCACTACACTTTAGCACTTACACAAAATTAAATGACACCTCTATGCATTGAATGAAAACATTAGACCTAGGCATTGAACCAATTTCTCTTGGATGCCGACACATGGTGACTTTCACTACTTCTTAAAAACAATAGTTCAAGGCCTCTGCAATTGCCACTTGGTGCTTTCTGCTCTGCTACTACTTAGCTCATTGAAAGTCTTTATCAAAAGTAGAATGAAATGTGGGTACCTCTATGAGATGCAAACTCTGACATGTAGTACATTTTTCTTAGTTGTGGCTGGGTATGTGGCACATTCTGTGGCCTTCCAAAAAGTCACAAAATGGGCCTCAGAGGATGCCAGTTGGCCGACTTTGTGTTTTAGAAAGTGATACTTGGCAGCTTCTACTCAAATTTGGTACTTAGGCAAAATGAGATGAAAGAAACAAAAGGGGGAAAAGGGTATCCATGACTAGAGGGAGACACATGGTAGCTTCCACTAGACTTTGACACTTAGGCAAAAATGAACCCACCCTCTGCTCCAAAAATTTGTCGTGACGTCCAGGATATGCAGGGACCAAAATCGCAGTGCTCGTCTAAAAAAATTGAATGCAATGTAGAGTAAAAATCTACTCTACACTTACCCTTCACATGCCTTTCCTTTGAAGTGCTTGCCCTCCACAAGGGCATTTGAACCCAGCACTGCCCTTCGGCTGTAAGACATATCCTTGAACCAAGCCATTGAACCAAAATTGGTTCAATGGTTTAATTGGTTCAACGATTCAAACACAGTGCATCGAGCTCATTGAACCAAGACCTTGAACTGATCCATTAAACCAAGTGATTGAACTAAACCTAATGAACTAAGCCAAAGTGTTGAACTAAGTGGTTGAACCAATCATTTGAACTAGTTTAATGGTTCAAAACTACACATCGATGAACCTGCTAATCAAATTGAGCACTTTGAAGCTAAAAGGGATGAACTTTTTGACTAAACCAAGGCTCAAAAATGGAGTGATGGACTCGCAGTGAGAACCAAAGCTCTCTTTAAACTGATCCTTCATGCACCAAAAGACTAACCTGTAGAGTCTATAGAAAATGTGAAGTCTGTAGGGAACTGTTGAATCCGTAGAAATCACTAGACCTACACAAAATAAAAAAGAAGTGGCCTAGAATAGCAAGAGGCAGAAGGGGACCAAAATTTTTGCCTATTGGACAAAAATTGGTCAACAATTACTTCACACTTTCCCTATCTCTTTTTCTGATACCCTAAATTGGTATAGTTCCATAACTCGATACTCACTTTTCTCATTTACCCAATGGGCTCAACTATTCTTGGACCACTTCTCTATAAATATTTATAAAAGGGTCTCTATTATGGACCTTTATTCCATTAAATAGTTTGATGATGAGTCTATCACTAACTTTTTCACTTGTTGGAGAGGTTTAATCAATCAGATATCCTTTTATTTACCTCAACTTGAGCTTGTCGATATTTTCTCAAGAACATGTGCCAAACACATCTCTCCTACTCTCTACATCCAAACTTTCTTCACATTTGATGAAGCTTTTACAATGGAATGAAAGTTAGAGATTTAGGCTATGGATGAAGATAGGGTTGAGTTATGTAATAAAAATACCAAATCCAAACCTAATGACTCTTCCTCTAAACCCTTTTCTTCCAATCAAAATTCAAAAGTCTATGCCAATGCCATGGTGGTTAAATCAACTTCTTCTACCACAATCAACCAATCTAGGTCATCCACCTCACAAAATCTAACCAAACAATTCCACCAATGATATGAACAAAGACAATACACTCCTATTGGAGAATCATACACTTCCATTTTGGATAAACTATTACAATAAGGAACTATTACCCTTCCCCAAATTAGACCTCTTATATAGTTTGATCCATCCCATCCTATCCCAACTTGGTATAAGGAGGATAAGTTTTTTGGCTATTAGCATCAAATTAAAGACCATAATTCTAAAAACTATAAAACATTCTTAAACATTTTTTAAGATATAATTGATAAAGGCGAGCTTATGCTGGATAACCCTAATACACCTGCTAACCAAAGCATTGATGTGTTCAAATACACTGTTCCTAACCATTCACTCAATAAAACAAATGTTCAGGCCACAATCGATAACTCACCTGATCACAATATTCATACGGTCAATATGGTCTTCTCTTTACCTTCAGTCTAACCTCTCCCACAACTAGAGGAGCTTGTTTTACCTATTCCTCTTCCACAAGTAGAGGAGCCTATTTTGCCCATCCTTCTCTCACATGTAAAGGGGCCTCCTCTACCTATCCTACTACCACGTGAGGAACCCATAATGCCTATTCCTCTTGTACCTATTTTGCTTATTCTCCTACATTTGGAACAACATGCCATGCCCACTCCCCATCCACATGTTGAGGGGGGTATATTCCTATGATCTACCCTCTTGAAGATCCTTCTTTGCCTACTTCTCCTCCACCAATGGAGGACAGTGCCCCATCCACTCCTCTTTCACATATAGAGGAGTTTGTATTATCTATCCATGTACTAATCAAGGGACCTATTATGCCTACATCTATTGAACCAATTTTACCCCTTCTCTTATCAATAAAAGAGTACACCTTGCATGTTCCTCATCTACATATTGGGGAAGCAATCATACACATACTTTATCCACTAAAAGAATTGACTTCACTAGTTCTTCCCCCACCCATGGAGGACCATGCCTCTTCTCCTACCTTGGTTGAAGAAGATCCAGTTATGGTTGTTACTCATCTTTGGCCTAAAATAGTAGAATACAACACCTTCCTTCTTTCCCAATCACCTAAGTCTTATATAAAAGCAACTATAAGGCCTATGACAACTTCATCTAAACCCTTCTTATGGTTGGTATGAAATCTAGAATTTATTGACTCCAAGAAGCTAGACCACTCAATATTTTGGGACTAGCTTAAAGCTTCCTATCCTATGCAAAAAATGTCATCCTCTACCACCAATCCTTTTGATACCATTTACCCCAAGGTTTTTTACAAAGGTATTACTTATTTTCTTAGACTGTTAGAAGCTCGACCCTCTACATCAAAACCATCACTATCATGGGCATCTACTATACTAAAGTAAAATAGATATATGGATATTTGCCTAGTGTTTAATCTCATTCATCTATAGGTAAAGTTAGATTTAAATCCTCAACCATGAGTTGGAGCTCTATGGCCTAAAGCAAGGAATAATGTTAAGCTTCATAGGCCTTGATATTCCATTCCTCCTCTGCCCTCAACTTTGCCTTTGATCTTGGGACCTCATCCTTCCACTTTAGTTAGAGTACTCTCTTTCCAAATAAGACAAAAGGAAAAGCTACCTCCTCTTTTTCCTCTACCACTTAGTGCCCTTACATATCCAAAACCTCGACACCTATGACTAAAAATGTGACAACAAAACTAGTGGATATGCCTTCACCTAAAAGGGTGCCATGTAAAACCACATCCATGCCTCCTAAATCAAATAAGGTGTCTACTCATATTATGAAAATAAGTGCTATCCCACTAATAGGCTCTCAGGCCTCTCTCTTACACTAGTTGGTACAATCCTCCACCATAACCCTTCCTTTTATCAAGACTTATCAGCCTCTCAGACTAAAACTATCTTGGTTCGATGACACACAAGTTTGTTTATATCATCACTCACTTGGACATGATATGAAAAATTATAAAGCTCTCACAACTATTATCCAATAACACTTTGATATGAACAACCTTTTCATTAAGGAGCCTCTTTTTAACCTCCTAGTTATTTTGCTAGTTGCATCCTAAAATCCACCTACCACCTCACCAGAGTCAAATACCAATGATGAGGTTGTGCCTCCTCCACCACCTTCTCTATTTGTACTCCAAATTAATATAGTTAATGTGTCCCACATAGTCTCAAAATTAAAAGGATAAAGGTAAGGAAAAGGTCACCACCCCTTGGGCTCATCCATTCTCAAAAGATATTCCTCCACCAAATCCCAATATCTCTATTCTTGGTACCCCCAACCCACATCTTCACAAGTCATTCAAGACTCAATGGTGAAATAACTTCACCAAACCCCTATCAAGATGTCTTTATATGAGATAATCCAAAACTCATCCCAACACCACCAAGCATTGATCAAGGCTTTACAAGCCATTGAGGTACAACCCAATGATCCTCAACCTTTTGAAACTTTGGTATATTCTATTAATACTATTGTCTTAGTTTCCTTTAGTGATTCATAAATTTCAACTCTTCACCCTAGAGACTAGGACCCTACACTTTTTATCACTGCATATATCGATCAAACTTATGTTAAGAGAGTCATGATCAATAGAGGTGCTATTATTAATATTATCTCCACCCATGCCTATAAATAGATATCACTTATTGATAATTGCATGCCGTAGTCTGATGTGATACTTCATTCTTTCAATGATACTATAGTGACTACTATGGGTATTGTAGTCTTGCATATCCATGTGAGTCCTCATATAATCCCCAAACTCTTCTATGTTATTAAAGGAGAGTTCTAATAAAACATATTTCTTGGATGGCCTTGTATATGTGTCATGGCATGTGTACCCTTGACTTTACACCATTATGACAAATTCAAGCATGGTGGGTAAGTGCATGTTATTCCCATTGACCCACCTTCTTTCAAAATATGCAACATGGCTTATCACCCCATTGATGTCCTCATTCCATTGAAAACATCTTCCTCTTTGCATTATACTAATGAACCATCAACAAGATTAACTATCTTAGTTGCATAGATATTGGTGACATAAATTCTTGACAAGGACCCCATGGAAGCCACTTTCAAATGCCTTTCACTTAGAGAACATCACTTGTTGACACTTGACATGTTACATACTCTACAAGAGTATGGAAAATTTCACATGCATCCCAATTATGATCCTTATATTAAGATGGTCATCCTTTATTATACCCCTAACCTTCAAACTAATCTAACATATGGGAGAATTAATCAGGCTCCTACTGTCAAAAATCCCTCTTCTTCACCATAGCCTTTTACCTGTAACTTCTCATTCCTAGGCAAACCTAATTTTTCTTACACCTATCTTTATAGGTGTGCTTGGAAATGATTCAAGTTAGGTCATTATGAGCAATCTGATCATACACCCATTGAATACCCCACCAACAAGAGCACCAAAGATTTCAAAAAGTGGTATGGTGTGGGTTTTGATGAATTAATAAAAACACAAGGGTCTGTCATATCAAGGAGCCACTCTCTCCTTCTCCATCATCTCCTCTTCCCACACCATCACCTACAAAATTAGAGGTATCCATGCCTTCTAATTTTTTTTCAATAAAACCCATTCATTTAAGACCCTTAACCTATTATTTGGGTGAAAAAATAAGGTCCCTTCCTCTTATTCATCCCAAAATGATTGACGAAGACTCTCCCACTATTAACACTAGCCAATGTTAGGAAGATGAAGCTATTCTCACCTATATGGGTACAAATGATTCCTATATCTAGAAATCACTCCCTTTTGAAATGCAAACTATATTAAATGAATCAACAATTGACATTAATCTACCCTCTCAAGATAACCCTTGAATCCTCAAGATTGGCCAATCTTTAGATTCCCTTGAACAAACCAATTATGCCACTTTCCTCTCTGGTCATAGTAAAGCATTTGCTTGGTCTTATCATGACATGTTTGGTATTTACCCCTCTATCATCACCCAAAATATTGTAACCAATCATGATGCTAAGCATGTTAAGTAGAAACTTTGTATGATGAACACTCATATTGCTCTCTTTGTCAAAGAAGAGCTCCTATGCCTCCTCTCTATTAACTTTATTCAACCCATTGATTATCTGTAATGGGTTTCTAATATTTTCCCTATCACAAAAGTGATAGGGGGAATCCACATTTGGACTAATTACCATGATCTAAACCTCATTTGTTTAAAGGATAACTTCTCTTTTCCAAGCATTGGCCAACTTGTTGACTTGACAGTCGGCCATGAGATGTTATCTCTTATGGATAGGTTCTTAGGCTATAATCAAATCCTAATTGCTCCTAAAGATCAACATAGGAGCACCTTCATCACCCCATGGGGGAATTTTTATTACTGGGTCATGCCTTTCAGCCTTAAGATCACTAGTTCTACCTACCAATGCACCATGACTTACATTTTTCATGACCTCTTACACAAAATTATGGAAGACTGTGGATGACTTACTTGGAAAGTCTAAACATTGCCAAGATCACTTGTAAATTCTCAAAATCATATTCACTCATATTCTCTAATATAATGTTGGACTAAACCCAAAGAAATACATCTTTAGGGTCCTTTTAGGTAAGCTTCTAGGCTTCATTTTCTTCCTCCATGGTATGGAACTTGACCCTGTTATGGTTTAGGCAATACTATAAATTCCTCCACCCACTAATCTCAAGTAGCTTTGTAGCTTATAAGGCAAACTTTAGTCGATCTACCATTTCATCTCTTAGTTGTTAGATCAATGTCAAACTTTTCATCATCTACTTAAAAAGATGTCTCCTTCCATTGGAACATAGATTGTTAGAAAGCCTTTGACACACTCAAAGGGTATCTCCTTTCCCCACCAATTCTTATTCCCCCTAAAGAGGACTAGTCTTTCTACCTCTACATTTTGGTAATAGACCGTTCCTTGGGTGTTATGATTACACACCAGGATAATCAACATAGAGAGCAAGTTATTTACTACATAAGTCAAATGCTTATTGGTTATGAAACTCAGTATACTCATACCAAAAATCCTTACCTCACATTGGTCTTCATAAATTCCATAGTTTTCCACTACCTTTTAAATCAAAAACCTACGTTATCACCCATACTAACCCCCTTAAAATACATGCATTCTTAGCTGTACCAAAACTGGTGTATGGCTCATTGAATCATGCTCCTTGTTGAGTTTGACTTGGAATTCATCCAATAAAATTCTATCATAGGGTAAACAATTATCGACCAGTTAGCTGATGCCCTGTTACCTGACAACCAAACTTCTAAACTAGAATCCGCTAATGAGTCTATTGTAATTCTATCCATCGATGACATGTCTTATCAAATGATGATGTTCTTTTATGGGTCAAAATGTCAACTTAGTGGGTGTGTGTGGGTCATCCTCATTCCTCTTATTAGTGAGTCTATGCCTCTATCATTTAAACTAGATTTTAAATGTACTAACAATATAGCCAAATATGAAGCTTTGGTTTTAGGCTTCAAATATCCAATTTCTTAGGCATCAAATCAATCAACATATTACGTGATTAATAGCTAGTGATTAATCAGGTTAACAGTTCCTACCTTTGCAAAAATCAAGTTCTATAATGATATAAACATCATGTAGATGTGTTATTAGAATCATTAGACCACTACCTCTTATAGAATGTTCCTTAATCTACAAACAAGTTTTACAACATGATGGCTTCCCTAGCCTCAGATATTCCATCATCACCCTCTTCTTTGAAATTCAATGCCATCATGCATCACCTCACATTTCCCTCTTATGTGTCAACTAACATCATATTTGTGGGCAATGTTGATTCTAATCTATATGACATCTAGACAAATATCTTGTTGACTATATCACATATGCTATCATTCCATTATACCTTTATAGTAATGGGAGATGTGCTTTCATTAAAAGTACTTATCACTACACTATGTTAGGGAGCCTTCTCTACAAATGAGGCTTTGATGGTCTCCTCCTTAGATGACTCACTCATGTTGAAATCCCCTTCACTATTAAGGAAGTCCAAGATAGGATTTATGGGGGGAATTTCAATGGGAAATTAGTTTCCAAATCCATCCTTTGACTTGGATATTATTGGCCAACACTCAACCAAGACTATCAAAATTACATTCAGTGTTGTGTCAAATGTCAACAACATGCTAATCTCATTAACAATCCAAGACATGCCTTACAAGTCTCTAGAGAATTTTGGCCCTTTTCACAATGGGTTTTAGATCTAATCAATGAGATTAACCCTCATTCATCTCTTTGGCATCATTCTATCATTACTACTACTTAATAATTTACCAAGTGGGTCGAGGTTGTTCCTTTCATCTCCACTAAGGGTGAACAAATTGTCAACTTTATCAACCATCACATCATCTACCATTTTGTTGTCTCCCATAATATTATTATGGGAAATGGAAAATATTTCAAAAATAAGACCATCCACAATCTCTATGATGATTTTGAAATCAAATTAAGCTTCTCATCACCATACTATCCATAAGAAAATGGATAGGTAGAAGATTCTAACGAAACCTTAACCAAAATCCAAATGAAGGTAGTCAACAATGTTGGTAGGGATTAGCATACACACATTCTCATTGCCTTATGAGCTTACCACACTAGCATTCAAACCCCTATAGGTGTTATACCTTTTTCATTGGTCTATGAGATGAAAGCATTCTTGCCTCTTGAGATCCAAATTCCTTTTCTTTTCATCTCTCTACAAGACATACTTACTAATGATGACTTTCACCAAGAATGTTTGGCCCAACTTGAGCTACTTGATGAATATTATTTAGTAACCCTTAATCACCTCCAAATTTATCAAGAGTGTATCAAATGTGCTTACAAAAAAAACCTCAAGGAGTGAGATTTCAATATCAGAGATCTCATCTTAAAGGAAAATCAACATGTGATGTATATGGAGAAAATCAAATGCTAAAAGTTTGCTCCTAATTATCTTGGACCCTACATCATAAATAATAAGTATGGCTCAAGAACTTATCACTTATCTTATCTCAAAGGCAAGCTAGAACCTAATCCTTTAAATGCTTTACACCTATGACCATTCTTTTGTTAATCAAGGGATGTTTCACTTCATGTCTAACTTAAACTCATCCCTTGAGAAACCCTATTAGATTCACCTCCCTTCCTCTTAATCCTTGTTCCTTCACACTTAGTTAACCTTCCAAGTGTTATGGTTTTGCCCTCATAAAGGAAAACCTTTAAGCCTCTATATTCCTATCCATGATTAAAGTGTGTGTGTGTGTGTTCGTGCGTGCGTGCGTGCGTGCGTGTGTGCATGCGTGTGTGTGTGTGTGTGTGTGTGCGCGCGCGTGTGTGTGTGTGTATGTGTGTGTGTGTGTGTGTGTGTGTGTGTGTGTGTGTGTGTGTGTGTGTGTGTGTGTGTGTGTGTGTGTGTGTGTGTGTGTGTGTGTGTGTGTGTGTGTACATACACACACTTTAGTCATGGATAGGAATAGCCTCTATATTCTTATCCATGACTAGAGTGTGTATGTGTGTGTGTGTGTGTATACACACACACACACACACATACACACACACACACACATATATATACATAATAATAAAAATTAGGATATATAGACAAATTATTATCTCTCAGGTCATGATTCTCAATGTAGATTGCTACCTTAAACGATAGCTATGTAACTTCTCATTGCTACTGTAAATAGACTACTCCCTAGAAGGACAACTAAAAAAACTTAAACCACTCCCTTGAAGGATGGCTAAGCCAAGCTTTGTTATCAAGGAAATAATGGCTTAAAATATTCCCACATTGATCAACTTCACATGACCTTAAGGCACCAATAAAATCCCAATGAAGGCTTCTTGCATTGATCAACCTAAACAAGAAAAAGACATGTAAAACATTAGTCATGGACTTGCCTATGGTAGATCTCAAGTCATCTACAAAAGGGTCATACCATCCCCACTAATAAATTTAAGCTACCTAAACACCCTAATTCATTTTATCTTTTTCCCCTCTGACTCCCTAATAATCAAGGGACTTTGAACTCACTTGACACAAGGTGATCATGACATTTCTATACTAAATAAATGGTAGATACTACAATGCATGAATGATGTTCATACTCATGTGCCTATTCATATGTTCATTATGGTCCTTGCCAATATAAGAGCATCATGTCCCTTTCTTTTCTATCACATGCCAATTTCTCTTTTAAGGTGGCATCTCGAAACAAGATTTGATTAACTTCTCACCTACCTACTAATCTCTATTCTTACATCTTAAAGTTATGTGTTTAAGAATACTATTACTTACATATCCATTTCAAGAAATGATGCTCAATAATATCAACAAACATCATGGTGCATTAAAAATGCATTCTTCAATCATCACACTCTATTAATACTAATAAACCATTTGCCAACTAATTTATTTCGTACAACCTCATATGAAATGCAACTAACATATCTTCTCTAAACAATAGTAAATTGAGAAACTATAAAATCAAACAACTCATTTTAGCATACACCATCACATATATGGAAAATGCTAAAATAAAACTAATTTCTCAACTATTCATGTACCATCACGAATATGGGAAATGCTAGCATAAAAAACTAACTATCACAAACATAACCAAAAATAATATCACATAAACCTCATATATAATTTACCATGATCATTAATAACATCATTATAACATCTCATAATACCAAAATCTCATGTGTGTGTGTGTGTGTGTGTGTGTGTGTGTGTGTGTGTGTGTGTGTGTGTGTACATACATACATACATATATACATATATATATATATATATATATATATATATATATACATACATACATATATATATATACATACATATATATATACATATACATATATATATACATGCATATATATATATACACACACACATACATCAATGAATCATATCAGTATCATGTATCTCTCACCATACATCTCTCAACTTCAGCTCACATACTAGAATATATATAACAAAAATCACAATACATCTATCCCTCAAAATACTCAAGGCTATGGTCATGGTCGTGAAGTGGTAGTATCATCACCACCCTCTACTTGTCTGTGTCTATGTGAAATAGAGGTCATGGTGCATATCTTTGATCTCTCCTACTCTCTAGCCTCAAAATATATCTAAATCTATGAGAATTACTTGATGTATTTCTCATAGTATGCAATCTCATCTAAAGCAATGTTGTACCTTGTTAGTGGTATAGTCTATAGTGGACCCATCAAACCTATTGTAAGACCCTATACTGGTCCCTATGGTGGAAGAGGGGGGTGGTAGCCTACCTTGCTGCTCTCAAACCATCTCTCTCTATTTTCAATGCAATAACCTATCCATATAGTGTCATCACTTATCCCTATAGAACCAAAACCTATGCCTATGTTGTAGTCAATTGGGTCTGTAGTGTCATCACCTATCCCTATAGGACCAAAACTTATGCCTATATTATATCCTATGTCTACGTAGCTACATTCCTCTCTTTCACTACTCCCTATAAATTGAGTCATGGTCTCCTTAGAATCATAGGGTTCAAACCTACCCACCATGCTTAATAAGCTATTATACACCTATAATCTATCACACTTAGGCCTGCTAAAATCTCCTTAAAATGGCCCATCTATTTCCTAGGGAAATGGAAGGGGTACCTCTATATCATCCCTCCTATTTCAAGGAAAAGTAGGAGGTATGTCCTTTAATAACCCAAATTGTATCTTGACCTTGACCACAGGTATCATCTCCAACTCTCCATCTCACCTCCCCCTAACTCATATCATACTCTGTAAGCCTAAAAATAGTCTACCTATCCTCTAAATGCAAGATATGTCAAGTAAGGATTCTAAAAAATATCTATAGGAATCAATCCATCCATCAATCACCTATAATAATCAATATCCCACATGATGTCATCTACTCATTTCTATGTCATTCTCTCTGTCCATCATCTGAAACCAACATTAAAAACAATTGATGTCATGACTGGTAGCCCTAGTGACCATGTCACCACAATGTTTTAATATGACCAATAATGAACTAAATGCATGATATAAAGATTGAATCACCATCACAACCTCATACCCCATAATTCTTGGTATAACAATGCAAGAGAAGTTGGTTTTCATGTAAAGAGTGTCTGATGCTCAAACATCTATGCCAAAACTTTGGCCATCATGATAGGGAATCTCCCTCCATCTATATCAGGTAGTGCATACCCTATAATTCCTATCATCATCATGATAATCAGGTTATGTTGTTTTTCATTGATAGTGTAAAGTGTCTCATATGCAAAGCTCATTGAATGATAGGTCACCTCGCTGACATGCTTCCTAAACAATGTGGACATATGAATATCATGATCCTCCCTTGAACATGAGAAGATATCCTAGCCCTAGAGTGGTAATCATATAATCTTGTATACATCCTCTTGCATCACTGTCAATTCTCTGATAGGTAGATAGAAGGTGTTGGTGATTTGATCCCACCTGTATGTGAAGGTTACCATCAAGCTAACATCTCTTACAACTCTATAATATCATTGCACTCATCTTAAACCTATAGCTTCCATGTGCTCTCACTCATATGTGGTGACATCCCTCTTCATCCTTGTTCAGAATGTAGGTAGCCAATCTTATAATGTCAACTCCTACCTAGACTACATCCGCACACACAAAATCACTCCATCAAGCCACATACCTTAAGTTATAAACCTCCTTTTTAATCCCTTTCCCTTTGGGAGAAATACATTGGCTTGAGGCCCTAATCTAGGATATCTAGGTAACACTCAATCAACACAAGGTTTTCTAAGGCTAGCTTACCCATCTACCCACCTAACTATCTATCCCATTCACCACTTAAACCCTAGGCTAACCTACTTATTCTAAAATTATAGGCCCCACGGCCTATATCTTAAACCCTAGGCCAACCTGCCTGTTCTAAAAATCTATGCTCCATGGCCTATATCATAAACCCTAGGCCAAACTTCATATTCTAAAACATTTAGGCCTCACACCCTATATCTTACACCCTGGGCCCAATAACTTATTTTTAACCCTAGGTCCCTTGGCCTATTTCAACCTACTTTTTCCTAACCACTTGCCTTAAAATTTAACCCATATCTAACCCCTTTTTACTTTCCCTTTGGGAGAAATACATTGGCCTAAGGCCCTAATCAAGGTTATGTAGGTAGCACTCAATCGACATAAGGTCTTCTGAGGCTAGCTCAACCATTAGGATAGTCCACTAATGCACATATAAAAATTCAACTAGGGATCCACAATTGACCTTAATTCTTCCTAAAATTTCCCCTTTGGGTTTTTTAGGGACTGACATCAGTTATATTTCAACTGATGTTAGTCTTATATATTGACATCATTACTGATTATTAGTTGACATCGATAGACCCAACTAATATCAGTGACTAGTTCAACCCTAGGGCCGAATAGCCCATGCCTAAAAGTTAGGGATTTTTCCTAAAAACTACCCCCAACCCCCCACAAATCCTCCCAATCCTACCCTTACCCTATACACTACACCCTTAATTACCCTCTCTCTCCCCCTACACATTCACATTTCACCTAAACAACAAATTATGGTCAAAACCTAACTTAAATTAACAATCAATAGATCCTACCTCATCTCTCCATCTCCTTTGGGTCAGAATGATTAGCACCTATAGTGGAGTACCTCCAGCTAGGCCCCCTTGTACATATGTCATCTTCATCCACACTAAATCTCACTTTACCACACTATATCCCACCAAGTGCTAAATCACACCATCATTCTCACACACTCTTCTCAACCAATCACCTATCACCACCTCACCATAATAAGACAAGCTCCAAATGTTTTGTGTTACATGACACTTAGAGATATAGTTTCCCCAAATCCAATGTCACAAATGAATTTTGGTGGGCCACCAAACCCCTTTTTTTAGGTTTAGTCACCCACTAACATTGGTAGTCCTACCCTAAGCTACTAATGTCAGCATACTTCTTGCTAACATCGATGACCTAACTAATTTAGGTCACCTTAAAATTTAGGTTTCTAACCCCAACTTCCACCCTTTAAAAAATCACCATAATGACATGCCTTTAGTGCTTCACATGGACTCCTTATGGGGCAACTTAGAGATCACATATATCTCCCCACCCATGACAACCAACCTTAGAGATCACTTAAATTTCTACCTGTGACAACTAACCTTGGAGATCACTTAAATTTCTACCCATAATGACTCTAACCAGAGATCACAAATATTTCCTCAACTAATGATCCTTTTGAGAAAACCTTACCTTGATCATTCTAGCTACTTATGATATTGTGCTATATTTGGTTATTGTATGCACACATGTATATCAAGTGTTTTTGGGTCATGACTTTGATAGTTTATTCACCTGTAACCCTTTTTGTTTTCTAGGAACACTTCTTACCTAAGATACCTAGAACACATGGACCATTAGAGATAAAAATTTGATTATTTTAACCCTATTATCTATCACTAATAAGTTATGGTCTAGTTATTTCTATCTAAGTCTTCCTTGCCTTTACCCGTTATTGATTATGTCAACTATAACTACTAGTAGTATATGCACAAGAAATGATGTTCCCACATTTGTACTCACCATCTACCCATCCACTCACTTCCTATCAAACTAGTACCCAATTATAGATTCTCCTCCATCAGTCCCATTTTGAGGGGGAATATCTCATCCCATACTTGGAGCATCCAACTCCAATTTTTGTCTCATAACTTGTCAATACAAGGTATAAGACAAAGAGGGCAAATGTAGACACCATAATTATGTCACACACTTGTGTGACTCCCTATGTCAAAAACCCCCTTGATATCCTTTTAATAATTAACCTTCCTAGCCCTAATTTTCACCTTCAAATATTTAATTAAGTGAATTAAAACCCATTTATGCCACCTCATCTGACCACCTCATCCTAAGACTAATTCTTACCCTATGAGTCACCTTGAGACCTAGTCTCTTGATTCTAACTACCTATGACTTGTTCTCACTCCTAACATAAATTCCTAACTAACTACATTCTTTATAACCTCACATTTTTACCATTTTCAAATGGTAACCACACTTGGCAAGAGAAAGAATAGAAAATGAGATAAAAATATCAATTTTACATATTCTCATGCCATTGACATTGGTCAAATGTTAGCTAACATTAGTGAGATCACTGACATCAGTTACTTAAGCAAAATTCCAAGTTGGTATTTATGTTATAAAATCAATGATTCACACATAGGATTTTGGCAATCAGAGCATCTTACATCAATTTTGACATCTAAGATTATCTTTACTCTACACAAATTGATCTAGACCAGGAAATAATACACTGCATAGAGATTGAACTCTTGAGGACCAACAACACATGATTGTCTTGTATGTTCACACATTAGTTCACCAAGCCTCATCAGAGTCATCTATCTAGAAGTCACAGTTCACCCATTTCACCAGATAAGTATATCTCAATGTTTTTTAAGTCTTTAAATAGTAATTTCATAATTTCTTTACATTACACTATTTATTGTTTCATGAACCCTAATTCCTTTCATGGAGGAGTTTTGAAGTTCCCCACCCATTTCTCTCTGCCCCAACATACCAACCCTTTCTCCAGACTCACTTGAGTCTTTCTCACCCTCTTACAACTCTTCCCAACCTCACAACCTAGCCATACTCCCATTTTCCCTCCTAGAAAAGCCTTCTATAAATCATTCTAATACTACTACCCAAACCGACATCAGTGACCCCAACTGACATCAGTCCTTTAACTGACATAGGTTACTATGTTTCTAAACTAGCAACCTCAAAATCACCGAACAACCTTCCCAAAACATAGACCTGACTTATTAGCCTACAATCTATTATCTTCTACTATATTTAGACCTATAACACAATAAACATAACTCTAAATTTCTCCCTCCCTCCCACCCTCTCTCTCTCTCTCTCTCTCTCTCTCTCTCTCTCTCTCTCTCTCTCTCTCTCTCTCTCTCTCTCTCTCTCTCTACTTGAATTTATTTTAAAATAACATAATGTCATCCCAAAGAAGTTTCATGCTTCCCAGAACAAGCACGTAGCTTGGCAATTCGTGCACATCTCCACAAAATATTTTGTGTAGTGTTTTCTTATCTATAGGTGTCTTCTACCATAACCAAAGAGGGGAATCTAAAATTATTGTAATAGTGTGCACTTATCTATGTTTTAATCACTTATCCCTAACTCTATCTCTCTTTTATTTCTCTCTCTCTTTCTTTGAATGTAAAATAAGCTCAAAACATAGTGAAACACTTTCTTCAATAGTCTAATTTTTGGAGATCTCATTATTGAGTTGCAAACAATTATTCTTGATAAACCAAATGTTCCCCACTTTATAAATTTCAAGATAAAAAAAGAACCATTACCTCTTTGAAAGCCATCTTTTGAGAACCAAAATGTGGTTGAAATTGATATTTTACAACTAATTGTAAACGAAGATCATGCTGTTATTGTTGAAATACTCATTTGTGATGAGTCAACTTGTGATGAATCACCTATTCATATTTTACCTATTTTTAAAGATCCTCATCTCTGTGATGAGCCAATCTCTATAGAGTTGTCTCTTGATCTTTTCCCACTCATTGAGGAATCTAATTTTGATAGACAAGATTATGTCAAGTCATCCCTCAAGTGGTTCCCTTTATTTTATGGGATTCACGTAGATGATCCAATCTATGTTCAACCCTTCTTATATGAATAACTTTTTATTGAGCCCATTATGCCATCATAGGGAATTACTTGTCTAAAATTTAGTATTCAATAGAAAATTAAAGAAACAACCATATCAGATGAAGAAACAACATTAAAGTAATGTTTTATTTTTGAACCAACATCAGATTTAGCATCGAAACCAAAATCAATATGAGTTATGACATAAGATTCATATTCCCTTGTATTAGAATTAGATTAATAAATAGAATACAATATTGGTTGTTACACCATTGGTTATAATTACCTTGCAGATCAATATGAATATATTTGTGATCTTTATATGGTTTTTTACGATGATTACTTTAACATCAACATGGATTATCCTAGTATCCTCTATGAGGATTGTGATTTTGTTCATCATTCTATTATTCCCACCAAAATAGCCATTATATTGACATTTCACCTCTTACAAACATTAATTGTAAGTGATAGAGTCACACTTTATTGAACTACGTCTATTATGACATACCATTTGTAGAATATTAGGGGGGTCAAGACTAAATTCTTGTAGAAGAAGAATAATCTCCTAGTGAAACCTTTTTAGCGGCATTAGGGGATGATCAAAGAACAAACTCAACATCTCTTAGTGAAACATTTTTGAAGGTGATATAAGATAATCAAATTCAAATGTTAACATATCTTTTTGAAACCTTCTTCGAGGCACTATGGGATAATAAAGACAAATTCATTGATGAAAACCTCATCAAGGATCCAATAGCTAAGCACAAAAGTTCTTCACTACTTGATGAAGACATTATAAAAGTTCAAATAAAAAAAGAATCTAATCTACAACATAATCAGATGGTAGCTACCCTCAAGATCAAATAACAAAAAAATCTAGTGATCCTATCAAGAGCATCTTCAGAGGCCTTCAACCTGACCACAATCAATATTATGTTAAATCTGGTATCATAAACATTACGTGTGACTAAAATTCTTGATATTTATTTATTTCTCATTCATTATACATTTCATTATCATCCACTTATTTATTACCTACTTATATCATTTATCCTAACATTATTTACCATTACTAGAAGCACTTTCCTTTGTAAAGGCTACAAGGATATCTTATCTTGACATTTGAAGGAGTCAAAGTCAATGACCCAAGAAGATCATGAACACATTATTAAGATCCATATCAGTAGAAAATTCTTGATAGAGTAACTTTTTTGAAAGGGTGTTGTATATCAACTTTATAACTGATCATTTATTTTGTCTCACATATTAAACTAGGACGTGCATCTCCCTATCAATAAGAGAAACATAACCATTTTTCACTTTTCCAATTACCATTTGCCATTACCATGCCTCATATCTTGAGGGTACCCCTATAGAAAAATTTTAGGAATATTATACCATTGTGTTCCATTTATTGTGTTGTTTGAACTACATTAACTTGAGGTCCTTTGGGACTATGTAGGCAACACTCAATTTCTATTGAGGTCAACTTGGTCACCCCTTTTTTCATGTTCTTTCCATTTTGTATCTTGTCCCATGCTCTTGCCATTTTATGAGAAATTTAAACCAATCATCACTTGGGGGAAAATTTTTTGCCACTATGACCAATTGTCTTGTGATCATTTTCATTATAACATTATTATTATACCATATGTTTATTATTCACCTAGGCTTGTTTTTAGTTGTCTTACCCCATTTTGATCTTGGTTCCTTTGGTTATTCCCACACCTTTTTATGAGGGGATTTTGATATAATTTTGACCATTTTTAGAATGTCAGTTGAATGATAGTCTATGGAAGTAGTGTGATAGTTAATTTAGCAAGTTATCTTTCATCTATTGTCTTACTTGGTATCATTGATTATAACTACCTGTGGGCAAATTAGTAGTAACCATGATTATAACTACCTTTGGGAAAATTAGTATTATGATGTTGTTTCCTAATTATAATTTCCTATGGGAAAATTAGGTACAACACCTTTTTATCATGAATTACCACATCATCTAGTCATAATTATTATCATTTACCTTGTCATTTTCTTTTATTCATAAACTTGTTGTGACCTGGTCAGTTTTTCATCTCCCTTTGTGTTGGTAGAATCACTATGACTTAAGGACATAATGGGATTACTTATGTTGTGATAAATTCATGTTGAGGTCAACTTAGTCCCCCTTTCATTAAACTCTCACCATTTCATGAGGTAGACCATTCCATATCTCCTAATTCTCAATTGAGCTGAGATACCTAGAAAATTCCAAAAACATTCATAAAATTTTAAAAAATCCAAAAAAGTTTTATTTATTTGATTATTTTTGGTGTTTTTTGGTTTTTTGTTTTACTATTTGGTCTTACTTTATTTTTTTTGAAGTACATCTTGATGGTCCACACAGATCTTGATTGTTAATATCTTGATCTCATGTTGTTAAGATGTTCTTTATTTATTTTTATACATTATTGATCCTACTTAAATCCCAATTGTTCATGTATCAATTTCAAATTTAGTTCATTTATGTTTATCTTTTTCTTTGTCTTTTCTTTTTTGTCTAAATTTAAATAGTTGTAACTCTAGTTTTGGTCATTATTAAACCTTTATCCTTAGTTATAGGTATTCACATTTGAACTAGATCCATGCATTTGAAATGACATGTCATTGTGATTTAATCTCACTTATAATACCTAATTTATTTTGAAATATAAATCACTTTGTGCTCTATAATTAGTTGTTAACATTAACATAGTTATGATGAACAAATCTCAAGATCACTATGCATAAACTTGGCTCAATAGGTTTAACACCTCACTCTATGCCTAAACATGCATCTCTTTACATACATCATAAGTATAATAAATATATTGGTTAGTTTTCATCATCCCTCATTTCATTCTCTCCCATTTTTGGGTGAACTACATTATCTTGAGGTCCATTTGGACTATATAGGTATCACTTGGATACATGACATATCCTAGGTGAGCTCAGCCACCTTCACTATCTTATCATGATCAAATCTACCCTATTGGGGCACCTTTTAATTAAAATTTTTTGGAGACCACATTTTAATTTTCCTCTAATTCTAATCTCTCCACCCTAATTACCATGATTTTATTATTTTAGTGTGCAACTTGTCTTGGGACTGATCAATGTCGTAAATGTACAACTTGCACTCTCAAAGTGGGTGTGTTCAAAGTGTTTTGATTATGTGTTTAGATTGAATGATTCCAATTAACTCTATCTTTGGGGCCTATTATACCTCTAATTATATTTTGATCGTTGATGGTAACCATGTGTTCAAGTATTATATCATCTAGATATATTATATTCCATAGGTTAATCTCTCACTTTCCCTCTCTTTTCAAGAGTTAATCCTTCTCTTTCATCCTAGTATGTCCTCTTAAGGGGGAATCCTGGGTCATTTCCAATTTCTTCTTGAAAAATATTTTCTTTGAAAATACATTGCTTTGCTTGAATGTCTCACTACACCTTCTCAAATAGTGTAAAAAGGTAGACATCTAATTCCTAGCACTATTTATGTAGAAATTGTCAATCTTACTCGAATTGCACTCAAATGCTCAATTTAGGTCAAAATTTGTAAAAACATGTTAAATGGTTCAAAATTATCATATACAAGTAATAATATAGTCTAATGTATCACTAAGTAGGGAAATTCATTTTATATGATTCCCAACTTTGATCAATTTATTTTGAGTCAAAATGATGATTTTGCCTTTTTGTGCTCTAGATCACTCTTTTATTCTAATTCATTAGTACAAATCACATAATTTTGTTATTTTTTATTGACAATATCCTAAATTAGAATATGTTTCCAATTCACCAAACATCACCTTCAAATTCTTTTTGAGTGAAATTACAAACCGATAATATGACTTTTTAACTATTTTGATTAATTGAGGACCAATTTCCAAAGAATTGCATAAATATTGATTAATCTTGTTTAAATATAATTAATTAAAATCAAGAGATTAAATGGATTTTATATGGATGTTATTTATTATTTCAATTTTGGAAATTGATTCCCAATATCTACATCACCTAGTGACATCATCTATGGGGTGGCATCCATAAGTCATAAATGCATAAAATATCTAAATTATGGGTACCCATACCTAATTAATGCCTCTTCCTCTCATATATATGAGGATATTTATATATTTTTTATTAAATATTAGAATAATTCATGGCCACACATCTCAATATTGTAATGGATGGTCATGGTTGATTCTAACCCATTTGGAAAATCTATAAATAAGAGGACATATAACATCATTTCTTAAGCTTAAATTATGTAGACTTATAATGGTAAAATCTCTCCACAAGTCACTTGTGTTTTTATTATTTTTTTATTTACATTTGGGTAATATTTATTTGATAGACCAATTTTGATATTTATTCTATTGAGTCTAGGTTATGTATAGAGTTCTTGAGGCAATGGAGTAAAGAAACTATTGTTGACAAAGACTAGAACTCTAGATCAAGGGGAGAACATGCATGGAGCCATTATTGGGTGGTGTAATCAATTTGGGAAGGTATATAGTATTTATTTCTTTCATTTTTTCTTCATTATCATTATAAAACCTCACATGAATAGTTTGGCTTTGTTTGCTTATTTCTTTATGTATTTTCATGGATTTATTGACTACCTCTTCACTAAAAACATTTGTAATCCATCCTATAATGACCAAAGGTTAATATATAAGAATCCATTGAGATCACATTATTTAACAAACGAAGGGCGAATTTGACATTTAAATCACAAAACCTTGAAGAATGATTATTTGAATGGGACTCCATTTAACCTACAACATGGAAACAAAGATTAAACATTAGCAATATTAGATGAAGTCAAAAGAAAATTAAATGTTGACATGCCAAATGTAAACATGATGAGAACCATGATATTAAAATAATGCACTTTGGTTAAGTGGTATGTTTAATATAAATCACAAATTTTTAGAATTTGAATAAGCATCCTCATTTTTAAAAAATTGGGGTATGTTGACCTTAATAAATGGTGACTTCTAGGGGAAACATTACAAAATGTTAGAACTCATATATTTTTAGTTTGAACTAATTGTTAGGGATCAACCAACAAACTTGATTACTATGTGAAAGCAATAAAACATGGAATTAAACCAGAATGATAAGTAACTAGAATCAGAAAATAACAAACAATAAGAGATACAAGAAACCACCCTGAAAACTTATATTAAACTCTTTACAAAAGGAATAAAATTGAAGAAACTTCTTTTCTTCCACACCTCTCTCAGATGTAGAGATCTCTTTCCAGATCTCTTTCCCTCAAGAGCTCTCTCTCTCAATTACAATCAACTCCAACAACTTGGATTGATTCACATATACAATTCTTGTACTGTTACTCTACAATTACAATAAGCTATGAAGATTGATCCCTATTATATAAATTTAGGGATCACAAGCATACAATCACAACCATTAGATGCACCTCCTAATCAAGGGCTCAAAATAGTCCTACTAAAGATAGAGATGCAGACTTAAGACTAACACTTAATCTTATCATGCAAACATTTTTTTTTGTCCACAAAAATAGATTCTGGATGCACAGCTGACCGAGATTGGTCCCTACCTATTTGCCTGTGACCGATGTCGACTGATCCATGACTGATGCCAGCATCTCTTAGTCGACTCCTAATCGATGTCGGTCGATCATGACTGATGCCGGTGACTATGTAGTTCTAGCAACCTGTAACTTGCTCATTTGGTGAAGCTTTTAGCTCCACACCTTAACAATATCCCACTTGGAGATAAACAACTGCACCAATACCTGTATAGCAACATCTTCTAGCTCCTCCATCTTCAAACTCAATCATAAAGACCAACAAAAGTTGAATGAAGATTCAACTTCTTCTTTGTTACCAGCTTGGTTAACATATCAATAGGGTTCTTATCTATATGGATCTTCTCCAACTTCAACTCACCATCCTCCAATACCTGTCTTATGAGGTGGTACCTAAGCTGTATATGTTTGGTTCTTGAATGAAACGCTGAATTCTTAACCAAATGAATTACACTCTGACTATCACTATATAATCTACAACTCTCTTGCTCCTTTCCTAGCTCTTCTATGAACTATGTCATCCATATCATCTCTTTCCTAGCCTCTATGACTATAATATATTCTGCTTCTGTAGTTGACAAGGCAATAACCTTTTGCAAATTTGATATCTAGCTAACCGTTGTTCCACCATTGTCAGATCTTAGGTACTTCAATCTCTTACCTGTTTCATTCTCAACCATAGCTTTCCAAATCTTAAAAGTGTCAAAAACATCAGATTTTTTCTTTATACAATAGACCCATACCTTTCTTATAGCATCATCTATGAAAGAAACATAGTACTGTGATCCTCCAATCGAAGCAACCTGAGCCGATCCCCACACGTCTATGTCAACAAGCTCTAATTTGTGCTTCTTCTTTGTTGAACTAGTCTTGAGAAAACTTACTCTCTTCTGTTTCCCAAAAATACAGTTCTCACAAAAATCCAAATCTATGCTTTTCAAATTTGAAAGCTTACCTTTTGACTTAAGAATTGTCATTCCCTTCTCACTCATGTGACCGAGCCTCTAGTCCCACAACTTTGCATCCACATCTGAAGTAGATAATACAGATGGAGAATAATCAGTAATACAATTACATTAATAGAGAGTACCTACTCTCTTACCTCTAGCCAATACAAGTGCACCCTTGGTCACCTTCCAAGATTTAGCTGTGAGAGTTACTGTATAACCTTCATCCCCCAACTTTCCTATAGAAATTAGATTCCTCTTCAAGATGGGAACATGCATGACATCTTTCAACACCCATGTGTTGCCATTCTGCATTTTTAGCTGTACTTTTCCTTTGCCAACAATTTTACAAGGCTCATTATCCCCTAAATAAACTATTCCAAAATCTCCATGGACATAGTCACTAAAATATTCTCTATTTGGGGTAACATGAAAAGAGGCACCAGAATCTAAAACCCAAGATTCTATATTATTATGCAAAGAGAATATAAGAGTATCTTGTGCAATACCTGCAACTTTTGCTTCTTCTTTACCTTCATGCTGATTGTCCTCTTTAGGTTTTGACTAGTAATATTTGCTTATGTGCCCTATCTTTCCAAAATTCCAATAGGCTATCCTCCTCCCATTTCTGGATTTGGATCTACCTCTCATCTTTGACTTAGACCTTGATCTCCCTTTCTTGCTCTTATCTTTTTTCCTTCCCCTACTCTCAAAACTTAAAGCATTCCTTGATGTTTTCTCTGTGCTTTTCATGCAAATTTATTCATTTAAGATTACACTAACAACATCATCTACTTTTAAAATATTTGAAGCAGATGCAGTATTACTAATTGTCATTACCAAGCTATGCCATCTCTTAGGTAAAGAGCATAATATTAATAGAGCTTTAATTTCATCATCAAACACTATATTGACTAAATTTAATTGATTTACAGTTCCATGGAAATCATTTAGATGATTAGATATACATCCACCTTCTTGCATTTGCAAATTAAATAACTGCTTCATAAGATATACCTTATTTAAAGCTGAGGGTTTTTTATATAAATTTGCTAAAGTAGTCATTAACTCTACCGTTGACTTTGCCTGTGATAGATTAGATATCACAATAGATGCCAGACTCAATCTTATAGATCCAAGAGCATTTCTATCAAGAACTTCCCATTCTTCATCTTCCATGTATGTGGGCTTCCTTGAAACTCCACCTAATGGTAAGTATAGATCTTTCTAATACAGATAATCCTCTATCTGCATTCTCCATAATTGGTAATTCTTGCCATTGAACTTCTCCATTCTCAGTTTACTTTCTTCTACCATTACTTTCTCCCACTCAAACAAAAATCCCTACAGAAACCCCTATGAGTACCCTGTAATCAACACACACTAACCAGATCTGAAACACCTATTAGTCAACTTGAGCTATGATACCACTTGTCGGGGATCAACCAACAAACTTGATTACTATGTGAAAGCAATAAAACATAGAATTGAACCAGAATGATAAGTAACTAGAATCAGAAAATAGCAAACAATAAGAAATTCAAGAAACCACCCTAAAAACTTATATTTAACTCTTTACAGAAGGAATACAATTGAAGAAAATTCTTTTCTTCCACACCTCTCTCAAATGTACAGATCTCTTTCCAGATCTCTTTCCCTCAAGAGCTCTCTCTCTCAATTACAATCAACTCCAACAACCTAGATTGATTCACATATACAATTCTTGTACTATTACTCTACAATTACAATAAGCTATGAAGATATATCCCTATTATATAACTTTAGGGATCATGAGCATAAAATCACAACCATTAGATGCACCTCCTAATCAAGGGCTCAAAATAGTCCTACTAAAGATAGAGATGCAGACTTAAGACTAACACTTAATCCTATCATGCAAACATTCTATGCTATCCACAAAAATAGATTCTGGATGCACAGGTGACCGACATCAGTCCCTGCCTATTTGCCTATGACTGACATCAGTTGATCCATGACTGATGCTGGCATCTCCTAGTCAACTCCTGACCGACGTCGATCGATCATGACCAACGCTGGTGACTGTGTAGTTCTAACAACCTGTAACTTGCTCATTTGGTGAAGCTTTTAGCTCCACACCTTAACACTAGTAACCATACTACTCATTCAACATGATTAAATACCATCATTATAATCATTTCATGAATAACATAGTATTACATATGTAGATTTATGATCAAACATCAACACTTAGTCATGTTGTGTGTGTGCTTTGATTCATTCACTGATTACTATAGGGTTTAGAGAACTTCCATACTTCATGACCTTAATAATTAACATTGACTTATAGAATATTTATATATCCTTTAATAATCATTATTTTAGAACATGAAAGGCTTGGGCATTTCTCTACTACCAACCAACAATACATATCTCTGATAGAGATACCTTTGGCTCCACTCAAAGCCTTGCTCCACTATCAACCAGACATTCATAGCCCAGATGAAGTTTACCAAAATAACCTTTTCTTAGAAAGATTTTTAATTTTAAATAAATTTATTATTTTTGTATTTTTCAAATAGTTTTAGCTTGCTAGAAAAGGTTGGGAGTCAGATTAGCTAGGTTTTTAGGATTTGATCAAATGTTTGATCTTCAGACAATCATCCTTGGTCATAAACTTCATCCTAAGAAATAATGCTATTTAAGTGCAAACATGAATTTGTCATAATAATTTAAAATTTAATGATACATATGAAGTCCTCATTATAATCAAACTTATATTAGAATAAGGTTTAATATTTTGAGGATCAATTAACCTATTCATCAATGTTTACCAATTTCTCAAAACCATAACATCAAGGTCAGAATTCCTAGATCCATGATCAACCATTATGGATAAGTCATTATTTATTTGTGAAGTTCCTTTTGAGAAACTACATGAATTTGAGCTGAGTATTATCTTAAAAAGACTTATTGAAATCAAGGAACAAGGTAGAGAAAAGAAATAAACAATAAGAAAATGAATATATATAGACACTATTTATATACAAGGAATAAGAAATAATAGGAAATAAACTACTTTAGGCCTACCTACACTAATTCTAACTAGTCTTAAAAATTACTCCATGAATACTTGTGATAGAACAATATAGAAGTAGTGATTGAGGTATTGCCCATTAGTTGGCAATGTAAGCTCTACTCCCTATAAGTCTCTGAGATTGAAGGTGTTTTCCTCCAATGTTTTAGCAATCTGATATGGACCAGTAGACAAAGGAGTAAACTTCCCATGCTTTCTTTATGGGTTATGAGGCTTTGTCCTAAAAAATAAATAGGTCACCTTATCTAAACACTTTAATCTTTGAATGTTTATCAAACCATCTCTTGAATATGGTTTGATGTCTACTAAATTTGGCAAAATTTTCTTCCCTTCCATCCTCTATTTATATTATGTTAAGAATCCTTGATCTTGCATATTCTTCATCTTTTTCTATGTACTCTTGCATGAAATTGAAGGTTGGCATCTTGAGAGTAATGGGTAAAATATGTTCTTAACCATATACTACAATAATGGTGATTCTAAGAGATCTTGTTTTACCCTAGTTCTATCTACCCAGATAACATATTTGAGTTATTTATGCCATGTCCTTGGTTTTTCAGTTGTAGACTTTTTTATAGCCTTCATCAAGTTCTTGTTGGTTGATTATGAGACTCCATTACCTTGAGGGTAATTATGTGATGAGAACTTAAGAATGAAGTTGTTATCATAATCCTACTTAGTCATCTCAATAGAAATAAATATTGGTCCATTATCACATACTAATTAAATTGGTGTCCCAAATCTTATGCATATGTTCACTTCCAAGAACTTGATCACATATTTAGTTCTTCATTGCTTGATTTCCATTACTTATGTCCATCTTGTATAGTAATCAATAATAGTCATAATATATTTATGTCTATCTGAAGAATTATGGTTGATGACCCCTAAAAAGCCTAATCACCATTGAGCAAAAGGTTTATCAATCATAATTAGGTTCAATGGCATGGATACTTTTAGTTCTTTGGTGTTTAATACCTGACACTCTCTAAAATGTTTATGAGCATATTTTAAGATTATAGGCAAATAATACCTTGACCTTAGGATCTTATGAGTTGTTTTCTTTCTAGAGGGGTGTTTGCTTCCAAGATTTTCATGAAAATAACTCAAGATCTCAACTACTTCTTCCTTTGAGACACATCTTAAGTATATTCCTTCATAGTTATTCCCAAAGAGTACTCCATAATTGATCAATAAATGTGATTATTTAAGCCTTAGAGATCTTCTTTTATCTCTAATCAACCCTATAGGATAAGAACCATTGATTAGAAGATGAAATATTACATCATATCAATCATTTGGTTGGAAATGTTACTACTCAACTTGTATGACACTTCATTTAGGATTAGTGTTAGCTATTAATTGAGTCAATCCTTGACACCTTACCAATTTGCTAGTTTTTATCTCAAGATCACACTCTTAGAGAATAGACATCCATTTACCTCTTCACTTTCCTAGTTCTCATTGACTAAGCATATGTTTAGTGGAAGGATCTGATAATATTGCATGCACTTTATTCCTAATAATATAGTGTCTAAACTTCTTAACTACCTTAACTAAATCAAATGCTTATTTGTCAATCAAAGAATAATTTAACTCGGCATTTTTAAAATTAGTGCTCATAAATGTAGTAGGGTGATCACACTTATCTATATTTTGAGTTAAAACAATAACTATTGTATGATTAGAAGCAAAATAATAGAGATAGAAATCTTTTATGAAATTAGTACTTATCAACACTAGTGCCTATCCAGTTTCCTATTTACTGTTCTTGAAGTCTTTCCTTGTATCTTTATTTCATGTGACCAAGGCATCCTTCTTCAACATGTAACAAAGTGGTCTCACAATTTATGTAAAAATAGAAATGAACTTTCTCACAAAATTAATTTTCCCAAAGAAATACTTCAATTCTATTAAAAGGTTCTATTTTGGATATGTCATCAACTCTATTAGGATCTATAAAAATATCATTTTTAGTTATAGCATGTCCTAATAACTTCCCTTCTGTAACATAAAAAATACTTTTCTTAAGATTAAGATAAATTCCATACCTCCTAAAACATTCAAATACCTACTTTAATTGCATTATGTGCTGTTCCCTATTTTTAGAAAACATAATTAGATCATCCATATAGATAAGAAGAACCTACCTATGAGACTTTAAAAATCACGGTCCATAGATATTTGAAAATTTTATCTTGCATTATTAATCCAAAATTCATTATTTTGTAATTAAAATTACCCCAATTAGTTGTAAATGTAGTTTTCATTATATCCTCCTTATTTACAAGAACTTTATTATATCTTGAAAATCCATAAAGAAAAGACATAATAGTAGAACCACTAACAATTTAAATGACTTGGTCAAGAGAGGGTAAAGGATAATTATCCTTATTAGAAGCTCTATTTAGATTTATAAAGTTTATGCATAATCTAATTTTCCCATTCTTTTCTAACTAGCACTAGGTTATCTAACCAGGTAGAATTTCTAATGGGAAAAACTATTTTTGCATCCAATAGCTTCTTGACCTCTTTATAGATCAATGGTTCTAAAGTAGGGTTGAATAGCCTTTAATTTTACCTAAAAGGTTTATAGGACTCTTTTAATGTAATGGTATGGGTAATTACTCTAGGATCAAATATCTTTAAGTCTTTATAGGACCATGATATAACATCTTTGCACTTGGTCAACAACTATTTAGCTTTTCTCAATTCTTCATCTATGCAAGTTGTATTGATATTTACTAGCTAAGGTTAACCCTAAGTCCCTAGATTAACTATATTATAATATTTTCCATTCACCTAATAAAATTTGATATTTTTAGTTACTTTTCTTGTGTCAAACAATCTTATTGAGACAATCATGCCCTTGGTAATTTTGTTGTCATTTAGTTGAATAATTTTTTCATCAACTTTATATTCATCAAGAGAATTTTTATTGACCTCAACAATGATGTGAGACTCAAATACTCTTAAATTTTTAATGAAGTCTAAGATCTTATAATCATCACTAAATACTTTTAAATGGTTGACATTTTCATGAACCGAGGGACATGGAGCCAACTCAATGCTAAGGTTTTCTAGTTTAGAGTCTTGATTTGGCATAAGATTGGATGTAGTTAAGGTTAGCTCATAAGAAAGATTGTTCTCTTCTATATGGATAGAAAAAATGTTAAAATCATTAAATTACTTAATTATATCCCACACTATAAACTTTTACTTCTTAATATAAGACAATTTACATTGGTACTTACTTATAACTTGATTAACCACTAGTTTAGAATCACCATACACTAGCAGTTTTTTGAGCTTATGTTTAATGTAAAATTTCAATCCTAAGATTATAGCTTCATACTCTCCCAAGTTAGTATTGCAAGGAAAATAAAGTCTATAAGAATTACTTAAATATTTTCCAATGGGGTTGATTAGAACATTTCCTACTCCAGATCCATATTTACATCTAGCACCCTCAAAATATAATTTAGACATTCTAAGCATAACATGAGAATATTTAAAGCCACCTACCTTAGAAGTGTCAAGAATGTAAAATCTTAACTCAAAATTGATCATGTTGACTCCTTCATTTTTTTCATTATATTCAGTGATCATGTGTTTCATTTTTGGCTCTCTCAATTCAAATCTGATTGGGAACTCCCTTCCATGGAAGCCACATATGAGAATAGTTAATGGACATGTAACTATTCAAATAATTGGTCCAATCACTACTTAGGATCATCCCATAAGCATTAATAATATCTACCATGTGAATTCCTATGAACTATTGTATCCTTGGCTCATCAACAAGATGTATATGAACATTCAACAATTCTCCAATTAATTTAACTTTTGATTTGTCTAATTGAGTAATTACTCTATCAAACTTAATTAGAGTTAAACCAAGATTCTCAAAATTGCCTTTTTGCATGATATTAGTAGAATATCCTAAATCTAGAAAATAATTATAAAAGTTTTTACCAAAAACTCTAATTTTTAGTAGGAAAGGGGGAACTTCTACTTTTTTCTTATACATAACTACATTGGAATTTACATCCTTTGGTGATTTACTAGGATTTTTAGATAAAGCTTCAAGTAACAAGTCTCTTTGTCTAGTAATTTGAGTCAACTCATGTAAAGTGATATTATCTTTAATATTTTTCATGTCCTCAACTATATTATATCCACTCCTAGTATAAGAACTAGATGAATCAATATTTTTTAGAGTTACTTATTTTTGGAAGTTCTAGATTATTATTGGTGTAGGATTTGGAGTGTCAAAATTGTTTAGTGGAGTTGAAGTAGTCAATGGTTTATTATACTCTCTATTCCTCAGAGGATAAGTATTATTTAGATATTGTTGAAAATAATGAACCTCTTCAGGAATATCCTTAGGCTCATTCTCATCTTAGAATGGAAAATCAAATGTCTCCACCATGAGAGTTGTATTAGCGGATTTAGATGACTTTGAAGAACTAGATGCAACTACATTTTTATCTTTGTTAGGTACACCTTAAAATGTATCTAATTCATCCTAAAATAACTCAAAATCATTATATAATTTAATACAATCCAATTCACCATGCTTTGAAGTATTATGAAGTTTACAATATTTAGTTAGAGCTACATCACAAACATTTATTTCAAGATTATTCTTATTAACGAATGACTCATTTTTGTTTTTATTACTATTATTTTCATTATTGTGAAACTTATTTATGGGTATATTGAACCTCTAGTAAGAATAATTTTTATTCATATTTTCCCTAGTATTACCTACTTATTTTTTCGGCTGAAGAAAATCAGTGCTTTGTTTTTGAACCATCTTGAGTATGGATTCATTCTCACTTTTTAGTGCCTTTAAGTTTTGAACTTGAGTAATAATATTAGCTAGTGGAACCAAAGTTATTTTTTCTTGTGGATGAAAACTATTTTCAGTGTTATTCAAGAATCTTAGGTTTTGGCTAGGATGGGCATGACTCAAGGGTAATTGATTCAATACTAGTGTAGTTCAAAGTAGGCATGTTTTTATTATCATTGGGAATGACATTTATCATAGTCAAATTAGGATTGATATTTGGGATAACATACACCAATTGACCTTGAGGTTGTATTTGATCATTGATTGTCATAGCTTTAACATAGGCAAAGGCTAATGTGTTTATAACTCCAATAGACCTTTTCAAGAACATAGAAGACATGGGATCTAAGGCATCCTTATAAATATTTAAATCTAAAGCCTCATAAGGTATATAAAGAGCTATGGTTCTAATAAACATCTTCTAGAATCTAAAATTAAAGGCACTAGTGGTTTCCATCGAATCTCTTTTTAAAATGGTAAATTATTGATAAATGATACAAGGACTAATGATTTTTCCAAATGGATCAGTGAAAATACTATTAAAATCATTCTAACTAGTGATGTAATTTTCAAAAAGGTTTAGAAACCAATTAAATGCACCATATTTGAAAGTAAAATCAAATAATATACATGCAACATCCTCATGAAAAACATTCAAAAGTATTAATCGACTTTGAAGGATTTGATATGTTATTTAGAAATAACCACACCATTAGGATTGAAAGATGGTAAATACTTCTCAAGATTTACAAGTAATTCATGTACCTAACCAAACACACTAATGGAAGGTCCACCTAACTATAAGTATTGAACACATGAGCACCATGAATAGGTGAAGTAGAATGTGATTTGGAAACCCTTCACTTACCTTTATCTACTCTTACTTTAATATGAACTTCTAATGAAAATAAAGGTAATCTTGATTTAGACTATGACCTAGTCCTAATTCTTGGTAGTTTTAGCATGTAAACTTTGAATCATGTTTAAAATATGACATGTAAAACTTACTTTGCAAAGAACAATGATTAGATTTGCATACTAAGCAAATTTTGTCCAAATTTATACAAATAACAACTATATTTAACTAAAATAGCTAAAAAAAATGTCTAAACTGATGAATATGAATAATCTTTGTACTTTTAAGTTAAAATAAACCTGAATTTTCAAATAATCAATCTATCTTTTAACAAAATTGCTATTACTAACCTTGAATATGGTATATTTACAAATCTTAAACTACATTTGCAAAAATTTATCATGAATCTTCAAAGAATAACAATATTTAGCTATATAAGCCTAAAGATTGGTCTAAAACCATGAATATCAATGATATTTACATAATCAAGCTACGAAAAAATGTAAATAATTCACTGATCTTTAAAACAAATTCACTAAAATTTGCAAAGATACTTCAAATTCATAAATCTTTAGCTAAGGCCTTCCTTCTAGTGTCAATAAAACTCACCTATTGATGCCTGAAATTATATCATAGGGTTCCAAAGTGTTTAGGAAACACTTCTCATTTATATATTTATAGAATCCATTGCATGAGTTTAAAGTTGTGATAATCTTAATATCTTTGGTGAAATAGTAAAAAAGCAAATGAACTATTTCACAAAATTTATAATATAACTATTTGGTTACTGGGAGCAACCATAGACTAATAACTCACTTGTGAAAAGTGAAGATTATATGAAGTAAGTAGAGTGAATTATTATCATAACCTAAGTCTAAAGTCTAAACTAGAATGTATATTTACAATGGAATCTAAACTAAAGTGAATTGATAAAAAAAATGGGCAAAAAGAAAGGTAGGGTAGAAAGGTATTCTAATTTTCAATCCAGACATTATGACAGAGTTTAAATTTCATCAAGACATGTAATAAACCAATATATGACATGAAATTTCAAAATCATAGATCCTACCATATATCAGGTAAATGTTTAGGGAAAGATGAAATAATGTAGATAAAAAATCAAGTTCACTTTAGAGATTTAATTCCATACACAAATTGCATTAGCACATCTGTATAGTAAGAATGAAACTAAAATCAACTTAAAATACTTAAATCAACCTATTTTAAAAACAAATTGACAATCTGAATTCATATGAAAACATCAAAAATCCATAAAATTAGTTCAAATCTAGATATCCAAATAGATAATTGAGAGAGTAGCCATAATAACAAACACATAAATAAATACTAGATAATCTTTGTAGAATTCCTTGCTTGTATTAATTTCTCAAATTTAACACAAAGTTTTTACTCAGAAACTCCCTCCCTTTCATTACAATGATAATACACCTTTTATAAAAGACTAAGGAGGTATGTAGGTCAATCATGTCAAATGATAATTGTACAAGTGTCTAGGATAATAGTCCTTCTACAATGTTCTATAATTAATGACACTTTATAAAATATTGACATATAAGAAATGTGATTTACAATATTTCATATACTTTTACAAAGATAATATGCCCTTTTCAAAATAATATACATGTCAAGTTACAAAAATTATATACTTAAGTCAACAACTTTGACTTTGAGACTCTTTTGTTATTGTATTCCTTCATCTCTACTACAAGATCTTCATTCTATAGTGTTACTCATCAATTAACTTGAGTTTGATAATGGTTTATATGAAAATATCCTTTCTTGATCTTCTAAGGCTTTAAGGTCCTTTTTTGCCCTATTCAATGCTTCATTGATGCTCCTAGCATCTCCCATATTCTCTTTAGCTAATAAAATCATGTCCATGATCTTTTTGTTATCTATCCTAGTCTTACTTTGGTTTTGATTCCTTACCTCCTACATGAACTAAGTAGCTCTATGTTTGAACTCCTCATCATTGATCAAGATAAAGGGACTAAGAGAAGTAGGATCCTTGAACAAACTCCCAAGTAAGTTCATCATTCTATTTTTTAACTATTTGAGATCATTAGAGGTATCTCCCATGACCCTGGACCATTTTATTAATGCCTTGATCTTATCTACCAATGTTGCCATAGCCATATTTAAATTGATTAGGCTGAGTATTCTAAATTCAATAATTTGATCCTCTATCAAAACATTTATCAAATCCTTCACCTTGTGGTTTGAAACCTACTATTAGTCAACTTGGCATGTATCAAAAGTACCCTATTTATTTGCTAAATTCTGCTTAGACTTTACTACCTTCAAGGAGCTAAATAAGTCATACATGGTTGTCTCAAATTACTTGACCATGTCTCCTGGTAATGACAAAATAGAATATTCTTATAAATTCTTTTTCTTCTATTTTATGCCCTTGACAGTAGCATGTAGCTATTCTGAATGAGCTTGGGCTAAATCCAAGATATCTTCTTCAAAAATTAGATCTTCACTTGGATTTTTTTTGTCCTTCTAAGTTATATTAGTCAAAGGTTCTACATTTTTATATGTCACTTCCTTACCATCTTATATGACTACATTCTCAATCACCCTTTACAAACTGGCAATCTCTAGATTATACTTGACTCCAACTTATATTAGGTCACATGTGGGATAGGGACCTCTATTTATGATAGATCTATTGAATCACTTAGTGTAGATAGTCTCATTGCTTCCTCTTCTTGTAGAGCAATGATCTATGGCTTAAGCTCTTTATGCATAAGAATGTTAATAGCTTTCATCATAGCCTAATGTTGATGCATAGTAGGCACTGTATCCAATCTAGGTTCATACAAGAACCATTTTGGAATAGGTGGGCCATACAATATGTTTTCTTCATTAAATAGTTTGACTTCACTTAAAGCAGTAGTGATAGTTACTTTAGGTCTCTTTATCTTTGAAAAAATGGATGTCTCAGCTTTCCTTTTTGGAGGATTGACAACCACCAAGTCCAATACCTTTTATTTTCCATTCTCTTCCTTATCTTCCTCAAACTTTGTCTCTTCATCATCTAATTCTATATAATATTACATGGATAGCATATTTAATGCATCTTCAATAGTCTCATTATGAATAAGGGTTATCGTATGAACATCCTCTAAAGTTAGATCATACTCTACTATCTTTGATGATTTAGAGATTGATGAGCTTCAGGTAATTTCATCTAACCTTTTCTCCTTAATAATATGCTTTATTTGTTTCTAAGCTTATGTATTGACTGATGGAGGTAGAGAAGGTTCACCACTAATCAAATGATATTGCCTAGGTCAAAATTACCATCTATCATCCAATTTTTGATTTCTCTCAAGTCTTGACTCAAGCCTCAAGTTGTGTTCCTTCAACTTTCTAGTGACTTCAAACTAAGTAGATGACTTTGTGTATATATGATTAAAGGAACCAAGCTCATGTTCATAAGGCACATTCAACATTCCTTTGTGTTTCAAATGCTCCTTAACCTTTCCATAGGGGTCCCACTATCTAAGTTTATCAATCTGTAGATTAAAAGATCATCTACGCTTTGATGCTACCTCAATGTGGTCCAACTATCTAAAGGTTATCTTTCCAATAGTCATGGGGAGGTTTTGAAGTATTTCATTCCTTTTAGTTTTACAAAGGCCATCAATACCATGGAATAATTGGGAGGCTACCTCTTGCTTAGTCAACTTATAAGGAACATGGATAGGTAGTTTGAGAGGAGAATTTTGAGTTCCCTCAATCTTGATGATTTTAAAATATAGATACAACCATATATCTCCCATTTTTTATATAGATTTATTGATTAGAAGGCTTGTTCTCTCCATGAGAATGCCAATTATAGCCTCACTCAGAGCTGGGTAGACACAATCACATATGAAATAAATATGATCCCTATATTTAAAGATGTGAAACTTTGAATAGTATTATGAAATAGTTTGGGTTCCACTTGGAGACCATTCACTTTGATTGGGAATCTTTGTTGTTGCACATAGGGCATTTAGGATATAAGACATCAGGTAAAACTAATTTTTCTTCTTATGCCTAACTGTTTAGATTTTTTAACTTAATTAAATACTGATTATCTCACCCAAATGAGGGATAATTACCTTTTCAACAATAAAGTAGACCATGGGCACCCATATTAGGTCTGCATATGTAGTGGTTACATTTCCACACAACTTGTTCAACATTATCATTATCATCCTAACCCCTAGTCTAAACTAGATGATAAGAATATTCTTATTAAGATTTGAAAATACTTGGTTCCCAAAATATAACCACATGGAAAGGGTGTCCATCAAATTATGTTCTCTAGCCTAGGAATTAATAGAGGCTAGGTCAATTTGGGGTTTGGACAATTTGTAGTATGACTCAAAAGCAATATCAAAAATGTAATCTAATTTCCTGTGAGTATGTTCATTAATTATCATGCCCTTGTCTATCTTAGTTTCCTTGAAAATGGGAGCAAGAATATCAATGCAATGGATTACCTCAAATTTTGTAGCTACATAATATAGGTCAGCCATCTAGATTTCCATAATGTCATCATAAAACTTTTTGGCTGAGAGATTCTTCTATTCTTCCCTAGTGATAGTTGGTTGGTTTTTTAATCTCCAAAAAAAATTGACCAATTACTATCTCCTATGTTCAAGGTAGTAACAATGAACTTGATGTCCTTGAAAACATTACCTTCAACATCTCTTGTCAAATATAGCTTGACATCTTCCTTTGAAACATGCTCATATACCTCCATTGATTGAATTATGTAATCGTAGATAATAATTTAGCTTTTTTCTCTCAAGTAAAATTATTCTAGAGATAATTAGGGCAATCTATACACCTTACGGCAATTCATACACTATTCATTGATCTCTATTGAGTTCATCATGGTTTGTGATACTTATCACCATCACATTTAATCCTAGCCCTTTGAAAAGTCTACCTTCATTTGCATTGTTGATCTACTGAGTGCACAATCAAATACGAACCATTGATATATTTGATATTCTTCAAGATCATGAAATTTATTTATCTCACATTCTTTCTTAGGTTCTTTGACTTATTGACCTTCACAAACTATTGGATCCATTGTCATTTTACCAATATCTTGACACTTGTAAACCTCACATTCCTTCACAAGACCTTTGATGCTTTAATTCCTTGCTCACTATTAGATCTTCATTGCATGAACAAATGTGCACCATCGATCAATTTTTCAGATTCGTTGAATTCAATCTTTGCCTATAGATCATTGATATTCACTTCAAGTTTTGATATCTTTCCATGTGGCATTCTTGGGTTTAATTAAAACCTACGAGAAATGAAATAAACATAAGCTCTCAGGAAATATGTATAAACTTAGTATAAAATTTCAAACTAAGGTCTTGGTTGTATTAATAAATATAATTAGGACTTAGGCTATAGTTTTAAACTAGGTATAAAATATAAAAATAGTCCCACATAAATATGATCCCATGTAAATTCAAATCTCTTTCAAAGGAACTTAGGCTAACATTGTTAGCCTATGGTTTTTTAACATTATTTAAACATAAATTAAATTAATCAATTGTGACCAAAGGTTAATATATAAGAATCCATTAAGATCACATTATTTAACCAACTAAGGGTTAATTTGACATTTAAATCACAAAACCTTGAACAACGTTTATTTGAATTGGACTCTATTAAACCTCTAACATGGAAACAAAGATTAAACATTACAAATATTAAATAAATTCAAATGAAATTGAATGTTGACATGCCAAATGTAAACATGATAAGAACCATGATATTCAAATAATGCACTCTGGTTAAGTGGGATGTTTAATATAAAACACAAATTTTTAGAATGTGAACAAGGGTCCTCATTTTTCAAAAATGGGGGTATGTTGACCTCAACACAAAAGAAAAGACCTTTGAATAACAAGATAGATGGTCTGGATCCAATTAACATTAATTTTATGCCCAAGTGTTTCAAGAAACTTATGGAGCATATAAATAAGCCAAGCCAAAAAATTAGCTTAATTGAGCCCTACATTTCTGTAGATTATCTTACCAAATGTTGAGTTACTTCAGGCTCTAAGTTCTTCTCCATGTATCAATTCTTGAGAGATAGAGGGGGGCTTAAAAATTCTACCTACATGCACTCTTTTATTTTTGGATTAATAATTAATTCCTTTCAAGATTGGTATACCAGTGGAAACTTTGGTGGATACAATTCATACCTCATGTTAATTTAGTGTAGGAACATGCACTTAGGTTTTCCTTATTCTTTAATTTCATTATAAGTCTAAATAACTATGTTACACAAACAAAATATGTCCAAAGGCCTCTCAAATCAAATTTAAAATATATTTCCAAGTATTTGATCTAAGGATAAATAGTTTACACTTGAGTCTTGTCTATCACTTGGACGTAAGTGTTTTAATCTTTATGTTTGGGTTGCATTAATTAGATTTGATTTTGATATGATTTTAAATCCTTACCTAAGTGTGAGTCTTTTTCATATATTTTATACACTAACATTATACAAATTAAGGCATTATGTTGTTTACATCACTATTCGACACTTATAAATTTCTCATAACATTGTGTCTATCATTTGAAATAATAGAATTTGTCTCACTTGGCAATGCTATGATACCCATTTGATTTTTAATTTCAAAACTAGGTTTTACTGATTTAACCTACTCCCTAAATTCCTAGACAATTTGATTTTTTTTTCTATTATGTGAAGTTACAGTACCCATTTTCTTCTAATAGTTTTGACTTATATTTTATTGTGTTCATCATTAGATCTAAGTTCTTAGACCATCTAACCTTCTTATGATTTGATGATCGAGACAAACCAAAGTCTTGTTGTCCTTTTAAATAATACTAACACATTTTGGACTTTGTTTTCCTTGTGTTAACCTACACTCTAAGTTATAAAGAAAATTATACCATGTTATAATTTATTGATTTTGACCAACCAAGGTCAAGCATTCAAACAGTTTCACTTCTTCTCATTTTGTGTCAATACATTATCCAAACCAATTCTAAAGTTTCTAAGGAATATTTAATAGTGTTTTTGAATTCCAAATTAAACCAAATCTATATTTGAAACACTAGTCAAAGGCTAATTATTATTCCAACAATGCATAAATACACTCATAGTGAGGTTGTTTATGGCCCTAGTTATGAGGAAAACATTTATGATAGAGAAAACATTTAGCCATGTATGAATAAATCTCTCCATTTGTGGTATTAAACTAAGGTTAGTGGTATTAAACTAAGGCCAACACATTGACAATCACCCATTTGAATACCAAAATGAAGCTCTCTTAATATTGATAGAGTTGGGAGATATACTCTCTCCAATTTTTTTGAAATAATAATTGCATACCCTCATTCTAATAGAAGATCAACATTACGAACTAGTTATTGAATAAGAATAACATCGTACTCAAATCTTAATCCAACAATTGCTTGTTTTAGCAAAAGTAAGGGTCCATTGGTGATTCCTCTCAAATAGGTCATATTATTACGTCTAAAATATAGTAAATTTTTCAACATTATAAAGATCAACTTGTCATTGACTTAATGACTTATTTGACTCTGACCTTATTTAATAAAATCATAACTGTAGAGTGAAATCAATTATCTATTTAACCAAACCAAGCTAATCCTACCCATGAGGTAGATCCTTTATCTCCTCTCAAAAAAATTATGCCAATGAATGCTTTGAAATAAGTTATACTTGATACATAACACACATTCTTTAACCATTAGGAAACCATTTCCAATGTATGACATGTATTTGATAATTATTAGCAAGTGTTAGATCACTCCCATTAATAAGTTGTTAACATTCCACCTCCCCAACAAGTGGTGGATAATTTGTATAAAGTAAAAAAAAAATCTCATTATTCATGACAACAAAAAGTTTCACTTAAAAACCAATAATGACAATATCTTGTTTTAAATAAACAATAGATTCTTCAAAATTAGTAGATTCTGTATAGCTCATGACAATAGGATTCTCAAAGCCAACATCAAATACCTATGAATCAATAATAGAACCCTTTGAGTCAAAAAAACATACCTATTCTTATGTGCCTTAAAGCAAACAAAATATGCTAAACCAATCACATAAATTAGTACACAGGCTGCACATTCCTAATAAGACCATACAAGGAGGATCCATTCCAACCCATACCAACCTTGACCAAACCATTAGTCTATGAAAAATTAGATTAATTATCTTCTTATACTACATACTACTCCAAATATATGAGATTAAAACACAATGAAGGATACTTCAAGGCTTTAAATAAGTAACCAGACAATTTTTTTTAATTTTGATGAGATATACCCATATCCATTTGACCTGAGTATTCTTCAAGTGCCCTTCCTGACTCATTTTTAGGTACCAAAATTTGATAAATATAAGGGGAAGGGTGATCTTAAATAAAATATACAAGACTTATTTGTTTCATACCAAGAGGTATTATATATTAGTGTGTATTTACTACACATGTTTCCACATAGCCTGGGTGGACAAGCCTTAGAGTGGCTCCTCAAACAGCCTAAAGGATTGATAACAACTTTTAATGATTTATCTTAAAAAATTGTTAACCAATTTTAATAAAACATTGAACATGATTTGATAGTTTTTATCTTATGTAAATACAAATAAGGGGATATAGAAAGCTTCACCACCTATATACAATAGTGGAGAGCACTAGTTAGTTACTTTCAACACAATCATCTATATAAACAACTAGTTGATATCTTTGCTCAAAACCTATACCCGAGGTCATTAATAATATAAGACTCACTTATTCCAACACATTCAAAGAAATCATTTACAAGGGAATATATATTAGGAAGGAACTTAATTATAAGAGCTTAGTAGAGATCTATTCCCAAACTCAAACATCACATAAATATCAAGCACATGTTTAGAATAATATTATTGAAAATCCTAAGGTATTTATCAATAACATGGTAGGTAATGGGGTTAAAAATTCATGATATGTGAAGATAGTTCAATCACCACCTATTTAAAATATGCCACCAAATCCACCATTCCAACTAAAAGTTACTTCACCATATAGAGCATTTCCTAAACAAAGGTTGTTCACTGACCTAGTGGAGTCTATTAAGTCAATGTTAAAGAAATTAGTTACTACAAACATGATTATTTTTCTTGTGCAAAAACCTTTTATTGAGGAATATCCTAAACGTTAATATTATAATGAATATGAGTTTTTAAATTTTCATCATGTTGTTAACCATGTAGTTTATAGGTGTGTATAATGAAGGCACATTATTGAAAACTTGGTAGAGAATGGAGAGATTAAGTATGATTGTAGACCTCTTAACATCAATCAGAACATGGGTATCTACAAATATCCATTTATTAATCATAAAAACCAACAATAGAGGATAAATCACAACCAAATCTAATATCACAATTAATAGTAGAATAAAGGTGACAATTAGAGTCAAACTATGAACTATACCTGTAATCAAGATTATGACACTCAAACCAATCAAATCTAGTACAATGTTATGCCATACAATTACATTAACACCATAGGGTGGTTATAAGTAATCACATCACCACCATTAATATAAATTCATGTATACCATCTAATGTGGCTCAAAATGTTGGTTCCTATATTTTAATATCACCATCCACCATTTTAGGTAATTATGCACTAGGTTTCGGTACTTCACTTGTACCTTAGTTTCTATGGATTACCATTATTCTAATTATAATAAATTCCTCTTGAATTGAAATTATGAAATTGAAATTATATGGTTGAAATTTATCCTCCATGTTGCTTTACCTTCTTCCAACACCAATCCTAAGCCAAACATTGTATCAATTTTGACCAATCCTAAGCCAAACACTATACTGATCAAGACCATTTATGAGCCAAACATTATACTAATTAAGACCAATCCTAAACCAAACATTATACTAAATAATATCAAACCTAATCATCCCATTATTGAGAAGCCATATATTATTAATGAATAACTAATAAAAACATCTATGCCAATCTTTATTTTGGATCTCTTGCACACATTTGAAGTTTAAAAGACCATACTAAATGATTTTTTTCAATAATCCACTATCCCTAATGACATTAGTCCCAAAAAATTCCAAGTTCTTATGGGATATTTATCACTAGGACAAAATCATACCTTTGACTAGTGATATATGGCATCCCTTGGTCCTCTGCATAACAATCACCTTTACATTAAAGCTATTATTTCCCATCATAAAAGTAAATGAGCTATTATAGATAATGGCTCTATATTAAACATAAAATAATTGAAATTGGTCCAAACATTGGTGTATATGGTAAAATATATGCAATAGATACCATCACCATCAAAGATTATGATAATATAAAAAGATAATCTTTAGGAACCATTTATTTACCAATCATTTTTGGGCTTGTTAACCATGATACCATATACCATGTAATTGATATAGAACCACTTTATAATATTATTCTTGGTCATATTTAGCTCCATAAAGTATGAAAATTACCTTAAAACCTAAATCAATGCATGAAATTACTCCATTCTAGTCTAAAGGTCACTATTTATGATGAGTTATATCCATATCAATATTGTAAACATCTAGAAGCTAAGTATGATAACTACACCTATTATCCTAGCACTGAGTTGGTAGGAAATAAAGGTAAGGGGGTGATTTTTAAACCTCTTAAGTCCAATTATATTGACCTTTCTTCCACTTCTATTGATCCATTTCTTGCTACCATGTCTACCCATTTCATTGATCATGATAATGACATTTGCACATATAGAATTCATGATGCATTTCACATCTACAAATTTCCTATGTATAATATATCTTATGGCCATCATAAAACTTATAAAAATCCTATTAATCTTAACATGATCTTAAAAAATTAATATAAATACACTTTATAGGATCTACTCATCTTTGTACCTAATACATCACCCAATCAAGATTGAGCCACCAAGGCTAAAGGAGGTTGGTTGTATGGTGATAAGTTTTCTAATTATTTACAAAGCGACAAGTATCCTATACAAAATATAATCATGGATAGATTGGAATATATAGGAAGAGGAATGGGATCCAAGGCACAAGTAATTCTTGAACCTATTTCAGTGGTTAAACCTACTAGAATTGAGGTCTTAGATTTACACTACTTGGGGATGATCCCATTAATTTTGAACGTGATTCCACTTCATTAACTGAAAATGAAACTCATATTAGTGAATATTAGCAATTCCATTATAGTTCCTACAATGAGATAGAAGATACTAATATATTTGAATTCAATGCCATCATGACTATTACATCCCATTATCCACTTACCCTTCATCATCATGACCTAGTCAATTGGGATAAATAAGACTATCATACAATTGGATGAATTTTAGAATGAGTAATATATTGTCAAGTTCATGATCCTTCAAGATGAATTGTCAGATGGTGATCAAAAACAAGACTCAGATTTCCATTTTGACCCTAATACCTATTTTGGAGAGAAGGCAAACTTCCTTGGTCATGATAAAATTAAAATTCAAACATTGAGATCCTCTAGTGAAACACTCATTGGGGTAACCTTTGGTTAGGGAAAGAGTAAAGAGAAAGATATGTCCTTGAGTGAAAACTTATTTTAGGTGTTTTTGGATGGGGAAGTTCATTTATCTCCTCAGGAAGTATAGTGTCTACCTAGTCTAAGCATTACAATTGGTTCCAACATCAATTCTAAAGAACAAAAAGTTTTTGAATACCTTGCTTAGGATTGCCTTCAAGTATTTGCCAACTAACCATTACCTAGAATGGATTATTTAAATTCCTCCTACATGGGTGAATATTATGATCAACAAGTAGCTAAAGAGGATCCATTATATTCTTTACCTATTGTTCTCAAGGATAACTCAACATTACTGGTTGAAGATAATGTAGAGATAAACATTAGTACATATGATGATTCCAAGATGGTTTATATAGGTGCATCCCTAACTAGTGACGAGTATGAAATCATTATTACCATTACAAAAGATTTCATTGGTATATTTGCATGGTCTTATTTAGACATTCCTAGTCTTGACCCTTCATTGATGATGCATCACATAGTTGTTCATATAGATGAAAAACCAATCAAATAGAAATTATAAAAAATACATACATGCATACATATATATATATATATATATATATATATATATATATATATATATATAAACATCCTAGTCAAAAAGGATTTAAAAATTTTATGGGATGCAGGATTCATTTGACCACTTGACTATTTAGATTAGATCTCTAACATCATCCTAGTCATTAAAAAGCCATAGGGTATTCACCTATGTACTTATTTTAAATACATTAATAAGTCATGCCCTAAATATGTTTTCCCACTACCTAACATTGACATGATAGTTGATTCAAAAATAGGATATGAAATTTTATCCCTCATGGATGGATTTTAAGGATATAACCGGATTAAGATTTCACCAAAGGGCTAACACAAGACTATATCCACCACTTTATGGGTAATGTTTTGTTATCAAGTCATGCCCTTTGGATTGAAGAATGTATGTGAAACCTATCAATGTTCCACTATTATATTTAATGGCATGATGTATGACATCATTTAAGACTACATGGATGATATCATAGTTAAATAAAGATCATGTTTAGGCCACCCTGGCATGTTACAAAGAATATTTGAGAGGGTTTGTGAGTATAAAGTGTGTATCAATATTGAGAAGTGTGTCTTTGGTATTACTTTAGGTAAATTTATAGGGTTTATTATATCACAAATAATTATTGAGGTCAATCTAGATAAGGTCAAGGTTATTGTTTAAATTCCTCATCCATCCAATTCGAAATAACTTCATAGTTTATAGGAAAACATTAATTCTATACATTGTTTCATATCATAGTTGGCTGATAAGTATCATCAATTTACACAAATTTTAAATAAATATTTCACATTTCAATGTTATATAGGTTGGGAATAAGAATTTATTGAATTAAATACCTACTTAGCTAACTCACCAGTACTGACTTTGCCTACATTATGATAACCATTAAGCTTATACATATCAAAAATAGAACATGCACTGGGGCACTTTTGTAATAACATGATGAACAAGGCAAAGAGAATATAATATAATATCTAATCTAGGCATTATTGACTTATGAGAGAAACTATACACCTATGGAAAAGGCTTATCTTTGTACTAGTCTTTACTTCATAAAAGCTAAGGCACTATATGATAAATAACAAAACCATTTTGATAGCCATGATTGATTTGCTAAGTACTTATTGTCAATGACTACTCTCACATGTCATATGACCAAATGGGTTATGTTACTAAGTGAATTTGGCATAGAATACTAGAATCATAATGACATTAAGGGGTAAGTCTTGGTATATCAGCTTGTTGAAGTACCTTTGATTGACACCAAGCCTCTTTCATTTGATTTTCTAGATGAATAAATCATGAACCTAGATGAGGTAGCTATTGAGTCTAGGCAATGGACACTATACTTTGATAGTTTATTCACCTCCCATGGATCTAGATCTAGTATTTTACTAGGCACACAATAAGGGGATCTTACTACCAAGGAATTTCACATCAGATTATATTATACCAACAACATGGTTGTGTATGAAGCCCTTGTTACAGTTGTTCATCTTAAAATATAGTGGGATATCAAGCAATTGATGGTATATGTGATTCTCAACTAATAATCAATTTCTTTGCATACCAGCACTAAATAAGATATGAGAAGCTTATACCCTATAAGTATATAGTGGACAATCTTAAACAACACTTTTAGATTCTTCAATTTGAACAAACACCACTAGCCAATAACTAAATGATAGATGCCATGGCTACCATTGGTAACATGGTACAAGTTTCTAGCAATTCCAAATAGTATCACTTCTTAATTAATAATAATTTTCAACTAGCTCATGTACTACCAAATTTAGAGAGTACGTAATATTGTTTATCCTAATCCCCCTTAGTACCAAGACTTTTATACTTATCTCCAAGGTCAAATTCTTCCACTAAACTTTCAAAGAACCAAACCAAAGTATTCCTTCATCAAGCATCCCATCATAACATCCATGGAAATACACTTTATCTTAGAGGCTATAAAGGAATGTTTTTTCATTCTTTTTTTTTGTTTGAATCTACATTAACAATTAAATAGGTCTATGAAAGAATTTATGGAGCCCACACTAGCAGCATGGTCTTAGCTAAGAAACTCCTCCATGTACGATATTATTGGCCCAAGATGGATATAAATGCTTATAACTATGTCAAAAAGTGCATTATTTGTCAAAATCATAATAATTTAATACACAAAATTTCACCACTACTCTAACCAATTATTACACCATGGCCATTTTCAACTTAGGGACTCAATATTATCAATAAAATAAACCCTACCTCATTTGATGGCCACAAGCACATCATTACTACTATAGATTATTTCACTAAGTGGATAGAGGCCATATGCCTCACTTATATAATCAACAAGTAGATATCCAAGTTCATTTACTTTCATATCATATGCCAATATAACATCCCCACAAAAATCATTTTTGATAATGGTGGTTCTTTCAAGAACAAGGATGTCAAAACCCTTTGTTCGCAATTCAAAATCAAACATAAATATTCCATACTATTTTACTAAATTTGGGAAACTATAGGGGTTAGTTTACTAAATAGTAAAGGGGTTTGGATTAAGGGGAAAACTAGTAAATATATGTGCTTTAATTAACCTATTGATTTGTTGAATTTGGAAGTGTTTAATTGATTTCTAAAAATAATAAACAAGAGGGAAGAAAATAAAACTTCACTGGTTTTGGACTAAGATAGAAGATTTAGAGGTTAATATTTCCTAGTCTGGCTGGGCAAACTATTAAAAATAGGACCCAAAAGTCTATTTTCTACCTGGATAGGAGTGCAAAAAATGCGACACCCAGAGGTCCAACCTTGTAGTCCTAGTTTTGGCACTATAGTCTTATGGGTCTAAGCTTTTTGAGCTTTATGGGTTTTGTTCATCTAGTCCAAGAGACCCTACCTACCAAATTTTAGCTCTTGAGAGTCATCAAAACTTGATGTAATTTTGTTTCCATATTCAATACATGTATTTATCTATGCACATACAAATGATAAATAAATCAAAATCAAAATGGAGAAAAACTAGGTTAGGAGAAGAATGATTGCATAATCAAGAACCCTTGATATTCTAATTATTGCCTACATTAACCCTCAAGTTAGGGTCTCAGATCTAATGTAGTTCTCCCTTAGGGAATTGCATAGTCAATGCACATGATTGACTCAAGAATGAATTTCACTTAGGCCCTTCCTTGATCAAGCATGAAAATCTAAGTATGATGTAGATAAATTGAGTTATACTATTAACTAATTTTTATTATGTCTAATGTGCCAAAGTAGTAAGTGCTAGATATAAAATGCATTGTGTAGTCTTTTATATAGGAGACTCATTATTTTAAATTTGGGAACTTTATTTGTATTTGGTCAAAATTGGGAGACTTAGGAATGAAGTAAAGCAAAGGGGTAAGAGTTATCCTATGAAATAAATAGATCGTTAAAACCAAAACTAGGCTTGGACAATAATGCAAGAAAATAGACACCTTAGGTTTCAACATTGTAGTCCATATTTGGGCACTATTTTATAGGGGGTTTGGGACCTAGGGGGATGGATCAGGATCTAAAAGAGGTATTTGGGCTTGAAAGGGTCAAACTTGGTAAGTTATAGATGACTAGGAATAGCCAAAGAGATGTTTAGGGAATGTAGTAAGACCAAGATGAGACAAACAAGAGAGCCTGGCTAAACGTGAATAAAGCTCATATTATTCAGTCAGAGTCTCCTATGAATAGATCATGAAAAGAAATAATTGTGTGTTTACTTGACCAATTTATCATGATTACATTTTCACCCATTTTATTCTAGTGATGTAATGAAATGAAGTAATAGAGTAAAATAAAAAAAAGAAAATGCATACCTAGGCTTACCTACATGAAGATAAGTATGCTAAAAAGGATCCAACTTCCTAGCCACTGAAGTGGATTGAAGAAATGAAATTGTACTCAAAGAAAGAAGGGATCCTTGTAATAGATGCCCCCTATACTAAATGTAAATAGTGTCTAGAAAGAGAAGGAATCCCTATAATTGATGCCCTTGTACTGAATCTAAATAGTGTCTAGAAAGAGAAGGAATCCATGTAATGGATACCCCCTATACTAAATCTAAATAATCTAAATTGGATTTGAGAAGTGTTAAAAGTTCTAAAATTAATGTTTATCCTCTATCCCACACAAACTCTTGGATCTACGTAACACCATAGACCATTCATTGTAGATGACCATATGGTCCATCCTAGTGACAACCTGAGTAATGCTTGGGTGTGAGCTAAAAATGTTGGTAAATGTGTAAGAAGAAAATGGCATGTCCTACCATCTCAATCTATATAATCCTAGAAGATGAAAGACATGAACATTTATTCCATGCCCCCAAATTTGGTATGTGAGTGATGAATCTAGATAATATAGAAATCTATATAACCATATGTGATATGATCTATCATGTCATGTCTCATGTGTAAAATTGGACATCAAAATAGTGTGCTCTACACTATGCCTATAATCTATTATTTGGTCTATAACTGTTTCATGTTGTATAAAGTTGTGTGTGAGAGATGTGTAGTACTATACATGCCCGTAAATTTGCTATCTAAATAATTTGTATATTTGTAAACTGAAGGTGTATCCCTCTGAATGTCTTGAGTAATGATAAGTGACCCTAATGTAATATAAATCACTATATAATTTGGCCAATCTAAGCTGAGTAATGTTAAGTGACCCTTGGAATTTGAACACTTGTGAAATCTTGACTGATCTGAGCTAAGTAATACTAAGTGACCCCTGGAGTCTAAACCACTTGTGTAATCTTGACCAATCTAAGCTGAGTAATGCTAAGTGACCCCTAGAGTCTAAACCACTTGTGTAATCTTAACCAATCTAAGCTAAGTAATGCTAAGTGACCCCTGGAGTTTGAACTACTTGTGTAATCTTGACCAATCTAAGCTGAGTAATGCTAAGTGACCCATGGAGTCTGAACCACTTGTGAAATCTTGATCAATCTAAGCTAAATTTTATTATTTGACTACTAAAGGTGTGAGAACCATGGTGTACTGGATAGGTATGCTAGATAAACTATTGGAATAGGGATAGTATGAATGATGCCCCCCTTTTGGGGAAAGGGATGAGATCCATGATAGAGGAAGTTGAGCCAAAAGTAAGGACTAGTGGTAGAATGTATAGAAACATGGTTGGCATGTATCAAATCGATTGAAAGGACATTATTTAATTGGTGAATTGAATTATCAGGAGTGAAAGGTATCTTCATTTGATTAGGATCAAATCTTTTATCTAGGTTTAGTAGATATATAGAAGTTTTGTGCCATGGTAGGAAAATGAGGTAAAAATAGATTGAATGGGATGAAAGAGTGATTCAATCAAATAGGTTGGGTCATTTGAATGTTTTGAATGGATGTTTTCTTGGTGATGACTAATCTGGGTACTAGATAGGTATACATACGTGTGTGTCATGGTAGGAAAATAACATAATAAGAGAGCAAGTCCTAATTTATGTTGAAAGTATCATTATCATGATTCCAAGGGAAAAAATGGTTTGTAAAATGGAGTTACATAGTTAAAGTTATGGGTAAGTAGAATTTTGTTTTTATTGGGAAAGTGGTTTTATATAGGGAAGATTTGACTAAATCATGATTCATTTGTGTATTGACTAGTTTGAGATTTAGGCTATGGAGTGAGAAGATGTCAAGAAGATGAGCACCCACCATGACTTGCTATGGGTAGTTGGTAGCAAAGATTTAAGCTAGCAAGGAGGTTTCCCTGGTGAGTAACAATAATTTTTGAATTATGTTCATATCTAATGCCTGATTTTGCCAATTTTAGATATTTTGAGTCATTTTAAAGTAGTTCAAAAATTCTTTGACTAGTTTTAGTGTTGTTGTCTAATGTGGATGGATTTTTCAAATTCTAAGTTATTCTTACTTTTATATTTCTTAGCTATTTGTCCTTGGCATGGTTACTTGACATATAGTCTACTTAGTGGTATTTTTAGGGTGAGGTGTGGATGAGAGAGTTTCATAGAGGCTAGGTAATGAAGACTCTAAGATTATTGCCATTATCTACTGATGAGCATATTGTTATGGATAGGGCTAGGTTGGGTCATGTATGTGATCTTGGTATAGTATGATGGGACAAATATTTGATCACCACCTTATATGAGCGGTAGAGTGTTGATACATGTACATTCTATATTTTGATAGGGGATATTACTATGACTCTAGAGGATGTGTATCAGATTTTACATTTGTCAATCAATGGGTGATGGGTGTCATTACAAGATAAAATGGTGTGGATGCCATTGATCATGTATTTAGATACTTTTTAGGGATGCCATAGGAGTACACCATAGGGGTAGTGATAGTGATATATTACTATCAGTTATTGTGCAGTCGAGTATTTCATGCTTATAGAAGTGGTTGGCTATATATTTGGCTTATTTTATTGTTATGGATGGCAGTGGAGTATCTATTGATTACAGGATGCATAGAGTGGTTTAGAGTATTGAGATGTATGGTACTATGTTTTCAAGGGGGAGGACTATGTTTGCTCATTTATATAGAAATTTATATAGATTTATGTAGGAGTCTTTTAGTGGTGGTGTGGGTACAACCACTTTGTTGAATTGTTAGGCTTATGAGCATATAGTGGTTGTGTAATCGATGGATTGTTGAGGGTGGGTTGGAAATATCCATAGCCATTTTACAAGAATTGGACTAGTGAGTTGGCTATTTAATCCCCTATGATAGATTATTATAGGTGGTTTCTAGATAGATTGGTGGATGATGACATCAGATGGAGGCCCTATAAAGGATTTCTTGGATGTCCAAAAGATGGAGAGTAGTTTGGTTATATGAGAGTGAATTGTTGGTTACATGATCATTGGTCTAGAGTTTATGATTGATTTTAGTATGAGCATGTGACTAGGTAGTTTAGAGTTTGATAGGATGTTCCTCCTATATCATGGATATAGTTGAGGAGTGTGTAGGTACGAGTGAGAGTGGGAGCTCATCCCAGACTGACTGAGGTGGAGTTGGCACCATTACCATTATATGTGAAAGATTGGATGATAGATGTTCTTGATGTAGATGATGTGGGTTTTATCAATGAATATATGGTGTGGTGGTAAAGGCATTAATGGGCTCCACTATATCTGGTTGGTGTGCTAGATGTTCTTGAAAATGAGCAACCTGAGCTGATTCAAAGGGTGGGAGGTGAGTGGTTGTAATGTGGATTATATATTTATGTATGTTTTTGTTGTTATTTTTAGATTATATATAAATAATAAAGTGTAATGTTGTTGCACTTAGGTGTGGTGGTGGGTGTGTAGGGTGAGGCACATGATGGGGTTAGTGGTGGGGATGATTTGTTCTGAGAGACTATTATTGAGTCCACATAACATGAGCTTACATGACATGTTCCTAATGATTTAGTAGAGAAGGGTTTGATAAAGAGAGCTATAATTATAGCTAGTTTTTATGCGCACTTATTTGACTGAGCTTTTATAGCTATAACTACCTATTTTTAGGTAGTAGGAGATAGAGATGAGCTTAGGACTAAGTGAGATAGGCACATGATGCCTCCTCTAGATTATGGAGTGGTGAGCTCCACTATTTTAGGTAATTAAGTGGATCTTCAATGGTGACATGTAGACTTGCATGAGGTGTATGGTTGTTTTTTGGAATGAGATAATCGACATAAAAGGCATTTAAGATCTCAAGGAGGTGGAAAGTCATCAAGTGCTAGATAGGATTATAGGATGAGTTCTAAAGGAGAGAGTGAGGGCATGACCCCTATCCATGATTGATTGACCTTGACATGATGTATATGTTTTGAAAAATTATGTGTTATATACATACTAGTTTGATTTTTAAACTCATGTGTATGCATGTTATGGATTTTAGATTATACTAGTATTTCAATGTTGTCGTTTGGAATAATTGATTTGATGTTTGATGTTGAATTTGTATATGCTTGGTAAATGGTATGTAGGATATGTGATTTGATTGTGTTGATATATTTGGTAAGATGGTATTTATGATATATTTGGATGTAATTGTTTGATTTATAATCATATATAAGTGACAATCTTGTTGGTTTTTTGTAATTGGTAAACTAATTTGGTAAAGTCAATTGGTTTGTAAGTATAATATAAGTAAGGTCTAGCTTATGAGATTGGTAACTTGTTTAGATAAGTTGAATTAATTGGAGATTGGAAAAAAGGTTTGTATCAATTGATTTGGTAAGATTTGAACTGTGATAGGTTGGTTCTATCTAGGGATGGCTATCTATAATTATGAATGTTAGTTATTAGTAGGTGTGAAAAGTAAGATAGCACTATGTACGTATTACCTTCCCATGAGTGTCTCAAGAATACAAAGGTTAGCTAGACCTTTGGCTCCATCATTGCCCTGCTAAGTGAATTTATAAACTAATGCTAAAATGAATATATTTTATATCACACTATGCTATAACACTATCTAAACCCTATTGACCAATGGAACAAGTACCTATATTTCTCATGCTATGTAAGACTCTATCCTAAATTTGATGTTGTATGTGATGCACTAATTGTAGTAGGTTGTGATAACTCTAGAAAATGTAATCTGATTGGTTGTGCTGTTAAAAATTTGTGTTGTAGAGAATGCTCATTTAATCTCAAATGTAATGGATCATTACATGAAATAGGACCTAAAAAGTTTTCCCAGATTGAATATCTCTCTGAAACTATAATTTATTGTCATGCCTATGATGGTGCTAGATAAGTATATGGAACTGCAAAATGTATTCCTTGGACAACAATGTTATATGTAGGTTGTGTTCTCTAAATAGACTTCCAAAATTTTTGAATAGTTAGAATAGGAGATCTCCTATCAGATTCTATCTTAGGAACCACATGACTCTCATGATGAATGACTGATGATTCTTATAAAGGAATGTCATAGTATGACTTAGTCATGGAGGAATGAAGTCTAGGGTTATATGATGGAGGAGATCTATATGCCCCTTGTGTGAATGTTATAATACCATTATCAACACATCTAGAAATGCAATCTCAAAGTCCAAAATAGCTATCCATATTGTATGCACAAATATGATGATAATTACAAAAGGGCTAATATGGTTGTCTATGTAAAAAATGTGGATCTTGCTAATGAACAGAAGGTAATGTGATTAACCTTCTAGGTAGTAGTGCTGACAATATGATCAATGGGTTATCCTATGTTGAATTAAACTATATTTCTATTGGTTGGTAATTATTTGTATTGCATACTATGGGTGGTGTTTTGGAAACTTAATTTTTGTTCTTTACTATTTGATTTTTTGGTTGTCATCTCTAGTCTTATCTAGGACATGGTGGATGCTGAGTAGTAGGAGTTATATCTAAAGATGTTGCAATGAAATCTAGAGTAATTTGATCAACTAAATATACCTCAATCAATCCCAATTTATTTTCCAAAGCTAGAATTGTGTAACACAAATGTCTAAAACAAGGCTCTATCTGATATAGTAAATGTTGAGGAGAGGTTGGCAAAGGCCATTGATGAATATATGTTGACACTTTAGATCTATTAATTTGTATATTAATCTTAACAAATGAGCCTTAAATCTTAAGATGTACTCATTTACTAGATTTGAATAATTTTTATGTAGTGTGGCAAGTTTCTCATATGTAACATGAGGGCCTATGTTTATATTGTAGTTCCTAAGAAAATGCTCCTCTAGGTCATCATATGTGTGTAATGAACCAATAGGGAATAAATGAAAAAACCAATTATGTGCTTCCCTAACTAATGTCTACTAAAACAACTTGAGTAGAATCAATAGACTTGTCTAAGGTGGTAAAACTTTTTGAAAGGCCTAAAGGTGTGCGAATGGATCTCTAGTTCCATCAAAGTGAGGTAATGATGGTGTTTGGAGATGCTTAGGCAATGCAGATTTTATGAATGTTTTTGGAACAAGGTTACTGTGTAGATCATTGGTATCCATCCAAGATTTATAATCTTTTTTTTTAGTGTAAGGAGATGTAATTGGTGTTGTAATTCACCAATTTCATGCATAAAAGACATGATCTCTTGGGATAATACATTAATATCTTGAAATGGTTCATTTAATCATTGAATTTGATCAATAGTTTTAGCCATAGGAATGTTACATTTAGTAATTGGGTCATAAAGAGGTGGTGTGCTCACATAAACCTTTAGAGTAATGGTAGCTTAGACCTTGTGAGAGGGATGTGGGCTACCATTTTCTTTGGGTGATGGGTGAGAATTGGGTTCTACTGTAGTGAGGGTTGGCTTGGGGGATTCATTGGTATCTTTATGTTTTAGTGAATCACATTCTAAATTAGTAGTAGATGTGCTATTTAAATTAACATGCACATGTTTGTAATTAGAATCATTCATAGATTTAGAATAAACATTTTGGCATGCATGAGACTTAAGAGGAGTGAGAGAATAGTTATAAGTATGAGATGCATTTTCTTCATCATTATATGCATATTAATCATCATTATTCAACGCATTATCACAATCTTTATTTTTTTTCATTCAAAATAGAAGAATTTGAGGTATGATTTTCATATTCACTTTCATTTTCATACTCATTTACATGTTCACTATTGTATTCATAATGACTTCCATCATTGCTAGGGAGAGGTGAAATAGAAAGATTTGATTCCTTTCTAATATATAATAAGTTGTCATTGGAATTTGGAATATCATATTATCTATGTTATCCATGGATGGAATATATAAATTTTATTCATTTAAAAAATGAGAAGAGTAGAATAGTTATCATTTGAACATTCTTTTCAAAGAGTAGAGTTAGGAACACATAATACATCATTTGAACTATGCTTTAGTAATTTGATTCTATTGCATATATATTATTGTATTTTAAACATAATAGTAGCAAAAGGTAGAGAGAGATTAGGTTTACATGGAAGTAAATCATAACCAATGAGATGTTCATTTGAAAGTGAATGATTACTTTGTTCATTTTGTGCATTGTGCCTAGGAAAATGAGGTGAGAAGTATTTTTACCATTTAGCAAAAGTATTATTTTGAGAAGGAAAAAAAGAGTTATGTTTTAGAGGAGAAGATGCATCTATATATTCTTCACTATCACTTCAATATGCATGGCAATATTCTTCATTGAAATCATAGTAATTATCCTCATTAGATATAAAATCATTTTCCACATTTTTATCTAGTGTGCAATTTTGTAAATTGGTCTATTCATTATCACAATTGTGAGAAAAAATAAGAAATTTTTTTATGGGATGAGAAGGATGAAGTTCCTTTATGGCCATTTTATCACCAAAGAGAAGTTTGAAAAATATTATGAAGAAAATAAATGCACAAAGGACTACTTACATTGAATTTTGAAAATTACTTTTCCTACCACAAACAATTTGCAATAAATTCAAATTGTTTTTATAAAAATTATAAGGGAAAGTAATTTGAGGTTTGAGAAACTAGTTTGGGAATCTAGGGTTTTATAATTTTTAAAAATTATGCAATAATTTTAAATTCTAAATATTATTATGAAATGGAATAATTGCACTATAATTTATTAAAAAAATTAGAATTTTAGAAATTAAATTTTTGCACAAGAAACTATTGATTTTGAAATAAATTTTGACAAGGTAATTATTTTACAAAAATTCCAAAATAATTATCTAAAATTGGCAAAGAGGTACGATTATTATTGGATGACCTAGTTTTAAAATCTAGGGTTTTAGTGAACTTATTGAAAATATCTCAATTAATTTGTAGTTTTCTAATTTTTAAATTTAGGGAAAATAAAAAAATATTGCTAAAAATAAAAAATAATTAGTTCTGGGTTTCTAAGGTTTTTGTGTAAAAATTTGAAGTCGGGTTCACCAAATGTTTTACTAAATTTGGGAAACTATAGGGGATAATTTTATAAATAGTAAATGGGTCTGGATTAAGGGGAAAATTAGTAAATAAATGTGCCTTAATTAACCTACTAATTTGTTAAGTCTAGAAGTGCTTAATTGATTTCTAAAAATAACAAACAAGAGGGAAGAAAATGAAATTTAGTTGGTTCTAGACTAAGATGGAAGATTTAGAGGTTGATATTGTTTGGTTTAGCTAGGAAAACTATTGAAAATAGGACCCAAAAGTCTATTTTTTACTTGGATAGGATCATTGAAAATGGGACACCTAGAGGTCTAGCACCGTAGTCTTAGTTTTGGCATTGTAGTCTTATGGGTCTGAGCTTTCTAAGATTTTTTGGTTCTATTCATCTATTTTGAGAGATCTTACATACCAAATTTTAGCTATTGAGAGTCACTAAAACTTTTTGTAGGTCTTTTTACATCTTTAGTACCTATACTTGTCTGTGCACATAGAAATGACAAATAGATCAAAATAAAAAGGGGAAAAAACTAGGTTAGGGGAATAATGATCGCACAATCAAGAACCCCTATTGTTATAACTACTACCTACATTAACCCTCAAGTTAGGGTCTCAGATCTGATGTACTTCTCCCTTGGGGAACGTACATAGTCAACATGTACAATTGATGCAAGAATGAATTTTGCTTAAGCTCTTCTTTTATCAAGCATGCAAATCCAAGTGTCATGTAGAAAAATTGAGCTATACTATTTACTAATTTTTATTATGTCTAATGTGCTAAAGTATTAAGTGTTAGATATAAAATTCCTTGTGCAATCTTTTATATAGGAGACTCATTATTTTGAATTTGGAAGCTTTATTTATATTTGGCCAATATTAGGAAACTTAAGAATGAAGCAAAGAAAAGGGGTATGACTTATCTTATGGAAGAAACTAACCATTAGAACTAAAACTAGGCTTGGACAACAACACCAGAAACTAGACACCCTGGGTTCTAGCACTATAGTCCATATTTGGGCACTATTGTCTAGGGGGTTTGAGACTTAGGGAGATGGGTTAGGGTCTAAAAGAGGTCTTTGGCCCTAAAAGGGTCAAAATTGGTAAGCTATGGATGATTGGGAATAGCCAAAGAGATGTCTATGGAATGTAGTAAGACCAAGATAAGATAAACAAGATGACCTAGATAAATGTGAATAAAGCTCATATTCTCTAGTCAGATTCTCCTATGAAAATACATAATATGTATGTTTTCTTGACCAATTTAGGGTGATTACACACACCATATAACCCATAATGAAATGATCAACCCAAGACCTAGAATAAGATCATTGTTGCCAACTTTAATATGATTGTGAATGATGCCAACTATGATTGGTACTTGTAGTTGTTCCCTAACCTATAGGCTTATCAAACCAATCATTGCACCCTTATGAGAGATACAATATACTCTTTATTCTTTAGTTTAGATTATATTATTCTTTTCAATATTTAGTTTCCCTCATTACACATCTTGTTATAGGACTTTATTGATGATAAAGAATACATAATTTCTATATTACAAGAGTTGGAGCTTCTAGATGAAAACTATTGGGCTACCTTAGACCATTTACAAGCTTATAGAAATAGGATATGAATTATCTATAAAAAAATTCATTCTCCTTAGATAATTTGAAGTTGGTGACTTGGTCTTATAAGAAAATAAAAAAACACCAATACCAAGCATAAAGAGAAGGGCAAATTTCAAGCCAATTGGTTGGGTCCATTTGTGGTCACTACAAATTATGGTTCTGGGGCATACAAGTTGGTTAATTTAGATGGCCAAGATATCAAGGAACCCATGAACATATCCCATCTCAATCCTTTCCATGACTGACTTTTATTATGTTCCATTATCTATAAAAGCCCTTAATTTTGGGGTACCTATTGTATATTGTTACCTAGAACATTATCATTACTATACCTCTTAGACCATTTTATTATTACTTGAACAATTCTATTATTTCCTAGACCATTATATTTATTACTTGGACCACACTAATTCTATTAGAATAAAAATTTTATTTCCCCTAGACCATTGATTTTTCCCATTACCTATTCTTTTGGGTCATTCTAATCCTATTACTATTCATGATATTGATTACAAACCACAAAGTATGTAGACATATTCAATGAATATTTCAAAGCTAGTTCTGAGTGATCAACATCATCATTAGCATTATCATTGGTATCATATTTTTTAGGCCAATTTCTTAGGGCATATAGACATATGGTTTCACTTATTTGGTAGTTCCTTGAGACTTTTTTTAATCACTCATATTTAATATTGCATGGTATTCTCCTAGATCTTAGATTATGTTGTTGGTTTGTAGGATCACTATTGTAACCATTTTAGTTATTGTTTAAGCCTCTACCTAAGGGTTAATATCCTTTTATAGATAGTTTGTTGTACATCTGACCACATTTTATTGCTTTCCTTTTTCCAAAAAACCCAAAACCAATAGAAAATACTAGATAAAATACCAAAAACATTCTTAGTTAGAGAAGATGGTCTTAAGATCTCCATGAGAGTTATAAAGTCATGTCATCTTCTAGGTGAGTTTAACTTTTATTCTATTCATCATTTCTATTATTTCATTACACTCTCCTTTTTGGGAGAATTGTATTAGCCTGGGGTCCACATAGACTATGTAGACAACACTTGGATGTGTGGGGCATCTTGAGTCAACTCAACCACTCTTGTTTTCATATTATTGTACCTTGTATCTTTACTCTCTCATCATTTTGTGATTAATTCCAGACTTATACAATCTCATTATTTTATGATCCCATTCATATTTTTCCTATATTAATAATTTATTATTTTCTTATCATCACATTTCTTCTATTGTAATTATTGTGACAACTATATTGTCCTAAAGTCCCTTTGGACTATGTAGGCAATGCCCATTTTCCAAGAGCATTTGAGGGAATCTCTGCCACCCATTATTTTTTCATCCATTCCCCTTAATTTCATAGACTATTCATACTCTAATCATAAAACCTTATTAAATACACATGCACAATTGTTGATTGCTTACATTGAGTCTCTTTATCTTCATCACATTGTGTTCTATGTGTTTTGTTTATAGGTTTATCCACTTGTCTATTTTGAGTGTCATGACTACATACATTTTGAAAGTCACTTGATTCTTGTCTTAACTTGGGCTTGAGTTGTTTACTTGTGTATTTAGATTGTTTTATTTCTTGTTTGTGTTTTGTATATTATCACTTATATTTAAGTATTGATAATTCATATCTTTTTCTTGAGTTGGTTACTTTTTGTATTTAATTTTTAGATATTTCTTTTTATTTTCAACTGAAACGTAAATGTTTATAACTTCAGTTTTGGTATTTATATAATTATTTTGAGTTTTAAATGTTCACATTTGAACTGTTTCATTAATAATTTTAAATCTAATCTTATTATAATTTTTTCATACTTATGATACATAATTTAATTTTACATATTAAACACTAATTTCTCTACTATTACAAGTTAATGTGGCAATGAACATACATATCTAAAAGCACCATCTTGCATATCCACTACCTAACTAGGATATCATCCTCCATTCATGAGCCCAAAATTAAAAAACTACATGATTATATTTCATACTTTATGATGTGCATCTCTTGGATTATGCATTGAGTCATGTTATTCATCCATTTACCCAACCTATATGGCTACCTATATATTAATTTAGGACATGCATCTCTAAAATTAATCTTTAATATATAGGCATGTATCAATATAAATTAGGGATAAATAATATGTATGATAATTAAGGATGTACATCTCGTAACATTAGCTTAATTATCATATCAAAATCATGGCAAATAAATACACATCTATTTCCATATTTTGATCCAATCTCCCCCATGGACTTATTGTTATCACTACTTCTTCATGGGAAGCTATTTTTGGCCTTGTTTATCCATTTTCAATCCATTTTATTCTAATTATTCCATTTTTTCCCTCTTTCATGAAATTACATGTTACTTTTTTATGATCGAGGGCTAACCCATAAAAAGTAAAAATTTTCCATTCTACCCTCAAGGGGGCATCATAGGCCACCCAAACACTATTTAGGGAATTTTCATAGCCCCAATTTTTTGCATCTCATGTATAATTTAATAGGAGGAAATAAATAATTTTATTCTAATTATGATCATTTTAAGAGATATTTTTATTCTAAAAGTTTTTTATTAGACCAAATGTCTTGCCATGCCTTCTCAAATGGGGGCAAAATGTAGACATCTAAATGCTATCTATATTGTGCTAATATTTCAAGTCTAAGCCACTTTCTGTAGTAAGAAAACAAAATGGACCAAAATCACCAAAATGCTATAATTTGGCCACACATGTCACAACATGTACCAATTTGGGTCCATGTATCGCTGATTGGGAAAATACATTTTATGGAATTATTATCTTATCCTAGTTCACTTTGAGTCAAATTATGACTAAGTAAAATGATGTCCTACACCACTAAAATATTCTAATTCATTTGTAAATATCACATGCATTTGATAATTAATGTTAATAATTCCTTAATTGTGGTATTACCCTGTATACAATTAACAACTTATTATTCAACTTCAATCAAATAATGACTAAGTAAATTGACAATTTTGACCAATTTGATTAAACAAGCAACCAATTTCTAAGAATTATAAAAATCCTAAGTAAAATCGTTTAAGCAAAGTAAATTATATTAAGATATTAAGTGATAAATGCATTGAAAGTTATTTAATATCTATTATTGGAAATTCATAATTCAAAATATCTAGGCCATGATGTCACCCATGACATCATTACAAGGGTGTCATCCAAAAGTCATTAATGGAGATAAATATAAGGATAAGGCTACCCATGCCTTATTAATGCTCCATTATTCCAAATATTGATGACCATATTTATTTCTTATCCCTCCTAAATTGAATGGATTTATGACCATCCATCTTGATCTTGAAATGGAGGGCCAAAAATAAGTTAGCTCATTTTGGAAAAGCTATAAATACATGAGCCATGGCCATAACCTTTAAGATTTTTTTATGTAATATTACAATGTAGGAATAAATTCAACAAGATATTTTTAGTGTAGGTGAAATATAAAAAAATATCACTATAGAGCTTCACTCATCTTTTCAACATTGATCAAATCAAGAGCCAAATATATTAGTGTAAGGGGATATGTATGGAGGCACTTTTACTACCACATTAACAAAGAATTGGACCACCAAATCTAAGTACAAGCACATTTAATGGAAAATGGATGAGGGCCACTTGGGGAAAACATTATCCATGTCTTCTTGTCTAAGCTTCTTGATTCCATTGATCCACATCCCTCAATGGAGTAGGTTTATCATGTTATGTTCTTTATGCTTTGTAATTTGCTTTATGTCATAAACACATGAACTAACTTTCTCTTCAATCCTATTCTACAGTAAATACTATTTTTATTTGATATTTTTAATGTTTTAATCCAACCAAGATAATTAAACTAATTTTATAATGTAATGAGGTAGAGAAGAAACAATTTATTTTTAGACTTTTTATGAATCAAAATTTGATATGTAAAACAATTTATAAATAAGGAAATCTAAACTAATAAATTAAATGAAAAAGAAAAAATAATTCTATGACATAACCAAAGATGAGATTAAGTGAAGGAGATGTAGTTTATAAATTTTTTGAATCCTCAGGTAGTTATCTCTTTGATGTGTTTCTCAATGAAACTTTTGAACTATCCAACAAGAGAGAATGCAAAGGAAGTGGAAGCACACACTCAGTCTAGAGGAAGAAAAGTACTGGTTTCAAACTCAATAGATCTTTTCTCTATATTTTTCAAATGATAAAAACATGACTTTAAATTGAGTCTAAGTTCATCAAAAAAAATAGAAGGATAATTGTGACTATGTGTAAACTTGTAAGCTTCAACCTATAATGTAATTTTTGGATCCAAAAATCTAAGAGAAGTAAAATAATTTTAAGGAAGAATAAGAATATGTGACTTGGAGTTAACTATTGGTTAACTAGGAGTTTGTTGAAGTTAACTTGGAGGTGGTAGATATTGACATAATCAATACTAAATGTGCACTAGGAAATTTGGAAGGCAAAATCCAAAGAAAACCATAAAAAATGCAATTGAATCTATGAAAAAATCATGAAAACTTAATTCTCAAGAATAAATTTTAGTAATGCTATAATGGTGATAAATTTTTCCCTCTATGTAGGTAGCAGTTTTGAAACAACCATGGTCATGTCACCACATTTTGGAATTTTTCACAACTACACAAAAAAGACTCAAAAATGAAAACATTAAGGTTGATGAGGGATATAAAAGTGGAAAAATACTATCAAAATGGAGACGACCTTTTTTGAGAATGTTTTGGTATATACCATTACATCATCATTATATTTTAAATGAAATGTTGCACCATGTAAATTTTGGGTGCATGCATTTTTATATTTTAGGAGTTTCATAGGTTATCAGATTAATTATATTGAATTACAAATATTATTATATATCACATGTTGTAAAATATTGTATCATAATGAGAGTATAAACATAATTCATGAATCAACTATTGTAGATTCCTATGTTACAACTTAGTAGACTAGATTAGGGGCATGAACATAATTCATGCATTTACTATTATACTTTCCTATATTGGCACTAATTGGATCACATTTGTGGTATGAACATAGTTCATGCATAAACTATTAATTTTCATATGTTGGCACTGATTAGATTAGATGGGTACATGATTGTTCATACACATACTCTTACAATTTTTTTATTTTTTAACATGGCATTGATGTGGTATTGATGGTACGAAAGGTAACATTTTGAATCTATAAGTCCATATTTAGTCATTGGTTTTCCATTACATTATCATAATATATGATCACCCTTTCATATTGAGGTTCAATATTACTTAATTGAGTAAGTATGGTATAGGTTTAAAAACTAAGCACTTCTCCCAAGAACCACTTGGAAGCTTGTTAATTTCCCTGGTCAAGAAGTGAACAAGACTAAAATGACCTCTCTCCAGATGGATTTAGTCACTTTAGGACCCAAGTAATTTACAAAATTATACACATATATTGGGTCAATTTATGGTCCATGGCATCTCCACTCTTCACATCATGATCATACTCTATAAGTGGCATAGTACCCTATGTATATAGGTGTAGTTATTCTTTGAATATATTTTGATTTCTTATTATGACTATAAATTAATTTATCTAGATAGTAATATATACAATTATATACATTGTTTCTTTCGAAAACACATGGACACTATGGAACATTAGAGAAAATGAAAATTTTAAATCCATAATTACCAATGCAGGTTTACATTATCTTTATTCCTTTAAATTAGTATATTATTTTTGCACTTAAATACTAGATTAAAAGAGGGATATTTTAGATAACCAAAATGTGTGAAAATATTTTTTATATAATTTTTCATGTGACTTGATAGATATAGATCCTAATTTTTAAATAGGGGACTTATTGGTACACTCATCTTAGTCTCTTTTTATCTTCTTGACTATACTTGACTACATAATACTCTATTTTACTATTTACAACTTCATTTACTATTTCACAAATATCTTTGATAATATTATACTTACCATTTATTTTTCCTTAACTTTAAAATGAATCCATAATTCATAGACACCTTCATCATATACAAACATCCTTAAATTTTACAAATGTCTAGAGCCTTTTTTTTCCTACTATGGGCACTTTTTCATTTAAAGCTCTTTCTCTTACATATTTGTTCATTATTTGGTTAGATTTGTGCACCACTAATTAAAAAATTTAAATATGATACATACATATATATATATATATATATATATATATATACATATATATATATATATATATATATATATATATATATATATATATGTATGTATATATATATCCCCTTAGAGGAATTTAAGGACAATCATTCATTTTTTACGAAGTTACATAAGGAGTGCACATTACACAACTCATTGTTCATTACAAAAACTAAAGTTTATAAAGTCAACATCTATTAAGCATGTTTGTATCAAAATATGGCCTATGAGATATAAAACAAAGAATTTAATCCTTATGATTTGGGAAACACTCACATTAAATGAAGTACATTTATTTTTATCCCTCTTTAGAGTATTAAAAATGTAGGAAACACTTAGCTAGTTAATGAGAATTGACTGAGGTTAGTCCAACCCAAAATACTAAGCCTCTTTTAGGTTTTCAAGATCAAAACTTCAAAATAAATGGTTTGAAAAAATGAGAAACAATATAGGATTAGATATACAATTCAAAAGGTGATCAAACATAAAATACATATAAAGATGCAAACTTGTAGTCTTGAGAAAATTAAATTGACTCAACCTCCTCAGACGAGTTTGTTAAAAGTAGACAACTTCATAATTTTTTAGGTGTATAATAACTTTAGAGGCACCCCACATAGTTTTCATAGTTTTTTCATTTTTTTAACCTAGAGAGGGTTATTATAGGATGCATCTAATGACTATGGTTAAATACAAAACCCAAAACTAGGTTATTACATACTAAGTATGTTGTACCTCTTAGATGCTTAATCATTTATACATTTACTATGTTAAATAAATCATAGGTATAATTTAGATTTGTGTGGTTTTTATATACATTTTTAAATATTAATATTCAAAGTTTTATGCTTGTTCATATACACTTATCCAAAATAAGGTAAAATACCAACAAAGGTAGGATAGTACCTGTTTCTATAGAGATCTCACTATTACCAAAAGCATTCAAGAAAGGTTTGAGCTACAATTTTCTCATCAGAGTAGTGCCAAAGTATTTAAAAATTACTTTTAATCTCATTTAAAAATTTCATGATCATAAAATTATCAAAATAATCTAAGTAGATATCTATCTTACTTGTTTTTTTTTTCCTATTTTCTAGGTTCAGTATCAATATTTCCATTTCTCAATTCAAATTAGGATACTATAATTATATTTTACATAGTATGAATTATCCCTAGTTTTAATTTATTTATATCCCATTAATCCAAAATAAGTAAACCAATATGTTGAAGGTAGATGAGAAAATTCAGATAGTAATATAGATAGGGTTGGAATGAGGAAGCTACACATTGGTGTTAAATATGATCACCAAATATGTTGTCAGGGTCATTACAAAATTGATTTCTAAAAACCTAACCCGTATAAGTAGGTGAACCATGGAATCAGAATATGTCATTTATTTATCATATCATATTAAAATCATGGGCATAAAGTACAATTTATGTGATATATTATTAAGGAGATAAACTTTACATTTTAATATTCACATTAGCAAATAGGGATCTTAGGTGGAGGTAGTTCATGGTTTTATTATTAGTAAAATAAATTTGAGTTACTTATGGTAAATGATTAAGATTATTTCAATAGATTGACTCTCAACATGAGACATATAAATGACACACATGCACAAAGGAAATGCATAAAGAACATATGGAGAATATTGATAAATTATATAACACCATTAAATATGTGATTTGTAATGATTGATGAATTTTTTGAAAAATGGTAGACATGTATGATGGATATTCATAATTTTTATTAATGGAAAGATTCACATTGGTAAAATTAGAAATTAATATGAATAAATGATTAAATGGAGGAAGTTAGTCTATATGGTAACTATGCATTATATAGAGTTCATACATGTCGGAGATGAGAACATTCCACACAAAAGGTATATATAAATAAGGTATATAAATAAATAATCACACAATATCATAAATACTATATAACAAGAGGAAATAATTATGCATATCAATAAGAGTTAGATGATCACTCATTAGACATTGATCTAGAATTATTTTTTAAAGTGAGTTTGTTCCATTTTAATATTAATAATAAGATGAAGCTATTGAATATTTAAAAAAATTATATAATTGTAATCAATTATTTTTATTGAAATTAGAGTAGGTGTTCATTTTTTAAGGAAGAACTAGGGTGATTGGGTGGGATAAGATACCTACCCCAAGATTATTTACATTAGCTTTATTTTCCTCAGTTTGTATTCAATTCATGGGAGTCATGGATCTCATTTTTTCAATATTTTTCTAAAACTGATCATTAATTTTAGTTTTCCACTTCTTTGTACTTTCCCCCACCTCTAATTTTCTGCCCTTCTACTTCTATGCCTTGCTTGATCATGGAATCTATGGTTCTATGTTATTCAAAGCTAATACAACCTACAATGGATCTGTTTGGAGTTTTATTTTTAATTTATTTCCAACTATTATTTATTCATCTCTTCTTAATTTGGCCACATTAGGGTTCTTCCAACTATTCTAAATTTTGGTTTACTAGAGGAATAAACTATGGATGGAGAAGTATTTAAGGATTTGAATGATTTTTTTATAGATCATGTTTCATGAAAATTTTAAAAAATTATTAGAGGTAAAAATTTCCAAACAAGAAATAAAATGGCCATTTTAGTTTAACTTGCATGTTTCCATGTTTTTGAGAAATTTTGATCAAGTTGTATACTTATTTTTAGCAATGGAAGTTTTTCTAAAGAGTAAATTTAGTCTGGAATTTGGATTTAATGTTAGATTTGAGGATACATAATATTTTTTTGGGTGTGGTGATGATTAATTTTTCTATGGATGTGATAGTGGATGTAGAATGGCTTATGTTTATTTTTTATGTCAATTTTACTCTAATTTGGTCAACTATGGATTTAAGCCTTCATACAGGTTTGTTTTTTCCTCATTTTTTCTCTACTAGGGGTTTATGGATATACTATATGGTGCATGTGTTTTGGAAATTTAAATATTTATCATTATTTGTCTTCCTCAATATATGTTACTTTGTGTCTTTTTTTTCTTCAAAACTTTTTCCATAGACTCAACTGTCTATTAAGGTTTGGGACATTTTAGCCTTTGTTATAAATTTTAGAGATGATGATTTTCTAGTGGAAGAGATTATGGATGAAATAGGGATTTTGTGCTAATAAATTTGATTTTTTTAAATATAAATTATAATCCATATAGTTAAAGAAAATATTTAGGAGTGTTGTTGAAAACTAATTATATTTTATCTCTTTTAGGTTGTAGAAACTATGGTTAGAAGATGAAGGGTGGATTGAATATATATATATATATATATATATATATATATATATATATATATATATATATATATATATATATATGTATATATATATATATATATATATATGTATGTATATATATATATATATATATATATATATATATATATATATGTATGTATGTATATATATATATATATATATATATATATATATATATATATATATATATATATATATATATATGTATGTATGTATGTATATATATATACACATATATATATACATACATATATATACATACATACATACATACATACATACATACATACATACATACATACATACATACATACATACATATATATATATATATATATATATATATATCAAACATTAATGATTTTATTTTTATTGGTATATCTCAAACCCTTGTTTATTATTTTATACAAGGAATGATTTAACTTTGTTTTATTTTCAGTTTTATAATGCTATAACTACTAGATCTACTCAAGCATTTAAATATCCTCTTATGTTAACCTTTATATTTGGATTCATTAATGCAATTATTATATTTAAATATATTTATTCTTCCCATGTTTCTTATAATCTATTTTTTAATTTGAGTAACCATAGTTTTTATGTTAATTACTCAGAAATTATGCTACTCTATGTCTTTTCCTCGATTAACCTTGTTTGGGATTCAAAACAACCATTGACATACACTGAAATGTGTGAGTTTGGGATCTACTAGAGGTTTCTTTTTTTTTTAAAGTTTCCAACCCATTTTTTTAAATTTATGTTTCTACTATTTTTAAATGATGGTTTGTTGTATGAATAGATTGTGGATGTGAAGGTGGATTTAAATCGAATCAAATCATCATGGCTCAAGTTTCATGTAAATATAAAGAATTTACATGGGTAATAATTACCCTTTTAGAATTAAAATGGCCTTTTCATCTCATTGATAATGCTTGTAGGATCCCATTTCACATTTTTCATAAATTTGAGTTGTTATCTATTATTAGGCCATAAAAGTTATTGTTGAAGATTGGTATTTTTTGTATTCATTTTTATCTGATGCTTCATTGTTTGTTTCAAAAAATTTGGAAAGTTTTTGAGATGATCTTAATGGATAGAAAATTTATTGGTTATTGTGGCACAAATTTTGGGCTAAGGGTGGAATACGTTTTGGGTAGTGGATACAAAATATGCGATTTTGAGGAACTTTTATGAAAGGTTTTATATCACTTTCAATTGATATTTTAATTATTTTGATTTTTTCTATATAATAAAATTATCACCTTTTATTTGGACCATTCTAGACTCTACTACATATGACCTATACTATTTCTATAAAATACCATATATTTTTGTGGCTGTAAAAGTTATTTTACTAGAATAAATAATTTTCTTTAGGTATTTTATGGGAGAGTTTTAATCACTCTCCTTTGGGTAGTTGAATGTTTTAGGGGATTTAATGAAATGATGTTAAGGAATAAACTAATGACCATAAATGTTTTTTTTTAATGACTCGTGTATAGATATTGGGTGGTAGATGCAAAAGTTCTAGGTAATAAGATGCATCAATAGATCTAGGGAGGGTTGTAGAAGAATATGTTTTTTAAGATTTTTTGAAATTACAGAAGATTATGGATAGTGAAATAAAAAAAATTCATTCCACAATGTCAAGGAATTAATATTTATTCCCTTTTTATTTTTTGTAACAATAATTCTACTTCCATTTTAAATTTTTTAAAACCTTGTGTTTTCTTGTTTCAGATCCTTATTTTCTATTAAAATTTTATACTAGCTATGATCAAGAATATTAATCTTAGACAAATATCATTCCATGGATAAATAAAGAGACATGGAGGTTGGATAAAATAATTTACCACTAATAATATATAAACACTACATAAAGATGGAGACTGAAATATACAATAAAACTCACACTTCGTATTCTCCATTCTACATAAATGTAATGTGAAAATTAGGGAGATATTTATTTTTACATAGTCTATAAGGTATCATAAATAAAAGTGGTTACATAAATGGAATTAATTTAATAAATTAATATTTTTTGTGAAACTTAGAATTTAGTGCAAGTTTCCATGTGAGTGTGCAATTTGAACTTTAGTTTAAACTTCCATGTCCAAATAACATTATTTTCTAAACATGAAAATAATAAATTTTAGGATAATTACTTAGTAAATAAGCAAAATTAAGGTGTAATTGAAACTTTACACCAACACTCCCCTTAATTTTAACTTATGGAGAATGTATAAAATCCATGGATAAACCTTTAAAAAAGATCCTGACACTAGACCTAATGAGATACCCTCATACAATGAAAGCAAAACACTTTGATTAAAAATATATAATAAATAAGATGGAATGAAAATAAGAGATATGTTGTAACGATATCACTTTTGGTGATGAGTAGTATGTCATAGGGATCTAAAAATAAAGCCAACAAATTTAATAGATGTTAGGGAGACTAGAAATTTCTCACCATAAAGATCAATCTGTTTGTTGAAGAAGCCATCACATGACCTAAAATTTTATCCAATAAAGAGAAATTTAGGTAGCATGAATAGTGTGTGAAAGATGCAACTAAATAGAAGAATAACCATTATTTTAGATTAAATACAAGGAGTGCTAACTATATCTCCATAATTGATCATTAATCCATCCCAAATGAACGTACATGGTGGAAGAAGATATGTGCAAGCAATTTGGTGCCATGTGCATAAATTATGTATGAAAGGAAATGTATGGAGATAATATTTAGTAATATCATGTATATATTAATATTATTATGTATTTGAACTCTTATGATTAAAAACAAATCTTGGGTCTCTCATGCTTGAGTGAAGAGCTAGGCCTCATAAGCCAGTTAGAAATAATCTCATGTCTCACATCCCTAATATAATATGAAGATGACATAGGAAATAATGATTAATTATAGATTATAAAAATATATATATTGAATATCTCAAGTTCCCAGATGTAGAAGAGATGTGTCTCTCATTTACATTTGGAAGTGTAGAACCAAATAAAAACTAGAGTAGAACTACTAAAAAATAGTCCCAAAGAGCATGTGGAAGCACTTGATTGATAGATAATAGCATGGAAAGTAATATATAAAATAGTTCTTAAGTGTTACATGATTTTATATTTGTGATTTAAAATAACTCTAATGAAACAACCCATGGCATAAATAATACAAGAACCAAAACCATTAGTGTTATTCTCAAAGGAGACAAGCACATCAACATTGTGATTAACAGAAGTGTGAGTTATGACAAAGGAAAATACAGGTGTAGCAAGATTGAAATTTGACTAAATTTCATATATATCACAATCTAATAAATAATCCAAAGGGTGTATTCTAAAGTGAGAAATAACTACTACATATACATCAAGAGCAGTATATATGGGTTCCACATGATTAGAGTGTTGTTGTAAGAGTGCAACACAAGTTTTCAAAGTGAATATGAGTAACTAATTTTATATAATTTTTTAATATTTTTTATTATTTTATTAATTTAAAATTATCTTTTTCTCTCTCTAAAATTAAATTTATGTATTAACAAAATTGTCCTAAAATTACTAGCTATCAAACTAGTTGTGTTCTGAGTGAAATTATTGATCAAAAGTGTCTTAAATAGCTTCAAAATTGAACATATATTCTTGGTGTTATAAAATAATATATAAATACAATAAAATAATATATAAAAACATAAAATAATATCCTTAATTTAAATTAATTCATTAGTATACTATTGTGTGCAACTTTATTAAATAAATAAGACTTAAAACAAGTCTCTACAAGATAACTTGCATGACAAATGATTTAAATAAAAACATAAAGTAAAAACTAAGTAAATAAATTTAATCAAAAAATAAATAATCTATAATTATAATTATAAAATTAACTCTAAAACAACTTAAATTAACTAAAGATAAATTCAAGATTCCACTAAGAGGACCACTAATACTAATTGATAGATTTTTAGTCAACATGCAAGAACCCACTATCAGTTGACTACCACAAGCTATAATTAGACAAAATTGGCATCCAAAATAATATAAAAAATAATAATTAACTTAAATACACTTTAATTTCACTTAATTAACACTAAAATCGTACCCCACCACTTGGGAAATCATTCTAGTACTCTGACAATGAACTAGAGTTAAATGACAATTCTAACTATTTTTTAGGAAATCATTCTAAAGTATCCAAAAATGACCCAAAAACTAATTAAATTCATAAATTAATTAAATTACCTTTAAAAACCCCTAAAAAACTAAACTATACTAGGTTTAAAAATATAATTCAAGTGCCTATATTGTCATCATACTCAACAAGTTTTAAGAGAAGTATGTTTGGTGCTTTGAGTTCCCTATTTTCGTACACAAAAAAATATATTAATGAATATAATAAACCTTAGATAATGTTATATCACTCTTTGATTGATTTTTTTTTTAATTAGTGAGTCCAAATCAAGGCATGAAGCCATTGCAAACAATAATTTATAAGGAAAAGGAACTAAGAAATGGGCCTTCAAGGAGTATCTAAAGAAGAAGATAAGGCACATATAAAGAGGCATTGAAAGAGACATGGCAAAAGTGATAAGTATTTAAAAATATAATTTTTCAAATAAAAGGATAGGGTGAAAACTATAATTGTTCTAAAAATATATAAGATACAAACTTCAAGAGTGTCGTAAGTGTTAAGCCCCTAAAACATATTTTTTACACTTTATATCAATTAAAATGATAAAATAATGCACTATATATACTTATAATGATGTAGTTTCAAAAAAATCACATTCTTAAAAATTAATATCAAATGGGAAATAGGAAAAAAAATGATTTTATAAAATACGACTCAATTTTAGTTAAAAATATTGATTTTAGGTAGAAAGCATGAACCTTAAAACAAATTGCACCTAAAAAGGTGTTTATTATGTGGAGAAAATATAGTTTGAAGTTGTTTGACATTCAACTGCAAATAAGTCCTCTTGATATTAGAAAAAAAAAATTAATGTTTTAGGTAGAGAAATAAAGAACTAAATATACTATGTGGAAAAAGTAAAAGAAAATTGTAATGAAAAAATAATTGTCTCCTAACTCCAAGTAACACTCAAAATGTGAGAAAAAAAACATAGGTGTGTTTATAAAAACACTCAATAAAGGGGAGTATGGAAGCTAAAATTACTAAATAGGCTTGCTAATGTAGCACATGAATTTATTACATGGAAAATATTTTTTCCATGAAAGGGTCTGACCACTTATCAAACCAAGCCCTACACACTAGTCTTCATCAATTGATAAAACAATTTAATAAAATATTTGTATTAAAAAAAGAGGGGGGAGTTTTAAACCCTTAACCTTTCTTAGTTTCAACACCTTAACATTGTGATGATAGCCAATATGCCCCTAAAGACTTTAAAGCATAGTAATAGAGAGAATTTATTTTTTGTAACAAAAACACATTTGTAGTAAAAAATTGTAGACAAGGTTGGTAGCAACATAAAAAGGTAGTGGAGGTTGGCCAAGTTTGACATAATGTCTATTTCTAGTGCTACAAATTAAAATCATCAATGCCAATTTTAATGTGTGGCAAGGGAAGAAAATGTTCATAGATGGAAATTCATTAGAGAAGAGATCTAAGATGGTCCTAAGGTTGGTAGGGAAACTTCTAGTGTGGAGTATAAAAGGAGTAGAGATATACAATGTGGAAGAGATAAATATGGTGGAGCGTAAGGGGCTATATATTAGGTTATGGTTAAGGGAGAATGGGTGGAAGAAAGGTGGATGACATGGATTGAATTTAGGTTAGTGGAGGTTCAGGGTGAATAAGGGTTTGTGGGGTGGTGTGGTAGCCAAGGGTAGGAGGTTTGGGTAGGTTGTGGAAAGGATGTGAAGTGTGAAGCAAGGATTTTAGGGTGGTGTGGTGCATAGGGAGACAAGATGATGAAAAAGCTGAGGTGAGGATGTGTCATGTAGGCTAGAGAAGGAAGGCAGAGGACAAGTAAGGTGGTGATATGGGATAGAGTTAATTAGAGGGATGGTATATGGGGAGGATAAAAGGAGAAAAATGGGATGTGTGTTTGGGGGGAGAGGGAAATGTGGGAGGTAAACCACCTATAGATTTTTTTTTAAATATTCTTTAATTTTTTAAAATATAATAATAATATTAATAAATTATTATTATATTATTATTAAAAAATATTTAAAAAAATGATTAAATAAAGTTTAAAAAAAAAACCCCCAAAAGTTTTAAAACCCCTAAATTTAAAACAAAAAACATCAAATCTAATTACCCACAAACTATCATAATCGACCAAAAGATTCCCATAAATTAGTAGCACAAAAGGAAATCTTCCCAAAAAAAGAGATGTCACCCCACTCTCCTCCCCCCCGCCCACCAAAAAAAATAAAATAAATAAAAATAGGCAACTATGAATGCAATTTTAGGGTTAGATTTGGTTAAAAATACATTGATTCCCCATAAAGTAATTAACAACACATAGTCTTTCTAGGAAGATATGAAACTATGAGTGTCTATTTTTAGAAATAAAAAATAAAGAAAGACTAAAATATCTTTCTTAGATATTAAAAACATGGTAGTGACATCTGATCTTGTCCAAACTATAAAAAACACACAAACTCCAATTCACATAACTACCACAAATAGCCACAAGGAGAATAACTTACAACTCACATCAAGTTTATAGTTGACTTAAGGGTTTTAGACCCTTATAAATGGAATTGAAGAGATATAATTAACCCAAATTGCATCTAAAGTACAATTTACCTTAAAAATTCCTAAAATTAAAATCAATCCTACTATGGCTCTTGCTTTGATACCATATTAAAATTTTGGACTCAAATATATGATAAACCTATCACTTTTTATTCTCCTTTCTACACCAATGTAATGTGAGAGTGAGGAAAAGCCTTGATTTTATAGAGCCTAAAAGACCTCATAAATGCATGTGTTTACATAAATTCAAGTAGTTGTAAGTGCTTATATAAAGTCCACTATAGTGTGTAACTTTGACTTCCGTGCAAATTTCCACGTTTAAATAGGATTTTTTTTTTTAAATAAGAAAATAATAAATCTTAGGATAATTAATTATTCACTAAGTAAACTTAATATTTAAATGGAAAATTTCACCAACATTTCTTATATATCTTCTTGATTTCTACTATTTGGTCTTTCTCGTAAACTATTGCCATAGGCAAAAGTTCCTATGAGGGTTTGGGATGTTTTGGATTTTCCCATATGTTATAAATGCATATTTTTTTGGGATAAGAAATTTATGATGTTCAAATGGACCTTTAAAAGAATAATTGTTTTATTAGGTGTTGGTTATGGATCATTTGAATCTATGGATGACTTTCTATAGGGGATATGGAATATTTTGGGTTGTGGCTATAGAATATTTTGGGTTGTTGTTATGGATTATTTTTAAGTGGTTGTAGAATATTTTTGTTAGTGGTTATGGAAAGTTTTAGGCTATGGATATAGAAGGCAAAATATGTTATGTAAGATTAATATTTTATATCTAAAATAGTAATTTTATGAGTATTTGCGTATATATATTTTGAAGTTACAAATGAAAATTGATAGTGGCTATGGAAAATATTAGGTTGTGGATATAGATGATTTTTTGTAATTGTTAAAAAGCTTTATAGGTAATGGTTATGTGTTTAACCCTAAAATTAAATATGTTGTACATTTTAAATGAAATGGAAGAAGGGTGATACTCAAATCTATAACATGACAATTAAATGCTAAACTTAGATATAAGCATATAAATTTATTATGTTGAGATAGTCTATAGATGGAAAGTACAACTAGGCTAGATATATAAGTAACAAAAAAGAAAAGTAATTAGTTTTTTATAATGTGAATATAGTTTTGGATCTAGAACAAGCTAAAATTTGGAGGCAAGATAGTTCTGAAATAGTTGTTAGATTATGGATTTGGTGCCTTTGGCTATTTGGAAAATTATGTCATCCCTAGATGGTTCCATCGATATTGTTACCTAAATATGGTGATAGTGTCATATACAAAGTATTTGGTGAAATAGGATGTGACTACCTAGATGCTTCTGGGTTTGGCTTCACTTTTGATATGGTGAATTCAAATTTGGGTCATGGACTATCACTCCTTGTGAAATCAAGAAACCCTAGATTTCCATATTTAATATGACCTTGGGTAAAAATGGGTTAGTGGGTGCATGGTGTTGAGCTGACCCCAATAACCCTACTATCAAAGAATGTTGCCTATATAAGTGATACTCTAAAGAGGGCCTTGGACATGATGTAGTTCTCCCCTATGTGTTGTATTATGTGTGAACCATGCAATGTGAGTAAATAAAGTACAACAGTGACTTAGATTATAACTTGGAAATTTACGCACTTGGGCTACTCCTTTGATATTTTAGACTTGTAGATGAGTAGTCTGTTAGGAAATTAGAATGAACATTATAAATGGTATTTTATGTTGTGGTAAAATATTGAATATTTTTATTATTTATAATATAATATTTTATTATATTATATCATAATGAATTACTAACATAGTTTTTAATGTATTATTATTGTTTGTAATAGGTCTAACAACCACATGATTCTACGATAGGATCATGGGTTTTTGACTCTATTTTTATAGGCTATAATTTGCCTATTTATATGGTTGTACCTATGGGTATTTATAAGAGAGAGATAATATTATATTTTAGATTTAAATTACTCTACATTTGGCTCTATTACGTTGTATTGTATGAGACATAATTTGGTAGAAGATCTAGTAATCGCTATATATGATATCAGAGTAACTATAGGTTTGTGAGAACATGTGATGGAAAATTGTAGTAAATTTTGTTCCTATAGATGGTAGATATAGATTTAGATATAGAGTTCTTAAATCTTTATATTTACAATCTTTAAATAGTTAGTACATTTCCCATGTCATAAATCTCATCAAGTTTGACCCATGATTTAGGGTTTGGTTACATTAGCTTAGTGAACTACATTAATTGAATTGACCTTCAAATCAAATTAACCCTTTGAATCCATATAATATATCTGGTATACATCATTTAACTCACATGAATTGATGTGGTAATATCTCTAAATACATTAATAAACATTATTCAGTCTTATTTTGGATAGGTTCTTTGTTCCTTTGCATTTGGATTTCAACTTTGCATCATTAAGATTCCTATGTGTGAAATCATTAGATATGTATCATTTTGAATATTCTAATAATAATAAATACATTATACTCTTATATCATGTAAAATATGAGTGGATTTTCCATCCAATCATTAACATCTTTAGTGGGAGATGTCTGACAGTCATGTGCAATATCATATAGCAGTGTGAATCACCATTATTTCATATACAATTTGCCTCATGCTATTTACTATCAAATAATTTATTATATTCAAATTGATCTTTCTTGGATAGAATCTATACTTATCACTTGAAGGTAGATACAACCATACCAGTGGAAGCATGTTTTCTACATGTACTTTTCATCCCTATGCAAATAGTAGGCTCAGATTTAGTTTCTCCTTTAACAAACTCAGTGAAATCCTTAGCTTGTGCATCTAGAGCATACTCCCCAGGATCTATTATGTCACTCATTTTATGTCAACCTCAAATTCTTCTTATCATATAGTTTTTATTTTGTTTTTTTGGTCTTTATGTATTCAAACTAGTAATATATTAGTGTATAAACATTCTAATAATGTCATTTTTAGTTTTTCAATAGTTTAGTCATAGGGGTATCATTATTTGATCCATGTTAATAAACAATGTATGTCATAAAATATATTATCAAATAAATTTGAATTCATGGTATTTATGAGTTTAAACCTTAAATATATTAGTATATGTCAAAGTCAAATAGTTTATATTTTCATATTTAGAATTTTTTATTATTTGTTTAAAAAACCAAAAGTATCAACATATCAAATCATTAGTTGTGAATCATAATTTTTTTAAAAGTTGGTGTCAAAATAAAAGCTGTCACTTATCTATTTAGGATCATTTTATGTCATAATTTTTCAAATAAGAGTCATTGTCAAAATTGTAAAAAAAAGTTCCTTACAAATGCATTTTCAGTTGAATCTAGCATTTGATTAAGATATGTAATAAGTGTTGTTGAGTAAGAAGTGGACATGAATAAGGTCATATGAGATGCAGGAAGGATGATTTATACAACTCTCATAAGTCACCAACATCAGGGCCCATGTGATGTGGTGACATTTTTTTTCAATTGTGTGTTTATTTTTCTATTGTGTTGTAATAAGAAAAGATGTTATATTCCTGCTCACATTTGTAACAAGTGAGCTGAAAATTACATTGTATTTTCCCTAAATGTCATATAGTGAAGAGAGATAATATTAATACTTCAAAATCATGATATTTATGGTTCTTAGTTAACTACTCATAAATATATCCTATTTTTGTTGTTGGTTAACCACTTGTAAAACCATCATGTTGTGGTTATTGGTAATTGACATGAAACCATTTTGGAGGTTGTTGGTTTTATCATAAATAAAACCATATAGATCATGAGCATGCAAAGATAGAAGTTATAGTATGGATTTATGTTCTCCCCATCTTCACATTAAGGGGATGTATGCCTAGAATTAATAATGTTCACTCTAAGGGAGTGAATGTTAAGAAATTAGTGTGAACACTATAAATGGTATTTTATAGCATGATTAAATATTTAATATTGTTTTTAGTTAGAACATAATTTTTTATTATATTATAACATAATACATTACTAATATAGTTTGTAAATGTATTATTATTATTTTTAACATGTCTAAAATCCACATGAATCTAGGAGAGAATCATGGGTTGTTGAGTCCTTTTTTATATGATATGGTTTGCCTATATATATATATGTCTATACCTATAGGTATTTGTAAGAGAGTAAGATATAATATTATATTTTGGATTTAAACTATTTTGTGTTTGTATCTATTACATTGTATTATATGAGATACATTAATGTATAATATCCACTAATCACTATACATTCCATATGACTAGTTTGGAAATAGGAATAAATAGAGAAGCTTTTCTTAATTAAATGTTCTTTTGATTTGATTTATAGGTTCCATAGGTGATGAATGAATGAGGGTTATTATTGTATCTATACCAATCATTTTGGTGTAATAAGTTTATTAAATAACTTAGGCCGACCATTAGGATATGTTTAATTTGAAAATTGGATGACTTTAGACCACTAGACACTCGTATCAAGACAAGACAGTAATGTTGATGTTACTATCTATCTTGGACATTAGTGTTTAGGGAGTAAAAAAAAGGTACAGGTTCATAGCTTGAAAAGGTGTAAGATAAGTACATTTTAATCATTATAGGCAAGATAGGTTATCTTTTTTCATCAATATATTATTGATATGACTAAGAGATAGGCCAAGGGGCAAAGGATACAGTAGATGCAAGGATTTCATAAGCAAGGAGAGTGTAGACCTAAAAGGAATATCTAAGGTCTAAGTTTTCTAAGTGTACAGGACTTAGGTGATACATAATCACAAAATATCATCTACATTCCCTCCCCTGCTTTAATCTAGTAATTAAATTACTAGTGTAAAGGAAAGGAATAAGTACATGGGTGTGTATGCACACCTTGTCTTTACTTCAATTGAATTTTAGTGCTTTATTGGTGACTGACCTACAACCAAGAGCATGTTATAGTTTAAAATTAGTGTATATAATTTGGGATACAATTACTTGAAATAAATTGAAATTGAAAGAGTAAGGTTTATGAATACACTAAAATAGATTGAAAATGAAAGAGCAAGTTTTAGGATTACAAACGTGTGTGGATGTATTTGTATTTCCTATTGGCAAGTTATTTTGAAAAATATGTATCATTATAAGGCTCTATAACTAATATTAGGATAAATGTAGATAAATATTTAAAGTATATATATCCAAAGAGAGAGAGATAAAGAGAGAGAGAGAGAGAGAGAGAGAGAGAGAGAGAGAGAGAGAGAGAGAGAGAGAGAGAGAGAGAGAGAGAGAGAGAGAGAGAGAGAGAGAGGATATGACACCACTACTGCATAAATGTACATAAAATGCTTCCAAAGCATGCCACCACTAAATGTAAAAATAGTGAATGTGTGGAATCTATGCCTATATGACATTCCCCCACTAAATCTACAAACTGATATAAGTACCTAATTCTAAATGATTGTGGAGAACATGCTTCCAAAGGATTCCCTCACTAAATCTAATAACTATGCCATGTGTGGATAACATTATTCCCAATCATAACCAAACTAATATTTATCCCATTTGGGGTGATGGAAAGATAATAAATTAGATTTACTTCACCTCAAAAGGGTAAGACAACTATAAAATTTGTGAATGTAACCATGTAACATATAAAAGGAATCATGTCTAGATAAATGTATCATTAAAGCACACAGAACCAATGTGATCATATATAGGCCTAAGATTCATGATAAATATCATGGAAATTTATATATAATAATATTATAGTCTCAAAAATAAAATAATCACACATATAAGAGCATTCAAAATCAATCCAACAAGCATTGGTCTAAAGAGACTATAAATAGGGAGCATGTTTAAATGCTACACAATCGAAGGGACATGACTTAGTCAAATGTGCATGAAATCAATAATGACATATTTAAATGTCCATACCATAAATAATTACATGATGCAAATGTTAAAAAATCATACATAGGCATGATGACTACAATCAAAGGAGAAATTCAAATACTTGAACAAGCAAAACAAGACACTCAAGGAAGTGCATAAAATAAATCATAAGCAACCAGCATAAACATGTCATAGTCTCCCATTGATCCAATGTGTTATAAAAGTATGTCAACTATATAGCATATGAAGTACCCTATGTAATACAAAATCATAGATAATAGGCATGTGTAAGTACATATGTAATCTCAAACATGATAGTGTAGAGTGATCATCAAATCATGTAAATTATGTGTATCAATATTGAAGAAGAAGATACCCCAATGTCTATATGACATGAGTAGAGGGAGAGCTCAACATATAAAATAGGAGTGTGTTATGTATCTATATCCTATATCACACATAATTTAGAAGTGTGACACATATGTTCATATAGGAGTAACTGAGTATGTGATCCATCAATATGGAAGTAACATATGGATTCCAAGGAGCTAACAAAATATGTAAGTTTTTAGGTTTTTTTAATTTTTTGGATATTTTTAGTATTTTTGAATGTTTTTGGAGTATCTATAATCAAGTAGGTCCTTATCCTCAAAAGGCAGTGGGTCACTAGAAAAATATTTTATGGTTTATTTGTATTGATGTAGTGTCAATACCTCAATGTTTCTGTGTATTGGTTTACCTACAACCAATGGTGTAGGTAAATGATCATGTCCATCATGTTCGATGTACACATATTATCAAAGTTTATAAAAATTTTATAGGATATAACTTATAATTCCACTCAAGTAGCCAATTTTGTTTAAATTTTAGCTTTAAATGTGGTTCATATTTGATTATCCATATAGTTGAAGCTTAGACATGTGATCCACAAGAAATGGGTAATCGAATGTATCATCATAATTTTGGATCTAATGGAGAATATGTTACCTCATTGATAGTATGCCATTATCATGTTATAAAAGTGGTACCATAAATGGTATCCCACTTTTTTGGATCAAATTGGATATTGTGACAATATACCCCATCAATATAAGCATAAATAGTTAAATCCTAATGATTTTGTCACTTTGAGGGATGTTTCTCATCTAAAAGATAGGAAGGATTGGGCATTTTACCTATTGTGGATGCAATATGTATGTGTTATTCACTCTTTTATTGTTGGATAATGTTTTTCAATGTCACACATTGATTTGTAGTATAGCCAATGATATGATGATAATTGCAGTATGGTATTCCCTTTGTGGGTATATGTCTACTGATAGATCTATGTTGAGTAGAAGGTAAATAAATCATACTATTTTCAAGTAACAAAGATAAGATTATATCAATAGTATGCTATTTTGGCATGATTTTTAAATTTAGTTGTGAAGACTTTTGAGAAGTCTCCACATTGTTTATGTGGTGTACTAGCATTTGGCCCTTATAAGGTTGACTCAATGATTTTAACCAATAGGCATGTATGGAATAACATGCATTTACATGATCATCTGATATTTTTAATTTTCCCTTATCTATATTCAATTTTTTTTTTCTAAAAGTGGGTTTAGCTTATATGTGCCAAGACCCATAGGTTCAAATAAGTTATGTGATAAGTGATCAAGTGGATCAAATTTTAATTTTCACATTTTTTTCATCTCTAATATCATAGGCTATATCATCACTATCATAATAATCCAAAATATGGCCATGATTTTGCTTTGTATTGACTAATAAAGGAATCTCAAATTTTGTGGGTTCTTAAAAATTTTATGGATCCTTTGTTAATGGTTCTTTATATTTATGTGAACCTTAGGTCTTAATGCATTATTTTTATCTGGAGATAATGTATTTGTCTCACCTATGTCATGTGTATGTACATGTTCAAGAGGAATGGACTGCTTAGGTGATACTACCATAATCATACCTTCAATTTTAAAATGTATCATTTTATAAAATTTGAAAGGCTCATTATCAATACGCATGGACAATAAGGTACCTCATGTATGAATTTGACACATCAATGAAGTGTATAGGGGATATCTTCCATTAAATGTATCCAAGGTGTACCCAAAAGTAAATTATGATGTAAAGATTGAAACATGACCTAAAAAGTAGTTAGAATTATTTTTGGTCGTAAGGTCACTTCTAATTTAATTTATCTAATTGGAGGCCTATATCAATTTTCAAACCATTTTATATGCATAACAATGCTTTGGATAAGAGTTGTGTTGATACCCATGGTTTTTAGGAATTACATGCTATAAATGTTTAGCCCTGATCTATTATGAATGAACACTCTTTTGATACCTTTATTTTATATTGTCACTTATATGAACAAAGGAAATTTTTGTCAACAATGTCTTTGGATGGTAAATCTATTGGCTCATAGGTAATGAGATTGCCATTATTATTAATATCTTGCATAATATCTACAAACTAAGTAGGCTCAATATTACTTGGGACTCGTGTTTCATGTTATGATTCATATAAGTATCCTTATCAATATTAGATTACTTTAGAAGCTCAAGGATTGAAATCTTAACATGTGTATTGTTAAATTGGTCAATAATGCCATATCCTTTAGATGTTATTATAAAATTGGGTTTATGTGGCACTTGTTGTGTATTAATAGGTGTTAAGATGGGTTGGGAAACCTCACCTCTTTGAGTAGTAATAGTGTGGACCACAAAATCCAATATAATATTGGGTGAATAATGGGTACACGATGGTAGTTATTATTCAAATAATATATAGATAGAATAAAAGGTCAAGAATATTCTTGTTAGCATCTATATATTGGCTCTATAACATTACAAAATGAATTTTAAAAAGAGATTAGTTTTTGTGTTTGTTTTAAAACCTTGTCATTATTAGTATGTATTTACTTATAAGATTTGATAAGGCAAGTAATGTATCAAACTAGAAGAACTATGGCATATTGAAACTGAAAATCAATCATGGATTCATCCATGTTTCACATATTTTATGACAATTAGGGGTCATTAAAATATAAATATCAAAAAACCCTAAGTGACCTAGGGTTTGATGTTCAAATATTAGGTTCACCAAATGTTTAAACCTAAAATAAAATATGTTGTATTTTTTCACTTTATACCATAGGGTTAAGAATATATAAATGAAATGACACATGCATTAAAATAAAATCTATAATGGACCAATTAAATGTTAAACACATATATAAGTATACAGTAGATTTAATATACTAACATAATCCAAATATGGAAAGTAAAACTAGGTTAGATATAGAAGTGATAAAGAAGATAATTACTTAGCTTTGTATGATGCTAATGTAGTTATGGATATGGAATATGCTGAAATCAATTGGGAAGATGGTTCTATAATAGTTGTCAAATTGTTGATTTGGTGCCTATGGTTGTCTAGATAGTTACATTACCCTTGGGTGGTTGCATCGAAACTATTGTTTGAGTTTGATGATAGTATCCTATATAGAATATCTATTGAAATAGGATGTAATCACCTAATGCTTCTAGGTTTGACTTCACCTTTACTCTAGTGTATTCAAATCTGGGTCATAGACTATCACTCCATATGAAATGACTAAACCCTAACTTTCCATATTCAATGTGACCTTAGGGGAAAATGGGTTAGTGGGCACATGGTGTCAACCTGACCCCAATGAATCCACTATCAAAGGACATTGCCTACATAGAATAATCTGAAGAGGGCCTCATAGTGATGTATTTATACCCTACATGTTATCTTGTAAATTAAAAAATTGGGCTCTTGGGCTACTCTTTTAGTATTTTAGACTTGTAGATGTGTAGTCCCTATGAATAGTTTTAAAATAGGAATAAATAAGAAATATTTTCTCAATTGAATGTTATTTATGTCTAATTGATAGATTTCATAGGTGAGAAATGAATGAGGGTTGATCTTGTATTTATACCAATCCCTTTAGGGTAATAATCACATTAAATAACTTAGGTCAACCATTAGGATACATTTCATTTACAAATTAGATAATTTTAGATCATTGAACACTTACATTGGGGTAAGACAATAACATCGATGCTAGTGTCTATTCTAGACATTAGTTTCTAGGAAGTATCAAAATAGGTATGGGTTCAGAACTTGTAGAGGTGTAAGATAAGTACATTTGAAGAATTTTGGAAAGAAAGGATGTCTATGTTATCAATATAATATTGGTCAAACTAATATATAGGCCAAGGGGCACAAGATCAAGCATATGTGAGGCTTGTAGAGTCAAGGAGGGTGTTAAACTACTAAGAACAACCATGGTCTAAGTTTTCCAAGTGTAAAATATTGAGGTGATACATAATCATAAAATATCATCTACACTACAATTTTTTTTAGGCTATGGTTGTAGAAGCCAAACTTTATTGTGGAATATCTAGATTTTAGATCTAGAAGACTAATTTTATGAGGAATATTTTATTTTGAAGCTTATGCTTGTAGGTCTTACTATAAAGTTATACTATAATCTATATTATTTATATTTACATGGTTGGTTTTTTTACCATTATCACTTACAATTTGAGTCATTACTAACTTTTCTATAGAATGCATAGTTTTAGACTATGGGAGTTTATTTGTAATCTTTTAAAAAGTTGTTTATCTTGCTAGTGTAGTAGACTAAACTAATTATAAGAAATAATCTGGATATTAATGAAATATGTGATGGAACCCCCAACCCTATTTTACTGATCCAGAAAATATATTAAACTATTAATAGGAATGGTGAATATGCCACCTAAGGAGGGAAAAACAAGAAAGAGTCTAGGATTAACACAAATCAAAATTGATGAAACTACTATATTGATAAAAATGGAAAAGGATCACAAGGTAAAAGCATGGGATGAATAAAGAGAATGCAAGGAGAGATGAAAATAGAACACACAAATTGTAGGAAAAGAATGTTTAGAATCATTCAAGTTGAACAGAGAAATAAATGCATAGGTGTATAAGTTTTGAGAAAATATTATGCACAAAGAGAAGATCCCTAAAAATGTAATAATATTATACATATTGGTTATTAATCCTAGGTGTCTAGAATTTTATCCTATTCAATAAGCTTTCCATTCCTGTAGGAATAGGAAGAGTCATTGGGAATGTGAAATAAAGTCTTTCTTAATCTATTTATTGTAATGTTTGCTCTATTTTTCATTGAATCATGAAATATAATTTCATTGTCATTCCTTCAACTTTGTTTCCAGCCTATCATTGGTATCAAATATTAGAATTTAAATTAGTCATTTTAAAAATTATTTTTATCTTTCTTAATCGTCTGAAAAAATTAGACTCCTCTATTGCAACTGACTATGTGGGAATCAAATTAAAGTGTTTTTGATAGGTGACTACATTCAATATATTATCCTGTGAGATGGTGAAAGTCATTAGAGAGTGTTGTAGAAATGACTCTCTTATAGCAATGTTTTGAAAAAATTAATCATCTTCAACATGTTTTTATTGTGTATAAGTGATTTTGGTGTCATTTCTTGTTGTTTAGCTAAAACATTTTTGCATTCCATGAACCTAGAGCATTCTTTTTTCTTTGGCACGATGAGGCCTATCAGTGTTATGGTCTGCAATTTTATTATTTTCTACAACCTGTTATTATAATGGTATAATTTTACTAATTTAATGTGCCTCCATGTAGGACTACAACCTATCATTGTCTTCTATAGTCTATATAATTAGCAGAGTCTACAAAATTTTATTGTCTATGCAAGATGAAATTTTCTGTTGACTTGGTGCCTCCATGCATTTTTATATATGTTAAACCCAAGGTTTTATGATCTAAAGTATCAGTTGAGACTAGTATCTAGAATTGGTTCTCTAAAAAATATGTTTTCCCTACCAACATCCATTATGTTCTCAAGCCCTACATGGAAGGCATTATACTCTGTCAGAAAATAGTTAACATTTCAAATTATCTTGGTAAGAAGTCATTATATTTTTCTCATTTCCAATATTTGAAATTCAACATAAGAAAATAAATTAGAGGAGAAGTAAAACAAATTTTAAGATTTTTCATTATTCCATTTTCATTTAAATGTAATTTTCAAATTTTGAAAAAAAATAATTTGAAAAGCATTTAATTGATATTTGAGGCAAGCTACTCCAAGAAAATTTGGGAAAACAACAATAAAATTATGCAATTCATGAAGAAATATGGAGAGATACTCTTTTACCCATTCATGTATGTTAAAAACATAAACTCAAAAATTAAGAAAAACTAAGTATATTGATGTATGAGGTTCTCTTTTTATGTTAGTTTCAATGACAAGCAAATACTTTTTACTACCTTTATGTATATATAAAATTAGACCATTTTGGAGTGATAAGGAACCAATTGATGTTAAAAAAAACTCAAAACCTCCAAAAATTCAAATAAAAACTCAAAACCAAGTATTCCATCAAATCTATTCTTAGCACTACCTTGACTAGTAAAGACAATTGACTAGAATGGTCTCAGCAAGTGGAGAACACACTCATCTTCAATGATCTATGGTTTGATATTTGTGTAGAAACTATAAAATTTCACATGATAATTCTAGTTGTTAAAATTCCTTGAACCCTTATATACCCTCAGTGGCCCTTGAGTCTAGTTGGCCACTTAGTTATCTAACTCATTAACTTACTAACTTAACATTTAATCAAACCTTTTAACCCCTTTATTTGACCTATTTATGCTCAAACACTCAAACATAGATAGTCATCCTAACCATCAATGGTTAGTTTGAATGTCAATGTTTATGTCCTCACCTCCTGACCTTCCTAACACATCAACTAGATGTGTGCAAGATGATGAGGCATAATTTAATATATTCACCTTATGAAGTACTAACAAACTTCCAAGCATTAGGATCAGCAACCTCACCCTCTAGGGAACCTTCCATCCTTCATCTCTCTTTTATTATAAAAGGAAGTGAGTGGGAGTTGAAAGGATCTATGTTCAAGCTATCAAATCCTCTTCCACCCAGGTTTTCAAACTTTCCAACATCTAGTCTTCCTTCAATAACTCAACATCAGCAAAAGAGACAATCTATCAAATTTGATTTTGAGGCCAAAGTACTATTAGTCTAGAGAAATTGTTTTGGCCTTCAACCATTAACCAACTAGAAATTTATAGGTATATCAGTACTTTAGCATTGTTATTTCAGATTTGTAACCTTCTTGACCTAATTAGACCCATTTTCACTTTGTTCCCCCTTTACATAATCCTTAACAAAACCCTCATCTAACCATCTACCTATTCTAAAACTCCTTTTAATAACCTTCAAAAATATGTGGTAAACTATCTATAGTTACCCAAATACCAATTATCACCCCCAATTGCTGACGGTTACCCAACCACCGATGATCAGCGTAGCCACTGACGATCACTATGGTAGAAAATAATAGAAATTTATTTTCAGCCTCTTAACTCCAACCAAACCTCACTTTTTGTGTTCCTACCTATTCACAGAGCCTTTTTTGATTTTCTAAACCTGATTTCACCCTCCTTACCATAAGTATTGACCAACTTTTGCTAGATTTAGTCATATTATTTAAAAAGCATTCTAATTCTTCTTGTATTACATTTCATTTATCTTATGCAAGTACCTTACTTTATCATTTATAACTTGATTGTTATCAACAGTGGATTGACAACCTTATAGCAAGTGTATGCTTTGGATCTAGATCATGCTAGGTAGTCCACTTAACTATCTTGCTAACAATCCCCTTTGTTAAGTGATTTCTTATTTTTAGGTTATTCCTTCTTAGCCAAAGAGGAGTTCTCCATCTTCATCTAGATTACGCCTGCATCACCAACCAAGTATTTATACCACACCCTTATTACTAGTTTTTTCTCTCCTTCCAAAATTAAGAAATGAGTAGAAATTAAGAGAAACTTTTTGTCATGCTTGATGGGACCCTAACATCATCTAGTTACCCCTTCTTTCTTCCTTTATTCTTGCTCATCGAATAAAATCTAAATTTTTTTTGGCATAAAATAAACCCATTGCATTACATTGATTATTTTCCTGCTTTAGTTCATATAGTAACTTAAAGGAAAAGTAATTAATCATAGATGCACTCTTGTTATCACACACTTATCCAAACCACATAATCAATCAACACATCAAAACAAACTTGAGATAAGGCTTGACTAGGATTTCATCACCTAGTGTTAAACCTTACCCTTTCTTAGCAATCTTACTTAGAGGTCATTACCAAGGGAAGAACCAACTTAGCTCTCTGGTTGAGTATAAACTTTGAAATTTAGTATATCTTTGATAAGCACCTGACACCCTTATCGCTATGGTGTGTGAAGTGAGGGGGTAGGCCCTAATACCAAGCCACGTACTAAAGTTAAATATAGATTCTCTCTTGAGCACCTAAACATAACCTAAAACCAAATTTAGATTTTCTCTTTAGTACCTGATCTACAAGCCAACTTTCTTCTTCACACTTTCTAAGGCATAATCCAAAAGTGGCCTAAAATAATCCTAATTTTAAACGCACTTGTAGTGTATGTTTAGATTTCCTAGAATTATTTTCTTTTGATTGTTTTCTGTTTGAGGTGTATGTTTTCATCATTCCTTTCTTATTTTCTCACATGGTCTTTACTAGATATCAATTCAGAAATCAAACCAACTAAGGACCACCTTCCTCATCCTCTTCCTCCTCTATGGAATGTACTTCAGATGTTGAGGGTTCTCCTCCTCATTCTCCCCCTCCTACCATGCCTCAGATAGTTGTTGAGGGTGATGCAAATTTTGACACATTCCTTGATAACAACCTTATAACCCTTCAACATTACCTTAATACCTTATCTCATCACACCCTTATTGCTTTAATTATTCCCATGAATTCACCCTTTGGTATGGCTCCTACTCTTATGGTTGGTGTTACCTCCAACCAACCTTTGATCACCCAGGCCTCTTTTTCTACCAATATCCCATCCACTACCACCACTAAAACTCAATACAACATCTCAACCTATAACCAAACCCCTCCTACACCAACCAATACATCTACTATAGAGGCACCCTTACCTATTGTTACTTATACCCTACCTACCATGGCAATATCTTCTACCCCTATTTCCACCATTCCTCTTACCACCACTAACCAACCCATCTCTACCCCTCTTCAAAATTTGGTACTTTCCATACCTCCTACCCTTCCACTTATTAGCACTAGAGTCACCACTCAAACTCAACCTACCACTTTAACCATACCTCTAAACCAACCTTTGCCAATCCCTCAACAAATACCCATGACATCTTACTAATATGTTCCTAATCCACAAAGATACATACCACCTTCTACCTAGACTTTTGTGCCTACATACCAATATGGGGCATCATCCCTACCTTTTATGACCATATACCAATATGTGGCATCTTCTCAACCTCCTACCTCTTATCCATTTATTACAACCACCCAACCTCAACCAAACCTACTAGCCATCTATGGAGCTCCCTAACATCAAACATATTTAGTTAAGATGTTAATGGATAAAATGTCAAATCTTGAATCATTTTTTGAGCTCATAACCTTTTATTTTATGATAAAATCTATAATTAACCCATTCATCCATCTATTCCTATCTGACCTTATCCTCCTCAATGAAAACTACCTAAGTTTTCCAAGTTCCAATGCAAGGAGAACCCCCAACAAAATTTAAGAGCATTCTACCATTCTTTATATTTTATCGCATATGATGATACTCTCCTTCTTCATACCTTTCCCATGTCCCTATCTAGACAAACCTTGGATTGGTATAGTGCTCTTACCAAGCATTCTATCTTCTCCTTATCTTAACTAGCCCAAGTCTTTTTAAATCACTTTTTAGTTATCATATCTAAAAAGGTTTTCATTACTGACCTTTACTCCATTAGGAAATTTGATGATGAATCAATTACCAATTTTGTATCTAGATGGAGACATTTCATTAACCAAATTTCTTTTTTATTACCCCAAACTAAATTGATTGAACTCTTTTCTTGAGTTTGTGACAAATAATTGCTCCAACTCTTCACATTCAAACTTTTAGAACCTTTGATGAGGAATTTACCATGGCACATAAACCTAAAATTAGAGCCATTGATTAAGGGAAATTAAAATTAAGAAACAAGAATTCTAGTTTTAAATCTAATGACCCTTATTCAAACAAAACCACCAACCCATATAGTCATCCCAACACCACAACAAAGGCAACCACAAACATGGCTATCTTAAAATCTTCTCCACCTCCAATAATCAATCAACCAAATCAAACCAATTATTCTAACCCATCAAACTAACAAACTCACTACCAAAACCAAACCACTCCAAGGTAATATAATCCTATAGGAGAATCATATGATTCAATTTTGGATAAACTACTTAAAGCTAACCTCATCAAACTGCCACCAATCAAACCACCCCAACAATTTGATGCTTCTCACCCCGAACCTAGATGGTAAAATGAAAATGATTTATGTGCCTTCCATCATGTCATTAGACATGATGTGAGTACGTGTAATACCTTAAAAATTATTGTCCAAAATATGATTAATAAATGTGGACTTGCATTAGATAATCCCAATGCACCTCCAAGCCAATCATTAGACATTTTTTGGAAAACTTTTCTTAACCATGAACCTTCCACTAGCCATGACAACATCCAATCATAATCATCTCATGCTCATGAGGTGCACATAGTCAATGTTTTTACCATTGAACCTATTGTTGAGAAAACCATTACCTCAACTACCTCTTATTCCACCCCACTTATTGAAACAAGGGAATCTTATTCTATTACTCTAGATATCCAAACAAAGAAAAAAACTTCCTCTCTTTCAATTTAATGGACCATTAACTCACCCACCTCTCCTTTGATATAAATACCAAAGGAGGAAACCATTACATCAACCACTTCTTCCTCCAATCCAATTATGGAAGTGGTGGTATCACTGCTCTTTCCTTTAAACATCTAAACAAAATAAATAACCTCATTTTCCTTATTTTAACAAACCACACCCTCCTTACATACCATAAAACTAGCCAATATTTCTTTGTAAACCACTCCAAAGGAAGAGATCATCTCCTCTATTATTTCCATATAAACACCATCTTCATCAACCATTAAATCTTCCACCCAATATAAAGGTGAAAGAACTATTCTTTCATCTCAACCTATGGGTTTAACATTGAAACTAATAACCAATGAATCAAACCCACCTATAAACCTTTTCCTAGATTGGTCCAAAATCTAGAGTTTACCTCTCAACCCAATCTACATAGGGCTACCTTTTGGAATCATCTTGGGATACCTTACCAAAATAAACTAGAAACTTTAACCTCATTTACATCTACCCTCAAACCCATCATTACCTCAACCCCATCTTTAGATACTTCTTCGTCCAAAACCATAAATGAACCATCCAACCCACCTTAATCTAAAATTTCTAAATCACCCTACACCTCTTTGACCAAACCCATCAAGAATATAGGAATACTTCCTACCCCTAGCTTGGCTCATCCATCTTTGAAGTTGGACTTAACCTCATCAAGTCCACCCAAGAAATCTTTGACTAAACCTATCAAAAACGTGGAACCACCCAAACCATCTAGAACTAGACCCATACCACCCCCTTCTCTTTTAACTTCAATTTTAGGACCCCATCCATCTACTATCCCCATTACCTATTCCTCATCTAGTAAAGTTTCTCCTTTTTCTCTACCTACACCTACCTCCACCAAAACAACAAAATCCCAATCATTTTAAACTAACATATCTACCTCTACCTTCCCACCAATCACCAAACCTTCACCCTCCACCTCTAAATCTTCCACCTTTAAACCAACCATAACCAAACAATCCCAAATGAAACCACCTACCAAAACCACCCCACCACCTCCAAATTCTATGGTAAAGCCTATTCCCAAGAAGGCTCCCATTCTTAAAACCAAAAATCCAATACCCTCAACACCTTTGATCAAATATTATTCAACCATTATACAAATGTTGTTACAAACCTATTCTATAACCTTATCACCCATAAAACCTTTTGACCCTTCATGTCTTACACCAACATGTTTCAATGAAAATTTTATTTTATTATACCATAAGACACCAGAACATGATACAGACAACTAAAAATCTCTATAAACACTTATCCATAACCTTTGGAATGAGGATTATTTGTTAACAAATGGACCTCCCTTAAGCCCATTACCAACCCAACCACCAACTCAAACCATCCAACATATACCTACTCCCCCACTCTCACCTAAGATTGAGGAGGAATTGAATCAGTTATCCAAACCAACACTTCTTATCCACACCATCCACATGGTTACCTGATCTTGGGCCCAATAGAAAGATAAGGGAAAAGCAAAAGTGTCCATTATATGGACATACCTTGAAACCCCTCACCCTTCCAATAGTCCCTAAACACCCTCACCATTACCAAAACCGAAAATATCTATCTTGGGTGCAACCCCTTCTAATCCTTCCAAATCCATTCATCCTGTAGTGTTAAAACAACTTCACCAAACTCTGATGAAGATGAGCTTATATGAATTAATCAACACCTCACTTCCTCATCATCAAACATTTATAGATATATTACAATCCATAGAGGTTCAAACCAGATATACTCAACCCCTTGTATCCTTTATCAGAGCCCTTCAACTTTCCACCTTGGTCACCTTTAAGGATCTAGAAATACCTTTTGTATATCCTGAGGATCTTGATCCTCCCTTATTTATTATGGAATGCATCAACAAAACCCATATCAAGAGGGTTATTATTGATGGAGGGGCTATTATCAACATCATTTCCTCCCATTCCCATGACCAAATTGACTTTCCAAAGAACATCATGTCTAACACTACAATAGTTCTTCACTCTTTCATTGACACCATGGCAACTACCTTAGGATCAATTGTTCTCCATATCCGTTTGGTACCTCATACCATTATAAAACTCTTTTATGTTGTAGAGGGTGATTTTTAATATAATGTTTTACTTAGATGTCCTTAGATCCAAGTTATGAGTTATGTCCCTTCCACCCTACATCTTTGCATCAAATTTGAGTATGAAGGTCATTTCATCACTATACCGATTGAACCGAGTCCCTTTACATCTTGAAATATGATATATTGACCCAATGATGTCCTTATTTCATGTCCATCAACCTCACCACCAACTACCAATAATTCTACCTTGTCATTGATGAATCTTCAATAAGCTCATCCAACCCTTCTTCATAGATCCCCATAAAAGATCCCTTGGAACACACATTCCAACATCTCTCACTTGGGAAGTATCATCTTCTAGCCTTGGATGCTTTCCCTACTCCTCAAGAGTATGAGAACCTCACTCACAATCTTAGTTATGACATTAATATCAAAACCATCATCCCTTTCAGGCCACCCAATCATCGTGCCAACTTCATAAATGGGGGCCTTGACCATCCCCTTCTTATTACCTCCACCACCCCTCATATTTGACCATTCACATGTGACTTATCATATCTCAACATACCAACCTTTGCCAAAGCTTACCTTTATAGGTGTGCCTAGAAGGGGTTTGGCCTTGGCCTTTATAAATAGGGACCTCACGATTTACCCATAATAAAAACTCAAAAACCTCATGAGTTATTCAGCCTTGGATTCATACCACTAGAAGAGCCCACCTAACCTAAACCCATAGCCACCATCAACAAATATATCCCATCCTCACCAACCCCATCTCTTTCAAAGTCTGAGGACTTTGATATCATCACATCTAAATTTTTTTAGTCAATACCATTAGTTTGGGCCCCCTAACCTATCAAAAGGATGGCCAAACTAAAATCCTTCCTCTCATCCATCTTAAAATGGTAGAAAATGATTCTCTTACTATCAACACCATCCAACATTAGGATGATGATTCCATTCTAACCTACCTCAGTGTCAGGGATTCTTCTATCCACAAATCCCTTCCTCTTGAGAACCAAACCATGTTGAATGAATCTACCATTGATGTCAACTTGGGTACTCAAGATAACCCTCACATTGTCAAGATTAAACAATCCTTTAATTCCATAAAACAATAGGATCACCCTTCCTTCAAGACCACAACATAACATCTTCTTGGTCTTATCAGGACATGCCCAGAATTAGCCCTTCTGTCACTCTCCATAACATTGTCACCCATCCTGATGTTAAGCCTATTTGGCAAAAGCTTCATAGGCTATACCCTTGAATTGCCCTCCCTATAAAATAGGAGCTTCAATGTCTCTTGTCTATGGACTTCATCCAACCTATTGACTATCCTCAATAGGTTTCTAACATCATTCCCATTACCAAACCCATAGGGGGACTTCACCTTTGTATCAACTTTCATGACCTCAAACTTGCTTGCCCAAAGGATGACCTTATTTTTCCTAGAATTGACCAACTTGTTAATATTATAGTTGGCCATGAGATATTATCTCTCATGGATGGTTTCTTGGGAAATAATTATATCTTTATTGCTCCTAATTATTAACATAAAACTTATTTCATCACCCCATGGGTAACTTTCTGTTACAGAGTCATGGCCTTCGGTTTAAAGAATGCTAGCACAACCTACTAGTGTGTCATGACCTACATCTTCCATGACCTAATCCATAAAATCATAAAGGAATATGTGGATGATATTGTTGGGAAATCCAAATATCACAAGGATCATCTTTATTTTCTCAAAATCATCTTTGACCACCTTATCCATTTCCATGTCAAACTCAACCCCAATAAATGTATTTTTGGGGTCTTTTTAGGAAAGTTCCTTTGCTTTATTGTCTCCCTTCAAGGAATCAAGGTAGACCCTGACAAATTTAGAGAAATTTTTGAAATGCCACCTCCAACCCACCTTAAGCAACTCTGTAGCTTGCCGGGGAAGCTCTAATTGATCTAATGATTCATCTCTTAATTATTGGATAGATGTCAACCCTTCCACCATATCTTTAATAAAGACACCTATTTTATGTGGATGAAGACTACCAATAAGCCTTTGATTCACTCAAATAACACCTTCTTTCTACACCCATTTTGACCCCTCTCAAAGAAGATCAATCCTTCTACCTTTATATCTTTTCCACTAACCATTCCCTAGCAGCAATGCTCACTCATTGTTATGAACAAAAAAAAATCAAGCTATCTACTATATAAGTCAAACACTTATATAGTATGATACTCATTATTGCCATCTCAAGAAACTTTTCCTAGCCCTCATTCTTGTGGCCTCTAAGCTTCACCACTACCTTCTTAATCATAAAACCTATGTCATTACTAATATCGACCCACTTAAGTATATGCACTCTAAATCATACCAAAACCAATGTATGACTAAGTGGTTCATGCTTTTATCTTAGTTTGACCTTGAGTTCCTTTAATAAAATTTAATAAAAGTGTAGTTAATTACTGACCAACTGGCTAAAGCCTCTCTACTAGACAACCAACCTCTTCCTCTTGCATTTCCAGATGAGTCCATCATGACTCTTTCTCAAAAGGACCATACATACCATATGAACATGTTTTTTGATGGCTCCAAATGCCAACATGGTGGGGGTGCTAGATTTATTCTCATTCTCCTTGATGGTGAACCTCTAAACCTGACTTTTAATGTACCAACAATATAGATGAGTATGAATCCCTAGTCATAGGTCTCCAAACTACTTTAGCCTTGGGAGTCAAGACAATTAGTGTCTTTGGTGATTCCCAAATTGTAATCAACCATGTCAATGGATATTATCAATGTAAGAATGACATCTTACTAAAGTACAAATAACTTATAGATGTACTCTTAGCATCATTTGATCATTACATTATCCAATCAATTCTATCATTTACTTACAAGTTTGTGGATACAATGGCTTCCCTTACTTCCCAAATCCCATCTCAACCTTATAACTCTAAACTCTTTGTTACCATTCATTTCTTTTTCACCCCATCTTATATCCATTCTAACCTTCGTACCATTTATAATGCATACACATTTACATTAGACATTTGGTATGAATAAACATTTGATTACCTCAACCTCGATATCAATCCTCCCAACCTCTCTTAAAATGATTGAAGAGCCTTTGTTCAAATTACCACTCATTACACCATACTAGTGGGGATCCTTTACAAATGTGGCTTTGATGGCCTCCTTCTCCATTGTCTTTGTAGTCATGAAACTTCCCACGCCATCAAAGGCACACATGATGGAATATATGGGGGACATTTTAGAGGTTTAGCTATCACTAAATGCATCCTTTACCTTGGCTACTATTGGCATACCCTCAACCAAGATTATTGTGATTATGTAAATAAGTGTGTCAAATGTTAACAACATGTTAATTTACACCATGCACTTACCCATGGCCTCCATGTATCCAAATAATTTTGGCCATTATCATAATGGGGCCTTGATATTATTGGGGAAATCAATCCTCATTCATCATAATGACACCAATCCATCATTACCACTACCGAGTATTTCACAAAGTGGATGGAAGTCATTCCTTTCATCTCTACCAAAGCCAAAAATATTGTTGACTTTATCAACCACCATATCATCTATTGTGTTAGTGTTCCCCATAAGATCATCATTGATAATGATAAATATTTTAATAACAAGAAAGTTGAAGGTATTTGTGATGCATTTGACATTAAGTTAAGATTTTTTTCACCTTACCATCCATAAGCAAATGGATAGGCAAAAGACTCTAACAAAACCTTAACAAAATATTGACCAAAGTCATTAGTGCTTCAAGTTAGGATTGGCACATACACAACCCTTTCACTTTATGGGCCTATCACACTAGCATTTAAACCTCTAGGGCTTCTAACCCTTTCTCTCTATTCTTTGAAGTAGAGGTATTTTTACCTCTCAAAGTCTAGATTCCTTCTCTTTACATATCTTTGCAAGAGATCATTTCTAAGAGAAACTATCACCAAGAACATCTTGCATGACTTGAGATACTTAATGAACATCACCTTGTAGGGTTTAATCATATTCATGTCTACCAAGAATGAATAAATTACATCTACAACAAACACCTAAAATAATGATAATTTAATATCGAAGATCTCATCTTAAAGGAGAACCAACATGTAACCAACATGGATAAAATTAAAAGGGGAAAATTTTCTTTCAATTGGCTTAGACCCTACATCATAACCCATAAGTATGTATCAAGAGCTTATCATTTTTCCTCTCTCGAAGGAAAAATAGAACCTAAGCCTCTCAATGATTTTCATCTACATCCCTTATTTTTTTAAAGAAGGATCAAACTCACTTTTTTGTTTAACTTAAGCTCATCCCTTGATTTATGAGATTTTCACCTTCATTCACCTATCCCTCTCCCTTTGAGTAAAACCAATTATAACATATAACCATGTGATTAACCATCATAATTATATCTTAATCCTAAATATGGGTACCATGACTTTACCCATGGTATGGTTCTCATGGATTATTTCATCTCTAACGAGATAGAATCCCATGATCATTTGTTCTTCGAGCCATACCTTTCACCTACCATTAACCTCTTTGTGCTAAAAATCTTTCCCTCTTAAATGTAAACCTATAAGCCTAATTAGAATTTTCCATGTCTAAAACCTTGCAATCCAAAAAATATATCATTTGGGTCACATATTTCTATCATTGCAAACTACTCCCTTTAAGGATAGTTGTACAAAATTAAATTGTTTAAAAGGTAGACGACTCCCTTAAAGGATAGCTACCAAAAATATAAACCCAAACTTAGACCACTACCTTGAAGGATGTCTAAGTCAAATGGGTCAAAATCATTCATTTAAATCTTCCCACATTCTTTAGCTTCACAAACTACCAAAAATAAAAGCAACAAACAAAAGACCCTATATCAAAATCAGCTATCCTAAGAAAGTTGCAATCAACTTTATATCTACCATTAGTAGACTTCTCACATCGATCAGTCTACACCTAGCATTAAGACATGGAATTGTCTATGATGATTATTAGGTCACATATATAAGGGACAAACTAACCCACATAAGGTTACCCTACCTATCCACCCATTTACCTTTCACCTACCACCTATCCTTCCCTTTGTACCTTCTTCTATTTAAGGGATTTTGAGCTTACTTGACATGATTATGATCAAGACACCTATTTATCAAACAAAGTATATTAATGTGAAGCATTAAAAAGGTTTATGTTTATTAAGTCAGTTTAAATTTGGGTTCATTAGGTCCCTACCAATGAAAAGGCATCATGTTTATTTTTCTTTACCCTCATGTCATTGGTTCATGTAGACATGCATCTCATGATTCTCATCTTTTTTTCCTACATTTAGTTTGTCATCTAACCTACTTTGTGTATTTTCATTACATCCATAACCATATCATACATCCATGATCATAATAATCACATCAAAATATATCTATCATAAGAACAATAACCATTTATCATTTACCATAAACATCATAACATTATCCATGAACCATATCCTATCTATAAACAAAATATCATGATCAACATCAACACACATCATCTATCTATCCATAGTATCATCCTACCCATCTACCATCAAAATATCATATGAACATACATCATATCATAAACAAACATAATTTAACCATTCATCATCATATCCATAAATAAAATCAAGGATCAAAATGTCATGAATCACATCATACATCATCTATCTATCTATGTATTATCTTATCCATTTATCATAATATCACAATAGTTCATCTAATAACATCAAATCATAAAACCACATCAACATAACCACAAAAAAAATCACCATCATCATGACATCATATAACATCAAACCATGAACCATAACATGAGTATAAACACCACATCAAAACATGAAACCATGAACATACATCATATATATGTCATCACAAACATCATCATTTACATCATGTCCATCAAATAATAATACATGTAATAATGTATCAATCTCTCTCATATACATCTTGCATCATTGACACATAAGCCAGTATCAAAAACATATACATCATATAATTAGTCCCCTAGAGCACCACTACCACTGGCCCTTCTTGCTCCTCCACTTGCACTACCATCTAGTACTAGTCCCCTTGATTTACCTACCTAACTCACTTTAGAATCCCACTGACCTAGATTTTTTATGACGATCCCACCTACTAAATTGATTCTATATTCACCTCATAAGAGCTCTAATAAACACCATGCCAATACTATCACATCATAGTATCTCAACTCCTTGACTATAGGTAAGTACCATGTCATTAAAATTATATTAGGTGGTCCTCCTACTAGTGCTGCCACCACTCCTACCCTTTATCTCAAGGTATCTCTCTCCCAAGTCACTAAACTAAGAGATATCCTCATCTAATCTCACTCCCCTATCAAGGTGGTAACCTAACCCTATAAGGTGACAACTTGGCCTTATAGAGTGGCAACCTATCTGTATAATCCTATAATCTAAGATTGTGCCACTACTAGTGTTGCTTATGCCTTTCTATCCTAGCCACCACCCTATATTAGTGCAACAAAAGGATCCATGCCCATGGCCTATTGACTTCCATCACCCTACCTAAAATTGGCTACTACATACCAACCCTGATACCATGTTGTATATCCATCAACAAAACCAAAATCATATATCACTGCTCTAGTTGATATCTCTTCATGGTCTATTACTACACCCTATGGCTATAGTTTTGAAAGTATAAACTATGCATCCTCTCTCCTATACCTTTGAGAAGGATCCATAATCCCCTACGCAGGACCAAACTAGCACCAAAATTGATCAAAGGAGATAAGCTCCATCTCCCGCTCTCTCCTCCCATATATCCATCACTAGCTCTATAGTGGTAGGGTGTGGTAACTATACTAGGCTCACTTACACCAACTCACATATGGCCTCCAAACAATGTCACCCATAACTAGAACCTCTAAGGCATCTCAAAACTAATCAATGTCACTCACACCATCATCTGCCCCTATCAAAGCGTAGTCTCCTCTCCATCTCAAGAAACACACTATGAAGTAAACCTAGGTGTCTCCATCCCATGGTAGCTTGAGTGGCCTCAACACCCTAATGTACTCATATGAACAACAATGGAACACAAACCCAACACTGGCACAATATTGCCTATGAGCTCTCAAAGCCTAGAACTCCCTATAAATCTAAACTAACAAAATAGGAACCCACTTAAACACTATCCTACCCAATAGTATCTCCACCAACACTCCTAATAATTAATAGGGAAATCAACCACTGCTTAAATCTAACAAATAAAAACAAGACACCACCATCATCATCATGGTCACCAACTATCGATCCTCAAGAGCACTCTAGTATAAAGGCCTATAGCTAAAGCTACAAAAATGCTACCTAACATGGACCCAATCCTCATCATATATTAGCTCCATATTGTCATCCCTCTCCTTGCTCTTAATGTGGTAAATCAGCTCCCCATGATTGGGTAGTCATGTAATTCTATGAACATCCTCTAGTAAGATGCTAATCTCTCTAGTCGGCAACAAAAATGTGTTCATGGTTAGGTCCCATCTATTGATGAGAGCCATGATTATAGTTACATCTCATATTAGGTATTGATAATTAACCATGGCCTTAAGGCCAACCTCCTCCATGTGCCTCCACTTATCTATAGTCATCCCATCATGGATTTACACAAAGATCTTGGGGACCTGATCCCTCATCTAGATCTAGTCTCATGCCTACAAAACAACCACATTAGCATGAACACTTAGTTTTCTAAATCAAGCTTAGTATAAAACTACACCCACTTTTTTCAACCTATTCCAACCTAACCCATTACATCTACCACATTATCCACAAAATTTTCACCACTCTACCTAACAAAATATTTCAAAACATCAAACTTACTTGATAATTACCCTATCCTAGGCTATCAAATAATACCTAAATCTATCCACCAACCATTAAATCACCTATCAACTCCATACATCATTCCTACTCAGTATTTTTCCTAAATCATCCCAACCCATCACTCAAACACATCACATATCCTAAACCTACACTTAGCACTTGAATCCATCCACACCATTTTTAAACAAACCTTTTAAACAAATCTTCATATAAAACCTTCTAAACAAATTTTCCACACAACATTCGACCATCGATGGTTATACCAACTATAAATAGTCATGTAACCCATTTTTCCCTTGGTGTTTATTGTCTATGATCAAGATGATCATCGATGATCAGGTCGAACCACTGATGGTCACTATGTGTGACTACCAATAGTGAAACCCTAACTCCTACCTTACCAAAAACAACATGAAAATCAATAAAAACAAGATAAACTACTTCAAACTATTTAATAACACACCCCTAATCTATATCCTCTTTCAAAATCAAAATTCTTCCATTACATTTTTGAATTTTACCAAAATAAAAACTAGGGTAAACCCCCCCAAACCTAATTTCTAAACAATAACAAAATAACCAATTTAACAAAATAACAAACATAATCAACAAACTACAAATTTTATACACCACCTACCTCATTCATCAATTGTGGTCAAGGTCAGAGTTTGCATCTAATTGCTTGGTCATGCCCTGATCCCCCTACATCATTGGTCCCCACCAATCACCTTAGAAAACAAACTCAACCAATAACTAACTTTCACCTCAGTTAAGACACTCAGTTAAACAATCTCCCAACAAGATGGGAAATTAACCAAACAATAGAGCATAGAATTCATGGAGTCAAATTGTCAAAAGTGAAAATAAAATTTCATTTTCACTTTTTATATTCTATATTTTTAGGGTTTCCCCTTGACCATTAATGACTAGGGTGATCATCGATGGTTGACCTTTGAAACCCTGATTGTTGATGGTCGAGGTATCACATTTAAAATTTTGAGGTACCTAACCCAAGTGATAATTTTTTGGGGATCACCTAATCTCCCCCTAATCAAAACTTTAACCTTTTAGAGATTAACCTACTCTGACCAACCATTAGACCACATCCAACTTTATGTTATCCATTTTTGACCCAAACTATTCACATGTTCTACGATGACCTTGCATTGGTCTTTTTGACCACACTAACCATTTTTTCCATATTGACCATTTAAATTTACACCACCCAGTATAAAACTAGACCATTTATGTTTTTTAAGGGAGCACTTCCTAATTGAAATACCTAAAAAAACACTGAACCTATCTAGAAGACTTAAAGAGTCACCCGATCATCTATGACCAATTCTTTTACTAGTTACCCTATCACTTGTTCTTCTAGAACCACCCTTATTTTTACCAACATTGGTAACTTTAGTCTTTGTGTGATCTTGACTATTACACTTAATCACATTTTGTGTGCATGTTTGCATTTTGAATGCCCAACCCTTTTGTCACCATCTAATGACTCACCATCAACCACTTATCAAACCCTAACTCAATTTTAGTTTCACCTCATCGATTCCTCGTTTGAGGGGGAATACCTTATCCCATACTCAAGGCAATCAAACCTTTGACCAATACTACATTTTTATATTATACCTTGTTAATTCAAAGTATAGCATAAATAAAAGGGGAAAAATGTAAACACTATAAAAATGCACATGATAGTTCTAGTTGTTAAAATGCCTCAAACCCTAATAAACCCTCAATGGACCTTGAGTCTAGTTAACCACCTAGTTATCTAACTCAACAACTTACTAACTTAACCTTTAATCAAACATTTTAACCCCTTTCTTTGACCCCTTTATCCTTAGACACTTTATCATTGACAATCAACCTAAGTTTTAACAGTTAGCTTGACCATCAATGGTTAGGTCCTCACCTCCTCACTTTCCTAACACATCAACCTACTATATGTGAGATAAAGAGGCATAATTTAATATATTTTCCTTATGCAGTGTTAAAAAACTTCTGAGCATCATGATCAACAACCTCACCCTCTAGGGAACCTTTTATCCTCCATTTGTCTTTTCTTATAAAAGTAGGGGAGTGGGAGGTGAAAGGGTCTATCTTCAAGCTATCAAATATTCTTACACCCAGGTATTCAAGATCTCCAACATCTAGTCTTCCTTCAACAACTCAACATCAAAAAAAGAGACTCAAACATATATTGAATTTTCTTTTTAGGCCAAAGTATTATTATTTTAGTGAAATTACTTCAACCTTCAACCATCAAACAACTAGAAAGCTATAGGTATATCAGTATTTTAGAATTATTATTTCAAATTTTTGACCTTCCTAACCTGATTAGACATGTTTGCATTTTGTTCCCCCTCTAACAAATCCTTAACAGAAACCTCATGTAACCATCTACCTATTCTAAAAATCATTTTAGTAACCTTCAAAAACACATAGGCAACCTCTAGTAGTTACCCAACCATAAATGGTCACCCCCAATCATAAACAATTACCCAACTGTCGATGGTTAGCTTAACCACTGACAGTTCACCTAACTACTGACAAACACTGTGGTAGAAAATAATAAGTTATTTTCAGCCCCTTAAACCCAACAAAACCTAACTTTTTGTGTTCCTACTTGTTCACATACCCTTTTCTAATTTTCTAAATCTAACTTCACCATATTTAACATAAGTATTGACCAAATTTTTCTAGATTTAGTTATTTTCATTAACAAGCATTCTACTTTCTTCTTGTAGAATGCTTATCTTATGCATTGATAGTTTCATTTATCTTATGCAAGTACCTTAGTTTATCCTTTCCAACTTGATTTTTATCAACAATAGATTGATAGCCTCCTAAAAAGCATATGCTTCTTGGATCTAGCTCATGTTAGGCAGTCTACTTAACTATCTTTCTAATGATTCTCTTTGTTAAGTGTTTTCTTATTTGTAGGTTATTCCTTCGTAGACAAAGAGGAGTTCTCCATCTTGTTTGGATTACGCGTGTATCACCAACTAGGTATTTATATCACACTCTTATTACTAGTTTCTTATTTCCTTTCAAAATTAAGAAATGAGAAAAAATTAAGAGAAACAATTTGTGGTGGGGAAAAATAACTAGCTTAACCAACAGGGAATGCAAAGAACACTCAAACATGAAAGTAGAAAAATTAGAAGGCTTTGGCCTTGATTAGGGCATCAATGGATAGAGATGTTTTTTATCATAAATAGGGTTAAAATACACTGTGTGATGTATATCATAAACTGAAGGACCTATATGACTCCCATTCAGAGTTGGAATTCATTTAGTTGTAACTAAAAAATTTCAAGCTAGATTTGAAATATGGTGATGTGATGACTTTGGCTTCAGATATATGAGCTATCAACCATTATGTTGAAGCAATAGGTGTCAAAATCAACATATACATGATCACATTCATAAAATAATTTCTTCCCAACTATTCAACCTATTTGGAGTCTCTACAATAAAATAATCGGTTGAAGACTCTCACAATTGATCAGTTGGTTGAAAAGATGGTAGAAAGAGAAAAGGCCTTTAGAAGGAAAACCAAAACCACAATAAGTGAAAGTGTGTGTTATGTCAAAACAAAATCTTCTAAACCATCAAACAAGACCACATCTTCCAAAAATAAAGACAATAACAAGTAAAAGAATAAGTACAAGGGAAAAGGTGGCCAAAATGAAAATCATGGTGGTCAAAATAAAAAATAGAATGATAAACAAAACCTCTACTGTGAATGGTATGATAGAAAAGGTAGCCATGAGACTTACTAATGCAGGACTCAATGGGATAAAATTAAAGCATACCATAAAGAGAAAGAGGGAAATTCAAAGAAACTATCAAAAGAGACAAACTCAATTCAATTCACCAGTGAATGTGTGTTTTTTAGTATACATGATGAAACAAATAATGTCTCAATTAGTTCTTCATGGTTTAATGGTTATGTTCTTGATACTAGTGACACTCAACATATGACTTTCTGAAAAGACTTCTTTGAGGAGTAAAATGAAGAAAGTTATAGCTCAGTATACCTCACAGATAAATCAAGTCTAAAACCACAAGGAAGATGTATAATTTGACTCAAATGTCCATGGCTTTTAAAATACAAACTTGAGAATGTTCTCTACCTTTCTCAATTGAAATTAAACTTTTTATCCCTAGTGATCATAAGGTAACAAGTCCATTCCAATCTATTGGATAGTGGTGATATCACAATTAGGAGAAAATGTGATAATGCAATCATCTTGACTAGATATGAGGAAGGGAAACTACTCAAATTAAAGGGTGAGCCATCAAATGCAAGGAAATATGCTCATATTGTGGAAGATGAAATGTCTAAAAACATGTTGTGGCATTCTTGATTCAACACACTCACTATGAAAACATTTATATATTATAAAATAATGGTGTTATTGGCATGCCTAGATTGCCTACAAAATTGGATGAGAAGTGTAAAGCCTAGATCTTGGTTTAAAATGAAAGAGAACCATTTTTGAAGTCAAAATGGAAAGAAGACAAAAAATTGCATCTTATTCATTCAGACTTGTGTTATCCTTCAATTCTATTTGTTGGTGGTCATAATTACTTCATGTTGTTCATTTTTCACTATAGCAAGATGACATGGATATACTTTTTGAAAAAGAAATCAAAAGCCTTTGATAATTTCAAAAAAAAATGAACAATGATTGAAAATGAAGTACAAACCTATATCGAGACACTTAGGATAGATAATTATGGTGAATTCACATCAAATAAGTTTGAATCCTATCTTGAGAAAATGGGATCAAACACTATCTCACAATTCCTTAGACTCCACAACAAAATGGAGTAGTTCAAATAAGGAATAGAATTATGATGAATATGGTTTGTACAATGTTCTATTTTAATGGGTGAAATATACACTTATAGGGTAAAGTAGCTAAAATAATAGTATACCTTCACAAAAAATCACCATCAACAACTCTTGAATTAAAGACTCCATATGAGATGTGGTGTGGTCACCTCCCTTCAGTGTGACATCTTCAGATTTTGAGATCCACTTGTTATGCATTGATTCCAAAGGAGAAGAGAAATAAATTGGACCACATGATTTGAATGTGCATCCACTTTGGATATTTTTATTCCTCCAAGACATTCAATATATATGATGAGAGAGAGAATAAGTTTCTTGTCATAAGAGAATTTGTCTTTTATGAGACTACAAAGGATGAAGACCATATTGATCAGTAGTTGAGTCAACTAGACAAATATGCAAATTTTGATGTCTACAAAGAGAGTGATGTGAATGTTCTAAATAATGAGTGGGGGACATAGAGTTGGGAATGTATTTAATTTATACTATCTCTTATACATGAGCTTGAAACTCCTCCTGAAGGAGAGAGTGAAACTTCATCAGATATTGAATAGGGACCAACATAACAGAGGGAAGATAGTGAAGGAACTTTAGAGGATGAACCTAGAGCACTTGTAGTATAGAAAAAGATGCCTAAATGGGACACTCAAACACTAAAATATGTGAGGCTTGATGAAGCTGGGAAAATAGGCAATCAAAGTGCACATGTAACCTCCTCTCAACCAGACAAGTTTATTGATGAAATCTAGGACATGATTAAAAAACTCATATTAGATGATTCCCAAGAGGAACTGAATGTTGTGTTTGACTCATAACCAAAAAATTTCAAACAAGATGAGAAGATTGACTCCTGGAGAAAATCAATGAAAGATGAGTATAATTCATTGGTGAAAATAGGACTTAGAATCTAGTTGATCCACCATAAAATTGTAAATCAATTAACTGCAAGTGGGTTTATCACAACAAATATAAGGCAAATGACTCGCTTGACAAGCACAAAACAAGGCTTGTTGTAAAGGAGTATTCTTGAAAAGAAGGAATTGACTATAATGAAACCTCTACACCTACAATAAAATGGACTACCATTCAGACCATGTTGGCTTTAGCAGCTCAAACTGATGGAAATTTCACCAAATGGATGTTAAAACTACATTTCTAAATGGAGACCTCGAGGAAACTATGTATTTGACATAACTTGATAGTTTTGTAATAAAGGGACAAGAGCACAAGGTGTTAAAAATGGAAAAAATATTGTATGGTTTGAAATAAGCACCTTGATCATGGTACAAAAAACTAGTTGAGTACCTCATGAACATGAACTTCAAACATTTTGAGTTTGAATATCCAACTCTTTCTATCAAAACAATTATATTTATGGTGGTGTATGTTGATGATTTGGTCATCATAGGAAATAATGCATGGTACATTATAAAATTCAAATCAAATTAATGAAAAGCTTTGAAATAATTGATTTGGGTTATCTTCATTACTATTTGGGTATTGAAGTAATTTAGAAACCAAAGTATTTCTTCATCACTCAACAAAATTACATTGGTGACATTCTGAGCAAGTTCAAAATGGAATATTGTAAGCCTCTCAACATACCCATAGAAGAGAATCTCAAATTGACATCTAAAGATTAAATATATTTGGTTGATGCCACTAAATATAGATAACTCATTAGAAGTCTGATTTATGTGATTACCACTTGACCAGATATATCATATGTAATTTTTGTTCTTTCAAAATTTATGCAACAACCCAAAGAGAGTCATTATATAGAAATAAAAAGGGTCCTCAGATGTCTCAAAGGCACACAACATTTTGGGCTCAAATACTCCAAGGCAGGAGGCTTCAAATTGGTTAGGTATGCA